>JAROYE020000002.1:19017500-19617500 GCA_029619315.2 Dynastes maya | reverse complement strand
TAAGAAAATTTAATTGGAATTATCGTATGCGTTTTTTTAGAAGTTTACGCTAAACGCCACAATTTGAGGTTAGTTTTCTCCTTTCAAATTAATACTCGTAAACCGTCAGTATTTGGTATTTATTTTTTATTTAAACTGCTGAAAGAGTGTCTAGGGGCCATTCCCCGACCTACAGACCGTAAAATTTAATTAATTAATTTCGAAAATTTTTTATGTGTGGTTTACAAGCTTTGCGGTCCTTAGAAGTCTTTTAGTGTGTAAATATGTGTGTAAAGTTTTCCACAGCTTTTTGGTTATCACCTTAATATTGTAAAGGATGAAGCGCAGTTAATTATTCTCTAACATGCGAATGGTGTGCTACTTGGTAGGATGCATAGTGCCTAACTCTGCCATAGTCAGTAGCAAAGCCCTTTTACCGCTGAGTCATTGAGCCATTGTACTAAATATGATGTTGTGACTATATTTCATTCAATTTACGAGAACCTCTTTTCACTCAAAGTTGCAATTTAGGAACAGTATAATGTTACGAGATAACAAATACACTGCTATTAACGACGATGAATGTTTTCTAGGTTTCTAAGAGCCACAATTACGTAAGGGAACGGACATGCATATTTTAAGAAGATATTATTTATGGCTCAATCTAATGAATAGCCTGCCCATTAAAACCAAAACTTAATGTGTTGGTTTACGTTCCTGCATGCAAGGATAATAGCACAAACATTTGCTGTAAGTGTATTAGCGGCAAACATCTAAAGTTCATCACGAAGTTATGTTTATTTCACGAAATATCCTAATATCGTTTTTGTAATGAAGAAATAAAGGCATAAACAGTAACTCATGCTCAATAAACCTTCACGTATACACTGATACTTGGGTTAATCAACGATTTGCGGAACCAATCTAACAAATTAATAGTGCTAACCTATTAGACGAAATCAACAAACCGTTAAATTCAATTCCATGTTAGGTTGAACGATTGCGTGCATGGAATTCCTATGCCATATTTATATTTCTAGAATGTATATAGATGAAACGTGTCAAGAGAATGTTTGCTTTTTAATGGATTAACGATTTGAAGCAAATGCAACCGTTTTATTGCTGGTTATTATGTGTAAAGGCGCACCATTCAGTGAAAGACTAAGTGCACATGCGGAAAATAACTGTCTTCTAATTTGATATCTACAATTGAATCAATTTGTAAAGGTATCCCATATGCTTTTGTATTATGATTAAGTTATATTTCCAAACTTTTTACAGCTTACCTGCTTGTACACACCATCCAAACCTTTTCTTAGACATGTGCTAAAAATTCCATCAATGCCCAAGGATCGACTTGTTATTCTTATGAATCCACTTTAAAAAATTAGAAGTTATGCTTACGTACATACCGCGTTAGTAAGTTTCAAGACAGTATTGCAATGTTCGGCCGCTATGAAAGTATAAGGTGGGAAGTAGGGCGAAGTAATCTGTCTCTATCAGTGAAAATCAGGAGATGATTCTTTTTAATTACGTTCTTACAAACTAAGAAGTCATGAAATAGTACCACATATAGATAGCACTGGAAATGACTGCTTATTTGAACATCTATTATAATAGTAGGTTCAACTGAATTTTTACACATACAAATACGATTCCTTTTGACGTAAAATGTCATTAATTAGAATTAGAAAACATGTTTTCGTTTTGTAATTTGCCTTTAAAAGTTGATGTATTTGTTACGCACTTACTATCATCTTTTACAGTGGAATATGAAGGAGATAAATCACCATACACGCCGTCTAAACGTTGTTTAATGTGACTAGGTGTATGTTCCTCTTTTGTTAAAAATTTAATGACCGCGCGTAGTGACTCAATTTTCGTTACCTGAGACATTTTCGTGCACTAGTCACGTTGTCTGGCTGGCTACTAGGAACTACTACTCTTCGAGCCGTAATATATGTAGTGTAGGCCTCGCACATGTGCAACTATGACGTAACGGAGTTTGAACACGCTAGATCCTGTATAAGCCTATCAGGCTGAGAACTTATGTCGTCTACCACGTATTCTGGCCTATAATTTATATAGCGAAGTTTCAAAGTTTATTATTAGTTACCTGTTATGCTTGTTTGGTATGGCTAAGTGGTAAGATTCGTCGCTTTGAAAGCTAGATAGCCATCATTGCAAAAGTATCGCTGCCTAGCAATAAGTTATTATCAGCAGTATTCCTTTTAATAAAACATACCTTTGTTAATAGTAACGCAAAGCAATTTTGCTACTTAATAAAACTGGATAAGCTAATCAATTTCTTTCTTTAAAAATCAATCATTTTCGCCCACTTCCGGACCAGGAACCAAGTTAACTTAAAGATTAGGAGCGGATTGTACTGATTCTCTTCAGTAGCTTTTATCTCTAACTCTATTGTTGAACCATATTATTGTTTTGATTCTTAAAGTCAAGAATATTCTAATATATATTTCTTATATACATGAAATCATATGAAATATTCAAATTACTATACTGGATATATCTTTTTTATACACGTTTTGTACCCTCACTTTTTTTTATAAATACTTTCCTTAATCCGTAATCCCTGTAGAGTTGGTCAGTTAGCTTATGCTCTTCTTATATATCTCCCGCCATCTCTTACTGTCCTGTGTAGTCTGCTGTGTATTCTCCCAGTTTTCTTCTCTTTTTACTACTGCTAATCTTATATCCTCCAACCATGCTTTTCTAGGTCTTCCTCTTGTTTTCTTATTTACCCTTGCTTCTGGAACATGTTTTATTATTCACATGACCATACCATCTCATTTGCGCTTCATCAATGACTTCTACTATGGGTTTCACTTCCAGATTACTCTTGATAGTTGTATTTCTAATTCTATCTCTTTTAGTTTTGTTCTCAATTCCTATCTCTGTTGCTGTTATTCTTGCTCGGTTTCTTTCCGTCATTATCCACGTTTTTGCTCCGAATGTTGTTAGTTCTTTGAATATTTGAACCTTGATGGGATTTCCATCTTTCCCGGAAACGTATCTTTTATGCCATTGTAAATTTTTTCTCCTGCTGTCACTCTTTCTGTTATTTCTTCATTCAACCTCCCACTCTCTGATATTGATCCTAGGTACTTAAATTTTCGTACTTGTTCTAGTTCTCTGTTATCTATTTGTACTAAATTTTGTTGTTGTGTCTTTCCTGTTGTCTTGGATTCTATCTTTTCTTTGCTGATTTTCATGTTGATTTTTTCCAAACCTGTTTTGTAGATCTGAATGTTATTATTGACGGTTCTTTGATTTTTCGCTATAATGACTATATCGTCCGCATAGCAGACTTTTCTTGTCTCTATTCTTCTCCTTTCAGTATCCAATTTCATATGCTTTGACCTCCACTTTTCCCTTCTTTAATTGCTGCATCCAGGACCAAAGATAATAGTAGCGGACTCAGGATACATCCCTGCCTAAGGCCTAGTGTTGTTTTAAAAATATTTGATTTTTCTTGCCTAGTTCTTACATAGTTTCTTATGTTTTCGTATAAACTCTGTACTCCTGCTATTAGTGTTTCAGATGATCTTCTGTTTCTTCACATAGATATGCCCAACGTCCTACATGTAGGTCACTTTTTAAATTTCCCTCTTTAAATAAAATGCAAGATGCTCTAGCTGGTGTTAATGTTTAGTGTTTTCTTTTTAATTCCTTGGGCATATATGGGGCGAGCTCTCCATATGTCCTCTGTTATAATCCTGTCAAAGACTTTCTCTAATCGTCTTATGATAAATAGTACAAGTATATCATTTACACCGCCATTTGATCGAAAACCAAATTGGGTATTTTCTAGAGTGTTTTCTAGATTTTCTTTCAACCGTTTTTCTAGTATCCTGGCATAAATTTTCGCTACTGTGCTAATTAGTGTTATCCCTCTGTAGTTCTGGCACACTTTGCTATCTTCTTTTTTATATACCGATTGGAAAGTGCGAAATTAGCCATATCGCTATCCCCTCCTCGCTCTCAAGCGGAGGAGTTAGCGGCAGTAGATAACTCAAGGTTACCGATGTGGTTAGTTACGAGGTAGACTGCAATATGTGCGGACGATCTTAGAGAGAATTTCTAGAGTATTTATTTTTCTTTTCTTTTATTTCTTCAGAATCTGTTATTATTTTCTTCGTTAGAATTTTTTATTAATTACGTCTAAGCTTCGTAGCAAGAACAAAATAAATATGCGAAACTCTCATTTCCAGGCGACTATGACTTCAAATTATTACGTGCGCTCTTCACACGGTAGGTCTACATCCCGATATTGTTCGAAGTGTACTAGCACGTCCCGCATCGAATTGCTTGGATTTCACTCAGTTCCTTCCACGCTCTCTCGTATGTACGGCGAGAGAGCGAGGAGGAGATACCGATATAGCTAATTTCACATTTTCCAATCGGTATAGGTACTATAAAAAAAATTATCTTTTCAAAATTTTTTAAGGTCCCCTTACTTACCGCTACTCACCAAAACTAACTCAAAGACTTTCTTTAACTAACGATATGCTGGTTTTTTCAAAATCTGTTAGTATTTTTAACATTTTTCAATTATTAAATTAGTAATTTTATGTCTGAGATCCTAAAGAGGCACTTAACCTTCTACCTTAAGATATTTTAATGGCTGTAGCTAAATATGTAATAACCTTTCTGAAATCATGGTACCATGTGTTTTCCCTTAAAAGTGGAGGTTTCATCTTGTCAATGCATTTAACATAATTTCTTAATTTTTATATGTGTTAATGTGTGATTTAACGAGGTAACGTGAAATAGTACAAAAGTAACATTTTAAATATCAATGAATAGACTTCTAAGAAAACACAAAAACCTTTCATTTTGAGGTTTTTGAGTGTTGTGACAATGACTTTAAAAATTACAATATTTTGAACTTAACCTAAAAGTTATACGTTACATTCGTTTATTTTGAAAACTGCTTGCTTTTAGCAAAAAATATATCAAAGATTATTTTTAAATATAAAAATTTTTATTGAAAACAATGTTACATTGATAGTGCATTATTATTATACTTCAATAATCTAATACTGCACAAGACTTGTCGATTTACGATTGGCACTGGCAGACGATTTGACATGAAATTGTCATATTTTACAAGAAACAAAAATGGATAATGTCATAATAATATCACATGACCCAGATTTTTATGAAAGCGATGGTACCTACATACGAGGTGCGGCAGAAAAGAAATGAGATCGATTTCACTTTTATTTTATTTTTATACATCAATGTTATCCCATTCAAGGTAGCTCCTTTGGGTGGTTATACATCGGCGGAGGCGGTTTCTCCATTCTTCGTAACATTGCCGGAAGGCTTGGGATCGTACCCAAAAATCCACGATTCAATACCAGTGATCACACGACTGAGGAAATCTGGTTCATTTTCTATGCTCTCGAAACACACTCTACACACCCTCTTGATTTCTGTTCAGTCATGATATTTTTTGGCATCGTCTTGACACACACCTTTCTCATGTTCGAATCTTGAGGCAAAATCTGATGAAGGATAAAACGATTCAAACATTCATTCACCATCATCCTCAATATTAGTTAACGGTTAGACCTCACAAGAGCCCTCATTCGTTCCACATTTTCAAGTTTTCAGTGTTGAAGTTCAGTGGGTGTGAGAAATGGCTTACTGAAATGTTGATATTGTTTGTAACTGATGGCAACACATTTGCTTAAAATGTGTTCTATCGTGTCCCAATCTGCTTGGCATAAACGACAGAATTGATCTTCAGTCCTTCCCAGTTTATATTAGTGGTATTATAATGCTATAAGATAGCGTTGCCTTCGGCGAATCTGACCTGAATGTCTTTGCCTAATCTTATCTTGGCATGTTTTGTCAGTACGAAGCTTTTTGATTTTCCATCAATTTCCTGTTTTAGGTGACTCTTTTCAATGAAACATATGTATATTTTTGCTTATCAGCTTTTTAATTCTCTCAATTCCTTATTGACTTAGCAGCCACCGTTAAGTATCGTGGTTTTTGCGCATCAGCTGCCTCGGATTCTGCGCACATTCGTTGCTCAGGTTAGATTCATATGTAGGGGGAGGGCTTTTAGTTCTGCCTGCTGTCTGTAAATATGTTCGTGGCTGCACTTAGTATACCCTTCTTCAAATTCTTTTTGGCGCACAAGTTTAAAGCGAAAACTTCTGTTTGAAATATATTGGTTTGGAGCCCCATATGCATTTTTAGGAGGTAGTTAGGGTCACTGACGCCCATGCCTGTTCTGACCTCTTCTATTCTCAAGCCGTCTGTATAGCATGCCAAAGTTCCTCTTAGCTAGTCACCCTCTACATACGTTCGTAATATAAAGTATATGTTCAAATACTGAAATTGCATTGCTGAAGTATTATAAGTATAATCACACCAATCACAATTTCCAGTAGTTTGCACTAACTCCACTGGTAAAAGCCATAGGAATAAAAATCAAATTAATCGATCGCGTTCTACATTGCTCACCATGGTCAATTAAGATGCTTTCAAGAAGGTTTACGACCAATCTCAGTAAATGTACAGTTTGCATTATCAAACACATTTCAATAGTACAACGTTAAATGATGATAAAATACGCCGGATTGAGGTAAAGTGGCGAATGGTATCCGCGAAGTAATAACGGCCGAGCGGTACTCGGTTGTTAATACAGATTGAAGTCGAGTAGGTAATAAAATCGATATAGGAAATTACCTGACAGCGTTCATGTATGTGTACGTGCGTGTGCATAATTAAATATTAGATCCTTGCAGACTGCTTCATCGATGACTAAATGTCGTAAATCATCGGAAACTGCTGAACTTATTCTACGATCGATGCGTTGGATTGAAGCTCTTTGGCGCGTTCTCACTTGGTTAAAGCTGGAAATTAGGAGCGGTTATGAATTATGGTCGAGAAAAGCTATCCGATGATAGAAATCACTGCATGACATTTATAGTTATTGCATCATTTATTTATAGACTTACTCGAAATATTTTAGAAATCTATTAGCAACTCAATATCTGGGCAGCTATTGACATACCAAATTATACCCGCAAATGATAAGCTCATTTTCTGTACATGTTCAAATTTCTACGGATTCCATAATTGTACGGGATGCAGCAAAGCTATATTGCACATTGATATGAATAACATACTTCATTACGTTAAAAGTGACATAGATTTTCAATTTTCTTTTGTGTTTCAATTCACCGTTGAAATAGAATCCAATAACTATGTTCCTTTTTCTTGATACTAAAGTATACAGAGATACCAATAATATCATCAAATTGAATTGATAAACTAATTTAATTCAAGCTTTGAATTACAGGGTTTTGAAAATCTGTCATCCTACCTATCGAAAAAATAGTCTTAATGTACTCAAAAAATCTTGAGATAGAATTATTGCCCTAACAGTATAATTAATAAAATCCTGTTCGCATCGTCCATTTTACCAGAGATCATATGACTGAAGAAGTCTGGGTCATTTTCGATTCTCCTGAGAAGGTCAAAGTGCACCCCCTTCCGATTGATTTCTGCTCAGTAACAATATTTTTTGGCCCCATCTTGGCACACACCTTTCTCGTGTTCAAATCTTGAGGCAAAATCTGATGATGGGTAAAACGAATGAACATCTGCATTCATCATCATTCTCAATATTAGTCGAAGGTTTGACCTCACAAGAAGCCCCACTCGTCCCACATTTTCATCAGTTTTTAGTGTTGAAATTCGATAGGTATGAGAAATGGCCTACTGAAATGTTGATATTGTTTGTGACTGATGGCAACACATTTGCATAAAGTGTGTTCTCCCGTCTCCCAATCTGCTTGGCATAAATGACAAAATTGATCATCAATCCTCCCAGTTTATATAAGTGGTATTATAAGGCTGCACGACCTCTCAATAAATCTGTCAGTATTTGGAGATCCCTTTTGCTGCAAGATAGCGCTGCCTTTAATGGGTCTAACGTGGATGCTTTCGCCTGATCTTATCTTGGCATCTTTTTGGCACAAGACATGAACATGTATTTCAGTTCGCAAAATACACTCAGAAATTTTCTAGGCAATCCGAAGGATACGCCGGATACGAAGGAAAGGTAGGGAATTTATAAAATTGCATGCGTTGGCTGTGATAAAGTCTATATTGGACAAATGAAACGGGCGATGGGCACCAGTTTCGAGGAACACATAGGTCATTACCGCTGTGGAAGAATTGAGTCATCAAGTGTAGCACAATTAAGAACGTAACTTCGCCGCGAGAATTAGATATTTATGAAATCATTTATATGAAAAAATATGCAAATCTTTTAAACAGGGAAAAGGGTCCACTTAGCCACTCAATTTTGATGGATTTATTGACGTAAAACGGACGCATATTTATCTTTCGTGCTATAAGTAAGAACTTTTCCTATTAGTTTCATATACTTCGCATGTTTTAGGGTATATAAGATGTAAAAGTAGGTACTTCTAAATATCTTTTGGAGTAAGGATCCAACAAGGAATGTTAGAATTAAAATTTTTTTCTCGCATCATTCGGTCGTAGGTTTGATAATGGGAATCCACAAATTCCCGAAACTATTGTTCCGAATTAATCAAACAGCTTGTGTTGTGAAGAGTGCGTCGATACTTTTGTGTTTGATATTTAAAAGTAGTGAAGCTATTTTGTGATAACAGATTTGATTTTGATAATTGAAATAGTTCCTTTGTTTAATTGAATTGCATCATTGTCGAAATCCATAAAAGTTGATTGAATGATTTTGGTGCTTTACAACGTGATTCTTCTATTAAATAGAACCTCAACACGATCGTCTAGAATTTCTCATTTCAACTAGATTCTATATTTGATAACACTATTTAACAGCCAACATGCATCGGAGTTAAAAATAATAAATTCTTAGTAATATTAATGTGCTAAACAGGAATATCACACTGATTTTGCATGATTGGTTCTCGTTGCGAAGATTTAGATGCGTTTCTTCGCTATTTTTGTAATTTGCGGTGGCATTTAGGAATATATATTTATGGTGCGCCCTGTACTGGAGCAGTAAATTTATATCTGCAGATTTAAAAGTGATGACTATCATACTAGGACTTCAGCAGGGATATGCAAAATATTGCTGTTTCCTTTGCGAATGGGACATTCGTGCAAGGGATACATTATAAAATTAAGAATTGGTCTCTTCGACATAAATTGAAACTAGGGACTAAAAATGTTATCCGACAGCCACTAGTGGATCAATCCAAAATAATTATACCTGCATTACACATCACATTAGGTTTAATGAAAAATTTTGTGAAAGGGATGGACCACAATGGAGAAGCATTTAGGTATCTCTTTGATAAATTCCCCCGATTAAGTGAAGACAAAATCAAAGAAGGAGTTTTCATAGGTCCCCAAATAAGAAACCTGATGTCTGATGAACACTTCAATGCAATTTTGATAGGCGAAGAGAAAACCGCATGGAATGACTTGAAGTCAGTTGTGCGAAATTTCCTTGGAAACAAAAGAGACACATTGTTGCAATCATACAGGAAGATGGGGTGCAACATGTCGCAAAAATACATTTCCTCAATTCTTATTTGGACTTCTTCCCTCCAAACCTTGGCGCAGTAAGCGATCAGAATGGGGAACCCTTCCGTCAGGATATTGCTGCCCTTGAAAGGCGATATCAGGGCAAATGGAGTTCAACTATGCTTGCTGATTACTGATGGTCGGTGATAAGAGATGCCCCTGAGTTAACATACAGAAGAAAGGCCAAAAAACGTCAGTAAGGTACGTGAAATACCTTTTTTTCTCAATGATTTCATTTTAATGGAAAATAACTTAAATGTAGGCCTAGGCCTATCAGTTTCATGTAATCTTATTAATTTTTTTAAAATTGTTTGTATGTTAATTGGTATTTTGGTTTTAATTCTACTTATTAAAATAGCTATAGCATCACCAATTTGTATTAAAGTCTTCTGGTACCACTGTTTAATGTCTCATCCGTAATTATGGAATGATTAGACTACTACTTTCAAAAGTTCAAGATATCTTTAAAATACGAATAAACTAAGCTTTTTTATTGTCATTTTCGAATTTAGCAGACCAAAATACTAGGTATTGACTAATTTCATTGCTAATGCATGAAACTCGTTTAATTTTGTAGAACAGTGTAATTATTCATTCAATCATTGTTTGAATGTACCTAAACAGAAAATACATCATTATTAAAGATATCGAGGACTATTTGCTTGAATATGTTTCGCTAAATATGGACCAACATTATACATACATATAACTCGGCTGAAAGTTTGAAAATTTTACCATTGTACCATTGAAACATTTACAAATACGATAAAAATCAAAAAACCTTAAACACGTTAAACACTTTCCTACTTCCCGTTTCAAACTGAGTGTAAGTTAAATATCAAGATATGCACTAAGAAGCAGTGATTAATAGAAAGTGAAGATAATTATACTAATATGTATTCCAGGATGGCGAAGCAATTAGTGGCATTTTAGCATTCTTTTATAACGCTGCCAAAAATGTAAACAGCGACAATCAGTCGCTTTTTAGCGCTAAATTAGGCCACGTGAAAAGAAACCGCCATCATTCTAATTTATTTCTTCTCGCGGAAACATGATCCGGCTAAGGACATTTTTACCATTCTCGCTCGGAGATATGCATTCATTCGTAGCCGTTACTTATTACGGTAAAATTACATTTATCATTTTCACTTTCACATATTGTCTGGTGTAAATCACGGTAGTATTACGCAACCGGTCCCGGTAACGTTCGGGAACATGACGGCGGAGATATCTTCTCTCTCCTCGAAGAACGTGTGGGCTCTGGAAAAATCGAATTCCTTGCTCCGGTACATGTACGAATTCTCTAGATAGTTTCCTCGATTTATTGTTTACGCTCGTCTACCTATCACCTCTGTATCGGTTTCGGATAGAATCGAACATGTTTATATACACGTGTATTATGTCTGCAACCTACGATCGGAAAATTGGGTTGGCGAATCTGCATACAACGAGATAGTAATTGCGTGTAATGTACGCTGAAACACCTATAAGCAATAAGAATTTTATAATGTTGCATCTTTTAAATAAAGCAGTAAGTACATCTGTGGTACACTTTATGCCCTGGTATTGGGCTAATCCTATATGAAAATATGTAGTAGGTACAGTACGAGTATTAATGAAATTATTTAACTAATAAAATTAGTAATACCCAATAATTAAAACAGGGATCTAATAATTAAAGCAGGGAGTCAACAATCAACACTTAACACCATTTATGCTGAAAAGAATACTGAAGTGTGTTCATTTGAAAATTTTCCAGGCGGCCCACATCCGAAACTCATAAAATTATTAAAAAGTGCAAAGACAGGTCAATTTTTATTTCGAGAGGAAACCATTTTGATTAATGATGATCATATGATACTAAACTTACCCCCTTAAGCTCCCCACACTCCCAACATAAAAATATGAAATGGGATGATACCATTTGTGACATATCGTTGGAAAAGTATTTTTATTACGAATTCAGTAGAATATCTTACTTTGACATTTGGTCAAGTTCTGGGGATTATGATATCATGCCAAGCAAAAATTGTAAAATATAAACTTTTATGCAAAAAAAATATTCATATTAGTTAATTAAATGTTCAAATTGTGTACCATTTTGTTGAAGACAATAATAAAGCTTATTTTCAAATTCTCTTCTGACCCTTTCAAACGTGTAGTGATATACGCCTGCGTTCTTCAGTAATTCTAAGTCTAAGTTCGCCAATATTCTGCGGTTGTGTTTGGTACACAACTGTTTTCAGGTGACCCCACAAGAAAAAATCAAGTGGTGAGAGAACTAGTTCTGTTCACATTTCAAGAGTGTAAACCATATTGTCAAAAAGAATAAATATTGCAATGAGTGTTTTTCTGTTATTTTGTGATTGTCAATTAACTGATAATAAATATTAAAATAAATGGAAATAACTATGTGCCTGCTCGATATTTCTTTACGAAAAATAAAACCAGTTCTTTTTAAAAACAGTATAACAACGAGGTAAAATAAACTACTCTATTATTTTAGAGCAACACACACTAAATCACTTTCAACTTTATTACAATACAAAATTACATTTGTTTCAACACGTCATCTTCAGATTATGAAGTATATTAAACTAATTTAGGATACAAACTCGCTTAAAACTAGGCTTAAATACAAACTAGTTACTATATTATTTACGGTAATTAACTTATAATCTAAATACTAATGCTAATTCTAATTAAACTTATAGGTATAACTTCAACAAAGGGGAGAAATTCTAGTCCACTTGGTCTAATAAGTTTATAATTTTACAATTCTTGCTCAGTATGATATTTTTTCAGTTATAATCCCCAGAACTTGACCAAATGTCGAAGTAAGATATACTACTGAATTCGTAATGAAAATACCTTTCCAACGATATGTCACAAATGGTATCATTCCACTTAAGACATTCATGATGGGCGTGGGGGAGGTTAAGGGGGTAAGCTTAGTATTGTGATATATTAATCAAGATGGTTTCCCCTCGAAACAAAAATTGACCTGTCTTTGCATTTTTTAATAATTTTATTAGTTTCGGATGTAGGCCGTCTGGGAAGTTTTCAAATGAACACACCTGTATATAAATCTGTTGATTATGCAATAAATTATAAGTACCACTGCAAAGACTACGAGGGTTGTAATTTTATTTTGGCATATAGCCACCTAAAGGGCGCCACCAATGGAACGTCGCCAGTCAAAATTAATTTCAATATTAATTGAACTTAAATCCAAAGTTTTGTCGAGATACGGCAAGTGATTTAGCCACAGCAAATTTAAAAAAATGAAACATCACTCGAAACATGGAATTTAACCGAGAAAACGTTCGTTTACCACTTTCGGAGAGGAATAACTCAACAACGAAGTCTCGTCGTGTTAGTTGCTGTTTTTGGTAATGAAACACCACATCAGTCGAAAATTTCTCGCTAGTACTAGGAATTCCAACGTGGACGCACCAGTTTCAACGACGATTCCAGGACAGGACCATCAAAGGCAGCAGTCACGTAGAGAAAAACAAACATCACTGATGTGCGCCAACTGATCAAGGATTTCCAGTTCTACATGATGAATTGCTTTTGAGAAAAATAATTTCTCCTTGCATCCCACACCTTTTAATTGAAGAACAAAACGCGCCTCCCGTTAATTGGTGTCGAAAAACTTTGAGCTGGTTCAACAAGTAAAGCTCTAAAAATGTTTATAGTTTTGTGAGTGGTGACGATTCATGGATTTGTTCCTATGAACCCGAAACCAAACGTCAGTCTGCTGTGTGGGTGTTTCAAGATGGGGAGAAGCTATCAACAGTTATCTGGTCTCGAAGTGTGTCAGGTCAGGTTAATGCCAATTGGTATACCACCGTTTGTTCATCAAAAGTGATTGCCGTGCTCTGAAAAACTAACCCACAACGACGAATCGTCCTCTACCACGGTAATGCGAGTTCATATAGAGCGCAAAAGACGATTGAGCTTTTAAAGCAGCAAAACATCGAGTTATTAGATCATCCCCTTTGCAGTCCTGATCCAAGTCCCAGGGATTTTTTTACGTTCCCTAGAATGAATGGTTCTGGTTGTCAGAAGAAGCAGTCGATGTCTTTAAAATGGCAATTTTTACTGTTCCCACTGGCGACTGGGATAACTGGTAACTAAAAAGAGTATATATGTAATCAGCGTAATGCAAGTATTGTAAAGAAGCAAAGGCTTAGATGGTTGGGTCACATTACGGGTAAAGTTGGCAGTTTACTGAAGTGTTGTAAATTTTACATCGTCGAACACAGCTGTGATTCCAGCACGTATACTGTATTCAGTTTGGCCACTTGTTCAATGTGAAGTTTCTGGCGGCTATTAGCCCCTTTTCGATAGCTCCTACTCCTCCGCGAGTGTCCAATCTTTGGAGCGGGGGTACTAAATAATTATTATAAGTCCAGCCAACGACAGACGTGGGGTAAAGGGGAAGAAACTCCTTTTCTGATCATTTTTTTCAAAGCGTAAATCCTCAAAATTAATGAAATATCTTCCTACAACAAACATCAACGTAAATTCAGAGCTATTTCGAGCATAATTTCGTAAATTAAATATATTTCCTCATGCTTTTATCAAGAACGTCAGTAAACTTTATTATTATTGGGTTGTCAGTGGATTTTTGTAGCACTGAGTAATATATTTTGGGTCATCCAATCGCATCACTACATTTGATATTGTGACACATTAACAAACAAATTTGCTGTGGATAAAACAAACGCCATTGCGATTAAAATAAAGGAGAAGAGGGACGCTAATTGATTTTCTCACTTTGAATCAAATTCTCATCGAGGTATCTAGTATTTTAGTTGCGCTCCTAGTTTCAAGTCTTAATATTTCAAATCGTATTATAAATTCAAGTTAGAAGTGAAGGTCGGTGGTTAAGAATAGGTAGTTTTCTTGTAAATGTAATATAAACATAGAATTTATATTGACATAGCCAGAAAATCTAGGTTAGTTTTAAATTTCATCTGATCTGCTGATCTTAAAATTCGTTTAAATTGCCGAACAATTGTTTTAGAAACATCCGAACCCTCAGTTCATATAATTAACCAATTCTCGAAAATTTAATTTTCGTTAACAATTTACCACTTTTAAGAGATTTCAATACGTTACGAACAAACAGCAAGCCGACTGTGCGAAGCGAATATCAACATCGATCGCCGATCGGAGATGCATATATACCACCTATATATATCTACACACACACAACAACAACGGATCCGATCCAGTCTCAACCCAACCCAAAGTGCCAACTATAACTATAAGAATTCAAGACAGTTGAACTGCGAGAAAAAATACAGAAGAATTCCTCAGAAGGCACAAAAGGAAGAGGAAGGTTGGGGGATAAAGATAAGTAGCTGGTCTTTATTGAGTCAATAGTAATTGGAATTTCTAACCACTTACACACACTCGTAAAATTTCAGTGATTATGCCATGTAAGTTTCAAAAACTTATGCTTACGGCTTGTTTTCCTCATTCAGGATCAAGATGCAAGCAAGCGTGACACCCAACGCGCGGTTAGCTTCATCATGCCCAAATCTTTAATCAACATATGACAAGCACGTTCTTTCGAGATGCCCAGAGCTTCTGCTGTCTCTCTAACCTTATGGGGGGATGCCGGTTCGCGAGCGTCAAAATGAAGGAAATTTCGCGAATTTTTTTACGGCAAACTACTGCGAATTTCGGGATGCGGTTTGCCAGGGTTTATTAATCTAGAAATAAACTCTCTTCAAGTATTCTTTTTTAGTCCAAAGTTCGTTTATTTACAAACATATATGATGGTAAACACAGCACTGCAAAAAATGCATTGCAAATTGGCTGGCATGATTCCAACCAAACGAATGATCCGATTTTGACCAAATTTTGCAGGATGATAACCAATCTATTTCTCCTGGGTCTGAAATTCCGAAATGTGCAGAAAAAAGGTGCTTAAATAAAATGGCGTCCAAAGTTGAAAGTTTCAAATGTTCCTTTTTTTTCGTCTTTGGGGAGTCTTAAAAAATATCAAATTGTTGAAAAAGTGTAATTTGTGAATTTCAGACCCAGGACAAATCGGTTGGCTATCATCCTGCAAAATTTCATCCAAATCAAATTTAATCTAAAGTTTTACAACGTTGTCACGCTTATCTCCCAAGCCCGGTGCATAAAGGATACCCTTCTCTGTTCGTGCAATTCGTTCTCCCGCAAATGTCGTTCCCTTTTGTTCGATGCGAGCCCTTTTTGCTACCTACCTCCGGAGCGCTTTCGGGCGGCGCTCGGGAGCGTTGCACGGTCAACTTTGAACGGTTATAACTTCGTCAATTTTTGAGCCACAGCCATGAAATTTTGCATACGTACGTAGAATCCACTCCTCTTTATGATAAGCTGAAAAAAAAAGACAAAACAAAATCGATTTTTTTGAACCGACGAACCGGAATCCCCCCTTGATTCGACGATAGTGGTTGTAGCTTTTGGTCGTCCCGAACGTTCATCGTCAATCAAGCTGGTACAACCACGTTTAAATTCAGCTACCCAAAATTTCACTGCGGCAAATGGCGGTGCAGAGTTTCCGTAAACAGCGTTAATCCCGGCTTTAATTTGCGTAGGCGTATTGCTTTTCAAATGCAAGAATTTAATGACAGCTCGACTTTTGGTTTTTCCGTTTTTACAGAAATACTAACATCGATTGATACAAACGACTGTTAAATAACAACTAACCGTCCAACATGGCAAAGTATGTTCCAGCGCATGCGCAGTTATATTACCAGAATATTTTTGACGAGTAACGCCATCTTCATGTTGAGGCCCGAAGCTATTCAGCCTATCTTCATATATTACAAAGCACGTACCAGATATGAAAAGGCAACATAGCTGTAATAAAACTTATTGATATTGTGATAAAGGTTATTAACTCACTTTTATTATCCCGGTTTTATTATCCATGTTTTTTTGGGTGAAGGAAAACTCAACATCTTAAGAGTAAAGAAACAAAAAATCTTTGTATTTTCCATTTCTAATATACGCAATTTGTTATACATAAGTACATGGTTTTTCTATATATCAAGATCTCCAACTAACAAAGATTATGTTTAATTTTTAGAGGCAATTGCAGTAACTTCGCTGCTCCCATGGTACGAGGTAAGTAACAGCAATGTATCTGCCTTTATATCTACAACGATTGCTCGTTAGCTATACCTACGTTGTATGTTGTGGGAATAAGAAAAGAATTCGAACTAAATTATTTGAATGCCAACGTTTTCTTACGACGAAGGAATTCATATAGATACGCACAGAAACGACATTTAAATAATTTTGGTACATGGTTAGTTAATCCCAACCATTTGGATGCTTCTCACGATCGAAATCGACGTTCCCCGCTAAGTTCTACCATTCGAAGTACAGTTAAAATTGCTTACTTAGAATATTTCGTAAATAAATACGTTCGTTTTTATTTCACTCGCAACGTTACGGGGAGGGGCACTATTGCTTCATAACCATACAAATACCGCCCGTTTCAGCGCATCTTAATATCTAATATAAGCAAATTGGAATCATAAATAGGAATCAAAAGTCTCTCGCTCTATCGAGGTTCGGAATAGAGGCGTGTTACGCAAGGATTGATGTAAATTTGTCGTCATAAATACGTTATACGGCCGCGATACTGCATCCATCGCATGGAAATTATCGAATGCATCGGGCGGCGCAGAGTGAAGTCGATTCGATAAGCGGAAAAATTTCAATGAACTTCCCATTCATTAGCGTAACCGGGTAGTTGACTGACGACGTTGTTGAACGTTGAATTATATGCATGCGGCGTGCATGAATAAAACATTGTTCCGTCTCTTTCTGCTCGCTCGTAATTATGGAATATTCATGTGTTCGGAGGTGTTTGAGGGACTGCCTTTTTGACACTTGACGATACGCCGACCGTATCGATGCGACGTACGAATTAATTGATTACAAAATATTTATTCTTAAAAGAGCTAATGGATCCCTTTGTTTACTTTTTTTTTGAGAGCCAATAAATTTTAATAGTTCATCTTTGTCAGTTAAGAATTAAATGCTCTGTAAAGATCGTTTTAGATGTGGCGACGGTCCTAAGGGATATGCACGCAGGAAAACGTCTGCTTGTATCAAAGCTGTCCGCCTTAATTCAAGACAATTACCGTTTCAGTTATCCGCAAAACAACAACTGTTTTAAATCGAAAGAAATATTTTCTTAGCGTTTCTTTCTCCACTTAAAAGAAGCATGTACTTGTAATGAAATAATTGCATTTCTCTGTTTAAGACATTTGTTAACTTGATTCAAGAGAATCTTGCAGAATATTTGAAGAAAGCGATTCTTAGTACATATAAGTAAATGGCCATTATAACACAAAGCAATATTTTCTTAATTCCAGAAAATGTTTGGGTATTGTTTACAAATCAATAGTTTAATTTTCTTAAAATAAAGCACCTTTTACGTAGAATTCTTGAAATGCATATTATTTATATGCACATTATTAATTGCGCTTACCTTGTTTGAAACAGTACGACATATCCATACACAATGCAGTAAATTATTCACATTGCTTGTGATTAAAAAGAAAAACCTAAAGTAGAGGTTATATACAGAATGGTGTTCAAACAAAAGTGAACTTAATGTAGAAGTACACATGAAAAAAGTGCGTGCTTAGAAACAACAACCAAGATAATGCTAATAAATAGCTCCTGGTATTGATGGAATAACTATCGGCAAAAACAACATGAGAAAAGAAAATCATTAAAGCTTCTTGCTTCTGGCGACATTGCTCTTACATCTCTCAATTTATGCCACTAATCTCCAAAAACAGCAACTGAAATATTTCCTAGTTTGTGCCACTAAGCTCCAAAAACCGCAAAAAGAATTTAATTATGCTGTAACCTATAAAAAAAACTTTTTCATTAGCTCACCCACTTGCTCCTAATTTTAATTATTAACTTCTTTTTTGCCACCTAGTCGGTGATGCTTATATAGCAATCTAGTTAACAACTAATGAGCTATTTATTTTTAACTTAAGTTACTACGATTTTTAAACTAAGTACTTATCCTACGATAGTCACTCAGGTTCTGGTATAATGGAGTCCTTTGTTCGTATGTTCTTTTAAGGTAATTGTCACTGCATTAGTTCAAATGGTTCTGTTCGCTTCAATCTTCTAACCAAGCCATCATTGTCCAGGGGCTGGAGGACCTCAACGTTGAAATGCTGATGAAGTCGTTGTTCATGTTTTTGAGCAAATTGCTTGATTACATTGTCGACAGTCTCTACTTTTAAGTCCTTGTGTAGACTGTCATTGCATACATACCATGGGGCATTGACGATGCCCCGAAGTGCTTTATTCTGAAAGCGTTGGATGATGTTTTTTTTGCTGTGGCTGCTACAACCCCAGAGTTGGATGCCATAAGTCCATACTGGTTTAAGGACTTGTTGGTAAAGCAAAAACTTATTATATACTGAAAGGGCAGAGCAACGTCCCATTAACCAATATATTTTTCTGTACTTGAGTTTCAGCTCTTCTTGTTTTTTCTTTACAAGTGGTTTCCACCTACGTTTGGCGTCTAGACTCATGCCGAGATATTTGGCTGTGTTCTTATAAGGGACAACTTGTTGTCTTGTTAGTGAAGTTAATATGTACTGATTTGGTTTCATTTAATTTTATTCGCCATTTCGTTGTCCAGCGTTGAATTTGGGTAATGGCTCTTTGCAGTTTATTTGTTGATTCTATATTATCCTTGCCTGGAGCCAGTATTGCGGTGTCATTGGCAAATGTGGCAATAGTATTTTGTTCGAGTGTTGGCATGTCACTCGTGTACAGAAGGTAAAGGACAGGTCCTAGTACACTACCCTGTGGCACGCCAGCTTGGCAACTTTTAGTGAATAAAAATACACCGATGCGTTAATTTATCACTTTAATTTGCCATTTTTTTACCTACACTACAACGTGTTATCACTGCCGGTTTGAACAAAAATGGCAATAGATCGATTATTTTAAAAAGAACACCTATATATTTTTACGGATTTGGATAAAATACAGCAGACCATAGATAACGTAAACACTAGATACACTGAGAAAAAAGTTCACTAGCCTTAATTAAACATTTAAGAACCACTAGCTTGATAAAGTAGCTGTGGTAAGTATACAATTTCACTAGGTTATAATAGCAGTCAAATTTATTCATTTATTGCAAATAAGCTAGTTAACTAAAAGCAAGTAAACTGTTCACTTAAACCTATTACATTTTTCTAAAAAAATATATTTTCTTAGCGTTAGGTGTTTTGGTCTAAAAATTCAAAACTGTATCAAAAGAAATATAGTTTATTTTAATTCAAAATAAAATACTGTATCTCTTAAACGCTAAAAATTGTTTAGTTTTCAATTCGTTTCGATTAGCAAAAGAAAATAAGTAGATCCCACACATCAAGAAATTTATAAAAACGTTAACCCTGAGTTATTATTTTTTTTTTATTTAGAGTCTTATAACAATATAAACAAATATTCTACATTTATTCTTAACTTGCAGAGAAAGGAAAAGGTAATTTTGCTTATTACGTCAAACGTTCATTAAAACAGAAATGGAAATAAGTATATCAATTTAATTATTTGTTTATTATTTAATTATAAATAACTGTTCCATAATTGTCAAATATGTAAGGCAGTTTTTTGTATAAATGAACTTTTTTCTATTTAAGTTTGAATAAAACAGAAATTAATACGTATATTACATAAAGACACTTTGTGCAACGAAGAAACTTTCTTAGACTTTGGTTCTCGTTGGTCTTCCGTTCTATTTGGATGACTTCATAAGTGCAATTGAGAAAAATAATAATAGTAACAGTGATAATTTCTTGCATTGAAGTAACTGCAATAGAATTGTTATTAAGTATTTTAAGTAATTGTTGTATTTAAATACTAAAATGTTCTACATCTGACCTTATCAGCCAAGTACTAAGACTATATGTTGTTACTACTTTTGTGGTAAAGACACCAGCAAGCAAAAGTCGTCTGCTTTCCATATTTAGCCAATTAAGATTTCTTAACTTGTGTGATACCCTTTTCTCTTTTAACTATATCTCGTATAAAACTTTTTGCGTAAAATTTTCAATATTCCTTTGATGCAGAATGTAGCAACAACCTGTCACACACGGTAAAACAGCAATATTATTGCTATTTACTATTTTTCCCCTACTTTATTAAATGTAACTTTGATTCTACTTATACCTTTTGTTTTTGTTCTTGGTCGCTTACCTGCGAGAACATTTATAATAATAACTGGACGAGAATATAGTAAAGATTCAAAACATAAAGCTACAAAATTCTAATTAAATTAAATTTGGAAAACAATATACGCTTTAAAGAAATGAAACTAATATTAAACCAGGTAGTCAGCGCTGTTAATAATAAATTTGTGTAATTCAATTTTTCAACAAAGGCTTTACAGGATTTTCCTTATTATGCCGTTAGTGGAGCAATTTCGTTTCCTTTTTCCTGGTATTTGAAGAATGCTTCCTAATCGTTTTCTTTTTTCATGCCTGAATCTGATCTTGGAGTATATTTTTATTCACCTTTCACTCTCACTTACTTGCTTAATCCTTTTCCCCTATTTACCCTTATAGGGTGTAAGGCATTATGGAGTTGGGTTGTTAGCTTATGCTCTTCTTGCGTATCTCCCGCCATCTCTTCCTGTTCTATGTAATCTGATGTGTATTCTCCCAGTATTACTTTCTCTTTACTGCTGCTAATCTTACATCCTAAACCATGTTTTTTCTAGGTCTTCTTCTTGTTTTCCTATTTGCCCTTGCTTCTAGGGCGTGTCTTACTATTCCCCTACTTTGCATTCCCTTCACGTGACCATACTATCTCATTTGTTTCACTTCCAGATTACTCCTGATGGTTGTATTACCAATTCTATCTCTTTTCGTTTTGTTCCCAATTCTTCTTAAGAATCTCATCTCTGTTGCTGTTATTCTTGCTCGGTTTCTTTCCGTTATTGTCCAGGTTTCTGCTCCGAATATTAATACAGGTGTTATTACCTTTCACTCTTGGTACTCTTACAGGTAAATAAACAAATTCAGTTACAGTTCTGAAAGGAGGACTCCTAATGTATACCTGGCTTTATCTGTATGTCTGAAATACTTTGACGACACTGTAACCCTATAAGCATCCCTGTGATTGATGTACATAAGTGCTACACTAATAAGCTTATAACAGCTTTGATGCATGGTATGCGCTTCATGAAAAGAAAATAGAAATTAATGAGATCGTGTTCGATGTAAATTGTACGTGGAGAATAGGATGAAGCATAAAACGAAAAAAAAGGAAAAACAACACCAACAATGTGCCTTGGCCGATGGTCTAGAATTCTCCTGATGGCCGCTGCTATGTACACTTACATACATACATACATTCGTATACATATGTCCGTCTGAAAATGCATTGTTATGTAGCTAGCGTTTTTGTTTTTAATCAATTTCAACGTGGTGTATTATTAACCGTGCGTTTTGAAAGTGACCATGTGCGCAATTTATTAACCATCGCGGCATCGCTCGTAGTCCACTGGTTCTTCTTCCCACAGCCAGACACGTGTGGGAGAAACATTTTTTTCCAGTGTTCCGAGCAATTTTAAGAGTATTTCGTTTTTTGACGGGGACAATTACGTTGGAATGTGAATTCTTTACGTGAAACCATACGGTGTACCCAAAGTACACGACGCGTGGTTTTTGAAGATGGGAAGAACGAGAATCGTGAGCGCTTACCTTCAAATTAACTAACGAAAGTACTAACGGATTGTGTTGGGTACTTTCGTCATCTTTGATTATAACATGCGTAAGTATGGGTAAGGTTTCTTGCGTTGAAAACAGACACGAAATTATATACTAAATATGTAGATGATGTTAAGGTACATTAGTCACTTGCACTTTTACACGATTAAAAAGTATTGATTTGTTAGTTTTAAACATAGACATTAGTGTGTACCAATGGATAATTTGCTCGCCTTACAAAGCAAAATTTGGGGCCGATACATACATATACAAAGTGGAAATAAAAATTGGGAACACCATTTTTCTCCGAAGTTATTATAGATAGAAACAAATTTTCAGATAAAGTCTTTAGTACTTCGAGTAAGCTATCTAAACCTGTACAAATCTTGTAAAAAAGGAATTAAATGGATGAAGATTATGAATTTTGTGTATTTTATAGGCTCTGCAGTTATATTTTTCAAAATCATGTATACCTTCGTATGTATGTGCTATAGGTATTTAATTCCAGTGCAGCTTCTCTAATTGAATTTCTAGGGTCAATATTGAAATATGCTAACGCATCAACTTCCAAATTTTCATTCATTTCATGAGGTTGATGTATTCTTGATAGGAATCCAGTTCTGCGCAATTTATTTTGTAATTTGAAAAAATGCAAATGGCTTGGATGAAAGCGATCCGGATATTGTTGTCAGTATAAGTGCTGGGCTTGCCTTGAATTATTACTTGATAAATAATAACATTTTATCATATCTACCTTATTAATTAAATAATCTACCATTTTTTACACAAATTAATAAAAAAAAATTAGGCCACACAAACTTTATTGTATTGCAAAAACAATACAAAATAATATAAAACTGTCAAATTTTAATAATGATAGCAACGACTGTGGGGTAGTCTAAGTATCGGCACACTCCGCACCACACAAATTAATTCGGAAGAGCCATTTCGAGGGTCCTGATTATCAACTGGATTACCGAATGAATGTGAGAGAAAAATTCAAATTCTACCATGCTTGTTTATCTCTACTTTTGAGGAAAAAATATATATATATTTACCAGAAACTACTTTTGCCGCTTAACATTAAACATGCCAATATTAAATTAGAAAACCTGAAATTGATTAAGTAACTTTGCCGAGAGAATCTGATGCGTATGAAACTATCTACATAAAAAGGAAGACAAATCTGTTAAACAAAGAGAACGCACCACTTTTTTAGATTGCTAAGTAAACACAATTACCTGATTTAACTAACCTAAACCGAGACCAAGTGACCATTGCTGGAATAAAAAGAACACAACTTCACGGTGCAGCTTAGCATATCGTTTTATTATATAAGTTTCATAAGCAAAATTAATATTTTAAACCATATACAGGCTGATTCATTTTCGACCTTCACCATGTGAATCTCGCTTATAATTGTAGATAGCAGATAGGTTTAAATTGGCAAAGATGCAAAATTTTGTGTTTGTTATGAGTCCAAAGAAAAAATGGACATGTGACAAATGACGTCTGAGATTTAAAAAAAGAAACAAAAAAAGCTAATTTTCTGTCTTTACCTCTGGCATATTTATTTGACCCTGTAAAGAAATATTAAGGACACATTCTCAAGGCCACTTTCGATCTTCTTCTATCTAATACGTGGTTTCAAACTGTCAGGATGACAACCAAGGTTTAAGAAAAGTGTAACTCTTTTAGATTTCACCAATATTTCGCTTTTATTTAAAGCTTCATCAGGGTTAATACTACAAGCTCAATTTACAGTAATATAAATCAAAAGAAATAGTAATAATTAAATTATAACTTACCTAGTTAAGTAGACAGGCCGAACTTGTGAACTAAAAATTTTTACGATGTCCATCTGAGGAGCTATGATGAATTTAGAAACCTAAACTTGCGGACTCGCATAGGCGCCGGTATTACGGGTTAATATAAGAATACGAAAAACTCATAAATAAACTAAACCAGTAGAGAAGCAGGCATGTAATGTCGACCTTGAATATAAATCATGTTAAACCGCGTTGAGATTTCGTTTTAGTACCTGTTGAGCTGTTGCAGAGATTAGTCGAACGATCAAGGTTATGTACTTACGTGTCGCTTTTGAAATTGTAGCTGGTGTTTTTTGTGTGTTGTAGTATTATACCAAGTACATAATTAGTGTATCGTTTCATATAGAACTAATATTTACATACCTAAGAAAACAATGCCTCGTAATAGATTTGCTACTAATGTACATAAGTATGTGTCACTTTTTCCCCATTTAAAATATGACGGTAGTGCAGTTTTTTGCTTAATATGCAATGTTCGTTTGGCTGCATTGGACAGAACTGATTGCCAGAGGCATGTCAATGGTATTAAGCATATGAGAAATGCAAGAACTGAAATACCTTATACACTATTCCTCATACATTTATTAATTATGTTTACCTCTTGTAATCTTCCGTTGTCGTTGGTGAGAAAAGCAGCTTTTAAAACGTTTTGGCGACAATACGTTCCAAAGTACCCATTACCCTCACAAACACAATTACAGAATCATTTGCCACGAATGAAAGAGATGCTAGAAAATGTGTGTAAACGTGATTTGTGTTCCAAAAAAATATGGATTACCGTGGATGAGACGGCCGATATAAAGAAAAACAGTATTGTGAATGTAATAGCTCGCGTTTTATCTAGCGAGAACACAGCATCTCGATATTTGTCAGCTTGCAAACGTATTCAACAATGTATCGCGGAAAATATTCAAAAAGTGATAATGAACGCTTTGAAAAAATTTAAAATTTTCCAAGATTAAGTTGTGATGATTGTGACAGATAGTGCAGCAACGATGTTAAGTGTTGGGCGATCCTTAAAACATATACTTCCTAACTTAATACATATAACCTGCATGCTGCATGCTTTGCATTTAGTTGGTGAAGTTGTTCGACAACATTACGGAAACGTTGATCGGATGAGTGGAAGTACTAAAGCAGTGTTTCGTAAATCTCCTAAACGTTTAAAATAATTTCGTAAATTTTGTCCGACAACATTACGGAAACGTTGATCGGATGAGTGGAAGTACTAAAGCAGTGTTTCATAAATCTCCTAAACGTTTAAAAGAATTTCGTAAATTTTGTCCAGGTATTCCAGAACCTCCTGAACCAATTTTAACGCGATGGGGTACTTGGCTGACAGCAGCTTCTTACTATTTGATCCATTTTCAACAAATTCAATCAGTTATAATGCGATTTAATCGGAATGAATCCAAAGCAATTAGAGAAAGTCAAAGAGAATTTCAAATTCCTCAACTTTTAGAAGATTTAACAACAATATGTACCAATTATACAGTATTACTAGATGCCATCAGAAAACTGCAATGTACTGAATTGTCATTGCAGGAATCATTAGACGTATGGAGAGTGTAAAAAATAAATTACACACATTAAATGATACGCCAGGATTATGTGCTAGTCGAAAGTTGGCAGATGTTTTAAGGAAAAATCCCGATTTTAATACTTTAGAGGCCGTTTATAATAAGTGTAAGAATAGTGAACCTTTAAGTGATTTTGAAAAACAGTTTCTACATGCAAATGTAACTTCCTTAGATGTGGAGAGATCGTTTTCTATGTATAAGAATATTTTTTCTTGTCGACGCATAAGATTTAAAGAAGTAACTGTGGAAACATATGCAATGATGCAAGTTTACAGTAGTTCACATCCTGATGCCTCTAATTTATTGAATAATTAGCAAGTAAGTTTATTTATGAATTTTTCGTATTCTTATATTAACCCGTAATACCCACGCCTATGCGAGTCCGCAAGTCTTGGTTACTCTACTAATTACTTATCCTATTGTATCTACCCCATCAACAAGTCACCAAGCCCCACACCTTCGCCACGAGATGAGATATCCTTGGAATCGTTCACTGAAACTACTAAATCATTAAAGGACACTTCTAGGAAATCTGCTACTGATCTACAAATGGATATGTGAGATAAATAAGATGAATAATATTTAGTTATTGCCTATCTGTGATTCTTGATTGGCTAACATCCACAAAGAAATCATTTAACTAGTTGTCTATCTGCACTATGTGTTGCATAGCCACCTTTATTATTGTAACTTTGTATTTCAAGTTATTTTCCCAATTAGGTTAATAAAGAGCAAAATTTTTTAAACGAAAATGACCCTGAAACGCTAGAAACTTCAAATAAATAAATTTAATACAATTTCTTTTCTTAATCCGCTTTCTAGTTACTACATATATCAACACAAATATTCCATAACTTCGCTATCAGTTTCATAGTCAGTAATAAGTAGAGCCCGGTAACAGGGAGCTGTGCCATAGCCGTACCTGCCTAGTATACAAAAACAGTAGTAAGAAAATAGAAAAAAAATAACAGAACTAATACATAATTATAATATGTGAAAAGTAGTGAAACGCTCACCCATTTAAGCAGCCTTGGCTACGGAACAATAAAACTAGAAGTAGCATTATCAGTATTAACATCATATGGATAAGAGTGGCAAAAAGTTGACACCATTAGATGTGTTTCCACAGTTGTCTCGGTGAGCGATGTTCGTCGTGGTGAGGAAATGAGTTTATATTTTGAAAAAGAGCGTTCAACATCTACCGATGTTATACATGCATGATTAAAATACTTTTTGTACTTAGTCAGTGGATTATTCGATACACCATCACAAATTTGTTTTAGTGTGCTAAAATCGGGACCTTTCTGCAGCATGCACTTTACACGTAACATATAAACACTTGCAACCATGTTCAAGAAGAGAACGGCCTACCGAACGCATTATCGCTGCGCCATCCAGTACAACCTTCGTAATTGCTGCAGCAGTACACTCTTGTAGTCTTCGGCTAGCTAGTAACAGTGGTAATGTAGGTTTACTAGGGTCTAGTATGCGTACCATAATATTTACAGTGCCCAATTTTCGTTTTCTATGCTGTGCAGAATTTACGTGTCTTGTACAGTTCCACATCTTATTTGACATCAAATGTATTTTGCACACTTTACAAACTATCTTACTCCCGTTGTAAAACAAATCGGGAAAGTCAGAAATAAACTTATTTACTATGTCTTGAATGTGTCGTTTTTTAGCCTTCGACATGTTCACTAAAAACTGCAATTAATAACTACGTCTGCATCAATAAAAACAATACGCCCTATCCGCTATCCAATACTAAACTGAACTGAGTGATGATGATTTGTCGTGTCGTATCATAATCGACCAGCCCTCCCCGCCCACCTAAACACAGTCACACCGCCGCTGCGATTGCTCTCCAGTTACCAGGCTCTAGTAATAAGGTTATTTACAAGAATACAACCAACTATTTTTTTCTTTGACATGCTGCAAGTTAAAATTACAAAAACGTTCGTAAACTGCCTGAAACCACCTTGTAACCTTTTTACAACACGGTAACTTGTTCACGTGATTTTAAAAACCCGATGCATAACCCGAATGAAATTTCCGAAAATACTTATTACCCAAATATGAATAATCTTATTATGTTGGAAATAATTCGAAAACAACGGTGGATTAAACTCAAGAAATGGACTTCTCTCAGGACTTTTAATAAAAATTTGTTTAACTACAAATTAATTTATGTGTTAATAATTCGCATTGGTATATATAAAATTTCCCCTTAGACATCTCGACATTGTAAGTACACAAGTACGATACAAACACATCAAGAACAAATTAGTATCCAGTTTCTTCTAACGCACTTACGAAATGCAATACTGGACAGCAGATTATATAAAATAGTCCGGGAATAGGACCGACAGAGGTGTCTCCGCTTACGAAAAATAGTGTCGTATTGCAAATTGTACGTTCGTACATTTACTTAACGCACGCACACATTAACGTGCTCCATGTGGGTGGCGGAATGCACTGTCAAGTTCATGTGCTCCTACACACACGCTCTCATAATAGCGTCTTCGAATGAGTTGGCAATACCCGATAACGTCCATTAGAAATTATGGGCTTCCGTACGGGTGTAGCGGTTGATTGATTCATTAAAAATAATTAAGAAGCATTTTTAACGACCGCAAGAGGAGACATGAGACATAATTACCACGTTTCTGGTACGGTTATATAAAAATTGATAGTTACTTGTGTGAGAGTGTTAGTTTGCTTTACAAGTGTTATGTGAAGTAATTTCTCAGAGATAGTATAACGCTTGTTTTGCAACTAATTAACAAGGGAATGTTTAATTAATCAGATAATGAAAAATTACATAGTTAACTTACATTTAAAAATAGTCAAAAACAAAAATATTTATCATATTTCATCAAGATTAGATAGCACTACTCGACAACGTTTTTCCATTTTCCGGTGAAATCGTTTATCCAACTCCTCAGCTGGAGGAGTTCCAACAAAATGTTGCAGGAAATAGTCCAAATGGGAACATAAAATTTAACATATTTTCTTTTTGAATTTCATAAAGAGGAACCGAAGCTTGCTGTGTGGCTATGTAATACTAGCCTAAACAGCCATAGTTTAGGCTATGTAATAACTATGTACGAGGGATGATCGTAAAGTAAGGTTCCCAAAGGTCTACAGCAGCAATAAGACGTGTTAGGCGAAATCCGATAACATTGGCGTGTGCAGCAGCTCTCCCACTCTATATACGTACCACTCCCGTCTCGCTGCGCCGCTCGGTGTTGGCCAAGCAGCCGTCCGAGGTGGAACTCCCGGTCGCCGCTACCACCAGGTGCGAAACTCGCACTGCGATACGTTTTTTAAAGGCGAAAGTCAATTAACCGAAGTTTATGGAGAAAAGGGTATAGTTGTTCAACACATCCGCAAATGGTGTAGGGAATTCACTGGAGGTCGGACGGAAATTCACGATGAAGACCGGAGCGGAAAACTATCAGTTTCAGAGGAAATCGTTGAAAAGGTCGAGAGCATACTGCTTGAAAATCGGAGGGTCACCATTTGTCAACTCGCTCTTCGGATTCCTGAGATTTCCAACACCACAGTTGAAAAGATTTTGACTGGTGGCAGAATTTTACGACATGGGGATATAGAAGTTGGAGCACCGTCTGCAAAAATCATTGGATAGAAATAGCGATTATGTCGAAAAATAGCTTAAGTTTTTACCTTTAAAACGATGTATAATGTTAAGGAAATAAAGAATGCTGTCTATTTTTTAAAAATATGGGAACCTTATTTTACGGTCATCCCTCGTACAATTTAAGTTCTTAACAAATACTCTTTGATTCTAGGTTTTTAGGTTAAGATTCATTGACAGTGACAGGAATGTAATAGCCTATGCTATAGATACGTTCTAAAATTTGAATTTAAACAGAAACATTATTAAATACTTAAATATTGGAAATGATATTCTTTTACCTACAATTGTAAGGATAAAGATCCTCTGCAGCAAAAATTCCTCTTATTAATTTTTGCTCTATGCTAGATACTTGATACGTATTCGAAGCAAGCTTTTCGGAGATCACATATGGACCCTCATAATACGGGCGCAGCTTTTTTACCCGTTTCTGAGACCAATCTGCAGTACGCAAAGCTCTTACCACTACAATAGATATTTGTCTTGGATGATTATAGGTATTTCTGTTCATTACTTAAAAAAATATCCGATTCCTCTGTCATAGCCTGCATTCAAGTTTTTCTTTGTGTAAATTTCATTTTATAAGCAAAGTTCTACGATTTATATCGCCCTGTATTTCAAATATTAAGTTATGACTTTCCTAGTTTTTTCTGATTGTTATTTTATTACTCCATGCTGAGCTCTTCTCAGTGGTTCACTTTCTAAGATGAAATATGGATTCCTGAACGTTGTTCACCCTTCGTATAACGTTTTCCACCGAACCTCAAATGTAACATGCAGAATCGATAAACAAACAAAAAGAGCAAATCTACAAATGCATCCCAATGTAAATTTATGTACGAATGTATATTTATATGACATGAATATGATACATCGCTGTCATTTTGCGATTTATTACACTCTTTTCCTTTCGGCCTCCGATATATATGCGTTTCTACAACCACAGGTAGTACGTGGTACGTACGAGAAATAGTAGTTGTTGGAGGTATGTAGGCATGAAGATTCATTGTTTGTTCCTTTTATTCCTATTATATACCAGCACTCGGGTAGACGTTAGATTATAGAAGGGAAGGAGAAAAGAAACGAAGAACAAGAAGAAAAGAATCTCGTTAGCAAAAAAATACCCGGGGAAGAAATGGCTAGAATATACGATCGCTATAAATTGAGCATTTTTGCACCAGCTCAAGACGTTAGGTTTTAATTGCTAGTTTTAAATCAAAATCGTATTTTAAAATCAATTACACCTTTTTCTTGTCTCGCGGACTCTAATTGCTTAGGAGGGATATCTACATACGCATATACAATGCGTTTATATGTGCACACCGGTACGTGCACGCTTATAGTTTTATTGTTTATATACACACTACCGTTCAGAAGTCAAACTCTATCAACTAAACGTACAGCTGCACATAAGCGGGATGTATGCACGAGGTAGGCGCCATAAATTCTCGATCTGATATAGAAAAAATAACCTTGGTAAAATATAATAATTTTTATTTTTTAATATAATCTCCCCTAACTTCAATACATTTATTACAAAGATCAATTAATAACTCTACGCCCTTGTAAAAATATTCTAAAGTTTTCCCCTTAAAATCGTCCATAAAGCGACGTCCCCTAAGGCCTTTCTTTAAATGAGAAAATAAATAATCACTTGGAGCCATGTCCAGACTATACGGCGGATGTTCCAATTCCAAAGCCACATTCGCGGATAGAAGCTTGTGAAGAGACGGCAGTATAGACGGGTGCATTGTCGTGCAACAGTCGAACACCTTTTGTCAATTTTCCTCGACGTTTTGCACGAATATTGTCTCTCAATTTGTGCAGGAAAGACTCATAATATGTGCTGTTGGCAGCTAATACCATTTCTTCAATACTTGAAATGCTTTGAGGCATTATCAGTTCAATTGACCGACCATCTTCGAGGGATTCTTGTCCCAAATGCAAACACTTTTTTACAGGGGAATCTGAAGGAGATAAATCACCATAAACGCCGTCTGAACGTTGTTTAATGTGACTAGACGTATGCCCTTCTTTTATCAAAAATTTAAGGACCGCGCGGTACTCAATTTTCATTACCTGAGACATCTTCATGCACTAGTCACGTTGTTTGGTCGGCCTCGCATATGTGCAATTATGACGCAACGGAGTTTGAACACGCTCGAACATGTATAAGCCTGTCAGGCCGAGAATTTACGGCGCCTACTACGTAGGTTCCGACAAAACTAATGCACGCAGCTTCTCATGTTGAAATGTATTGAAAGTTAGTAAAAGACCTAAATGAAATATCTTCAGAATTATATATGTACCTATGTATTATTTTTTGTATTTTGTCACATCCTTTGAAGAAACGAACTAACTTCATAAATTTAGTTCTCAGAATAAAGTTTCCCGTACAGTCGACATATCTCTGTACTTAAATTACTTTTTTGTGTGTGGTGACGGCCCAGCTGGGTATGTAAGCTATTTACTTTGTCATAACCATAGGATCATTAAACCCTAGGGTAACTAAATCTATATACTTGGAATTGAAGCACAAATACTGACGGTTCAAACTCGAACGAAGGTACAGGAAACGTGGTGTTAAGGAATAACTTCAGTTGCCAGACCTTACCTCTAGATTTATTGTGGAACTGTTAGCGGTCTTAGAAACAACGCAGTTTGTACACTGCAATAGTCACAGAAATACAGTTTTCGTCTCATATTTAAAAGCAGCTATTACTAGTTTAAATAGCAATAATGAGATAAATCCACCATCACACATAAAATTAAAGGTTGGTAACCAAAGTGTCATTAGATTAAAAGATGTGTCTCTAATTTTTGTGGGTCAAAGCACATTGGGGAATAACGGATAATGAATCAGTTGATCTTTTAGTTAAAGAAGCCACCAAACTTTCATTCCCCATGTTTGGTTTCGTTTCATCCGCTTATGCAATCAGTAATTTCGATCTGATATGTACAGCCAGTGAAATAAGATGTAAAGTGAAATGTATAGTGAGAGACCAACTAATTATTTTCTTTTAAGGCCATCTATTGCGAAAAGGCATTAGCACATATGTCAAGACCCATGTAGATACACTTAATTAGGTTAATGTTGTTCAACCATGGTAGATTTCCATACCATTTTAACAAAAATGAAATTATTAACAGCGATAAATGTGAATGTGGGAAGGTTTCGAGTGCTTGAAATATAAGACCGGTACGATAGAACCGCGAAAATCAACTAAATAGAATAGCTTTTGCATGTTAATATCTTACTAATATTTATAGAGCCATTTACGAATTCTTGAGTGTTAGACTTAGCTTTGCATTTGTTGTTGTATATTCTTTTGTTAGTCTCCTGTTATCCATCTGTCGCTTTGTAAACCATCATGAACGACCGTGATGCAAAGTGAGCCTCCCTGTTCTTTTCCTTCGTTTTCGTGCGGTTCCCCCATTTTGCGGGTCCAGTTGGCTTTCTTGGCTAATGCTGGTTTGCAAAGTCACAAACAAAAACAACAACAACATTAATAGGATCATTAAGTGTATAAATGGTTTTACCATTGGAACAAACGTTTATTTAATTATTTGGAATTTAATGTAGTTTAAACGGCAAAATATCTAGGCGATATAAGGTGCCTTCAGAAGGAATTGCAACTATTTTAAGAGGTAATAGTAATGGCTGTTTTTTAACAAAAACTTTTGTATAAGTATGAGTTCAATTCTTAATGGTTATAGGAAGGTACGGCCGTTTGAGTGCTCCATGAAGGCTCTCACAAAATGTTAATTGCATTTATTAATTATTAAGGTACTGAATAATTGGAGTACTAACCATAGTTCAAAATCCCACCACCTACTTCAATGTACGTCCACATTCTTCAGAAAATACTACGTATAGTTTATATAACATCAAGCTACAACTGCAACAATTCCAAATGTAAGCGCGTGGGATATTTACGCACTAAATTTAAATAACTGAAATACCGCGAATAACAAAATAGGGTAATAAGAGATTTTATCAAATTATAAGTTAAGAATAACTTTATTTAATGAAAAATTGATTTCATAAGGACCTTTGTTATACTAGGAAATTGGCTATATTATTTATTTTGACGCAGTCAATCATCAGAGACCGAACATGTAGAAATGCTGTATATTGGGCCCCCACTAACACAATGACACCAAAAACAAGTTAGCAGAGTGACGGCAGGAATTCGAAGAATCCAACCATCAAATCGAAAAACTTGCTAATTACACGCAGGCGACTCCTTTGTAAACTCAACGAGAGGGCGACACAAGCGCATTCAGGAAGCACTGCAGATTCAAGATTTAATAACCTTAAGATAATTATTTCGTTCAATCAATTAAGTATTTAATAGCTAATTTTAATCACAAAGCCTGGTAAACCACAGCAGAATTCAAAGAATCTTCTTTAATAGACCATTCGGAAATATTGCTCGTTCATAACTTATGAACATCGTTGTATATTGCGCATGGATGGTATAAAGTTAGGCGTATAAAACAAAGCGAGATTTTAAATTATGCATTTTACAATATCTACTAATTTAAGTGTCTTCTCCTTATAACAATACGCAGATTTATGTGCGCCGTGTATGTGAATTATTTGTCAAGAACATAGGTTGGACGTTTTCTTGTAGTCAAGGCCATAGTTCATATACCAGCTTGCAAAGATATGTGATGCAGGTATCTTTGTACTCTGCATGTGTATGTATGTAAGTATACGTGCGCAATTGAAGATGCTTATATTTTGCTGAGGCGGTATCGTAATTCTAACCTGTAACTTGCAAATAAATGTGCTTTACTACCACGAAAACTGCTCTTAATTAAAACGTGTATCTCAAATTGGCGGTTATTCTTAATTAAGTACATATATTTTCTTACCCATTCGTTGGTCGACAGCAATTTACTTCTACAAAGTTATGTTTCTCTATTCGTAATCGTTCTTTGAATCCAAAAAAAAATATTCAAATGGTAAAAATACCTGCAATTCTACAATTTGGAACTGTATACATTGTTGTTCTAATTTATTTTTCCCCAAAGATTTCATTAAGATGTTATCCCAACCACAGAAGCCTTGTTACTAGTATAAAAATGCCACTCACAATGGAACATTCCAAAGTGATAATCACCGATCGTATTGAAACTTGGCAGGCTTGTAGAATCCATCGAGTATTGTAAAACGCTGCTTTTCTTTTCGGCGGAGTTTTTCGATGATTTTTGGATTTTTGCAATATATTATTACGAACAAAAAAAAAGTAAATTATATTTGTTGCCATCCCAGGGTCAAACGAAAAAGTACAAAATATACGTACAAGTCATCCCTTGGAAATACTGCTTGCGCCTATATACTGTAATTTTAAGCAAGGATGAAATTAAAAAAAAGTTAATTTTTCGAAATTAATTCATTAATTGTACGATCTGTAGGTCCGGGAGTGTTCTCAGACACTCTTTCGGCAACTTAAATCAAACTAGATATCATTTAATTAAATTTTAGGAGTATTAAAACTTGAAAAGAAAAAACTAACTTGGAATTGTGACGTTCCAATATAAACTCTATGCTTATATGTTACGTACTGGAACCCTGCACATTCTTAAATTTGACTTTTGCTTGGAAAATGGGAGCAAAGCCAAACGCATATTACCTAGATGAATATTTTCACTAAAAGTGAGAAATTGATTAGCGTCTCTTCACTCCTTTATTTTAATAGCGATAGCGATTATTTAATCATGGCTAATTTAGGTAACTACACCTTTCGAAATATAATTTGATAATAAATTTCAAACGAATATTCTTATTTTTAAACATAGCATAATGCATAACATGCAGAGACGCAACTGGAAAACATTTAACACTGCCAACAACTGTACAATATTAAAATTTATTGATAAACAAGACGATTACTCGAAGAACGATATTTAATTTTCGAAATTATACTAAGGAGACAATTGAATCGTTGTAGGGAAATATTCCATCAAAATTGAAGATTTAGGATGTGAAGAAAATGAACAGAAGACAAGTTATTTATCCCTTCCATCATGATTGTCGTTGACTAGACTTAAAATAATCTCCTGGTGCCCCCGCTCCAGCGAGGTCATAAAAGAGTTCATAGCCGCCAAGTGATTTTGACGATAAACGAGAGGATATACTGAACTCACTATACGTGCCGCTGATGACAACTACGTTCGGTGTTGTAAATTATAGCATTACAATACATACTTGTTGCCCTCTCACCCCCTTGATGTCCTTAGTCACTCCGACCTTAATAGATCTATTGTAACAAAATGCCCTTGTGTGTATTAAAGTAGTAGAAGGCTTTTAATAAACCTTAGAACTACTCCAGGTTCTTCTTCCTTCAGTTGGCTTACTGTAATGTTGGTGTCGTGTGCGAGTGATGGCAACACATTTACATAGAATGTGTTCTACCGTCTCCAGATCTTCTTGGCCTAGACGATAGATTCGATCTTCAGCTATTCTTAGTTTAATTAAGTGATCTTTTAGAGTTGCATGACCTGTCAGAAGTCCTGCTACTTATCTCCTCATCCCTAACTACCGCGAAAATAAATTAAAAGTAACTATAGTGTATGGTATGAAACTGTATATATACTGTTATGTTAAATATTTACATCGGAAATCAGCTGTCAGTCTTAGACGTTTAAGGTGTTCAGTATAGCCACCCGATAATAATGAAATTTCCTCTGGTGGATAAAAGCGATTTTTCGAAAGCCACAATTTCCTCCCAGGCCGGTTGGCCTTAGAGTATGGACATTAAATAAAATATATAAGTCCAAATAATGACAAACGTGGAGAAACGGTGAAGTTATGCCTCTTTAACATTATTTCGTGTATTAAATATGTTTCGTTAAGGTATCTTCGTTTTGGTAGTAAAATTTCGTATTTAAACGTTGTCAGTTGTATTTTAGAGCGTTGATTCGTCTAGTTTGAGTCATCTAATAGCGTCACTACATTCATTCTCTCATACTACTTCTAAAAAAGAACATTATTCATCAAAATTCCTCGTTAGATTATATTTGGGTAGATATGATAAAAATTTGCTGTAGTCATAAACAATCGCCATCGCGATTAAAATAAACGAGAAAAGGGACGCCAATAAATTCATTAATCATGGTTAAGCTTTCTTCGAGTTAACTAGTATTTTGGCTGCGCTTCTAGTTTAAAGTGTCCGATAATGAGATTAGAGAGTAAATTCAAGGTAGAAGAAAAGGTTGGAGATTGGAACAGGCAGATTTCCAGTGACTGTCATAAGGAACTTAGAGTTTAAATGACATCTTCTTAAAAATCAATGTTAGTTTCATCTTTTTCAATTTTTACATTCGTTATTTTCCATTTATTGACCTCAAAATTCACAAAAAATTGCCGAAAGAGTATTAAAGAATACACCCGAATCCCACAAAGACTAAAAAAATTTAATCAATCTACAAAATTCCATTTTTTTTAACAAAATCCCCGAGAAAAAACATTTTAATACCTACCTATAATTTTATATAATTTCTTATGAAATTAATTTGAGATATATAAACGGCAAATTTTATAAACAACTGATGTTCATCGGCAGCCTTTACCCTTTTTACAAATGACGTTACTTTGATAGTAAAGTGACATAGGTAAAATGAAGGCTCAGTACTATTTTATTTTATGCTTTATTGATTGAATTGTAGTATTTCGTAGTATTTTATAGTCCATTCGACAAAAAAGTACCGATTTACGCATGATAATTACCAAAATCTTACTGTGACGGTGGAGCTTCTTGTAACATGCATTTTGTTCACATCGTTTAAATGAAAATAACAGTGAGTAGGAAAAAATCACAAAAATTGGGCGAAGTTCCACAATTAATGTTAAGGTGGCGAATGTAAAATGTTCTGAAAGAGATGTAGTAAAACGATAGAGGACTGTACGTGCAATATGTATATTTATAGTTATATCTAGCATGTTACAAATTATCCCCAGTATACATATGTTATGTATTATTCTAACTCATGGTTATGAAAATCATCAAAGAAGTGTTGAAAACAGAAGCAATCACTACAGTGCGCACATTTTATAAAGGCAGGCTTGCCGCACATTGAACGTAGAGCTCATCAATATATTCATTCACAGCAAGCTTTCTTAAATTGTTAGAACGCAATTTGGGCTGAGAAATCTTCAGTACCCGGTTCCTAGTAGTTTTCAGGGTACTAATCTTTTGATTAAGGGGGTGGTTGGAATGGAACTTAATGTATCTACTTGAGAAGGTAGGCTTTGTGTACCAATCCAAAAGAACAGTTTGGTCATTGTTCCTGATCATCTTGGTATCCAAAAAAGGAAGTTGCTCACCTCGCGTCCAACAGCGGATTGGATGGCACTATGAAAACCATTGAAAATGGAAAGAGTAGTCCCTATAGACAGGAAACGAACAGTCGCGACAAGGTCATCAACGTATTCGATACGTCAAGAACGTTGACTGACAACTTTGTTCCATTCCGACGTGGTACCATACATGAGTACTCTCCAATACTCTTCTTTCTCCGAGGAAGTGTCATATTACAAGTATATCACATTATACCTTTCCTCCGCGATAGAGTTACGATACAAAGTACAAATGGATACTTTGTTTATGAAGAAGTTCTCTCACCAGTTGGAGTTATGATACGGTTATACATTAAACGTATGTAACGCAAGTTCAATTAGTGGTTATTGTACAAGATAGTGTAGTCGGACTGTCTGTCCACCGAGGTAGTTCTGTGCCCAACGTCTATCCATGTCAACGTTTCCTGTATACACGTGGCTCAAACAGAGTTACAAATATTTCTTTGAATTTTACATACAGTCTTAGTCTATTGTGTGTGATGTGAATACATTTGTGTACATTACGAGAAATTAAGTAAGTTTTACATTTAATATGTTCGCATTAATAATAAATATATGAATTTACAGATAAAATAAATAAAACGATGAATTTACTAATACATAAAATGTTGAATGCCATTGAAAGATTTAGAAATCATAATCAGCTAAACCAGATTCTTGCTACAAAAATGGTTTTACAACAATAGGCATAGGAAACACTCAAGCTCAAAAATGGAATACTGTCAATTTGATATTCTACATATATCTGCATTCTTCTGTGATGTTTTTGTAGCATTTATCAGCTAGAACAAATATGTTAATAAGAAGACACATTAAAAGTACTCGCGGGAATATAAATGATTGGTTTTTTCAATCGATGCACAACTACATAACAACACAAAAACAAATAGCAACGAACAGCTCGGATAATACGCACATGTCGATGTGAAACCATTAATCCCAAACGATGGCAGGACGATATCGTACCGCGAAGCAATGTTGTTACATTGGAAACACCATTTGCATCCACAGCGCGGACAGTACTTTTCTTTTCAGGCAATTATTTCTGCTCAGTCATCGCTTCTTCGTCTGCTTATTCATTTTCTTCTCCGTATACTCTTATCGGCCGACGAAGAACGCACGCGAAAAAAGCGCGTCTCGAAACGCAGAGAGAGACCCTGTCGTGAGGTCTCCTGCTCCTCTGATCAAATGTATCTCGATCTTTAATTCTAGGAAATTATTGAACTTAGATTGAGATTATCATTAAATTGTTCTGTCACTCCTAACTAATGAAGTGTATCTTTAAATAGTAAAAGTATTTGTTACTGGTGATCGTCTTCGTATAATCGTAGGTCGGTCGCTGTCTTCTCTTCTTCTCCTTCGTCTTACTCGCGATTCTGAGGTTTAGCTCGCCCCACCCAAGGGATTTTGTTTCAGCTGACATTGAAAGACGTCGATTTTATCTCTCGGGGCGTTTGAATAAAGTCCATCAGCGGTTTGTTTTGAGATTGTGTAATTAGTAAGAGGAGTACAGATTAGAAGGTAGATAAGTATTTGTTATTACATAATAAATTACTTTCTTAAGTTAATTATAAAAACGATGCAAATTGTTAGATATTGAATGTTAAAACTACCGCATAGCGTGGTAGCTATAAATACAAAGAGTCTATTTAAAGTGTTAATAAAAAATTTATAAGACTAAGGAGAGCAAATACTATCGTGATAAAATAATGTCATTTCTTTGTTAGCCGTTCTTGTAATTAGTTTGAAAATTGAATCTTGATTTTAGCGGCGCTGTTGATATAAATCTTACAAGGGTTCGTAAAAATAAAAATTTTTAACGTTTCGACAGTTTTTTGTCTTCTTCAGAAATTTGTTTTATTTTCTTTGAAGTGCAACAAGTCAATTATTTAGTCTTTCATTATACAATTTTTTGGTTTATATTGTTTACATAAAACATGTCAAGATCTTCGCATTCGCTTTTTCGATAACTGACGTAATGTTAATACAGATTATTTTAATACAAAATCAAACAATGTAACAAATAAAAAAAAATGATTATTAGAAAAAAGCGTTGCGTTTGTTGACTCGTAAGCAATATAAAACAAAAAAAAGTATAATGAAAGACTAAATAATTTACTTGTTAGAGTTTAAAGAAAATACTATATAATAAAAAATTGTCGAAACGATTTATATCAACAAAGCCGCTAAAGTCAAGATTCAATTTTCAAACAAAATACTATCGTGTGTTGCTGTGATAAAAGTTCAAAAATATTATTTCTGTAGGGAAAAAGATTTGGAAAATATCTCATACATTCTTCACAGTTTACATGGTTAGCAAGATCACTACTACTTTAACACCATTCTCAAGTGTGCTAATCATATTTTAATCAACGTTTACTCAAGGATGTCACGACTTGAACCTTTATACCCTATTATGCTGTCACTATTGCTTGATTGAATTATTAAATCTCGCGTATTGTACGTACATTGTATATTTGAAATTCAGTTTGGAATATACTAACGAAATATATGTTTTTATATGCAGAAATTGTATTAATGTAATAGTATTACCTTCCCGAGCATATTATGGTAAGGTCTTCCTGTATGCTGATAACATTATTATATCTGATAGAGATATTAACTCTCGTAATTTAAAGGTTAGAGAAAAAATTAAGGAAAAATGTAGAAGGAAAACTAGTGAACGAGCAAGATGCATTTAGTACAAACAAGTAAACAATTGACAATATAAGTATTATAAGAAATATAATTGAAAGAGCTATTGATAGTGGGAAACGACTTTACCTTACTTTCATTAGAGGTAGTAACGATCTACGAATACTTAGGTAGTGTCATCTTAAATGATGGAAAACTTGGAAATAGCAAAAAGCAAACAGAAGGCTACAAATATATACCATGCATTGAATAAAACAATACTCAGTAAAAAGGAAATAGACATAAACACAAAAATTAATGTATACAATACCATCACTTTGGAATCAATATTATATGCAAGTGAGACTTGGATACCCCTGGAAAGACACCATCAACAAATAAACACTATGGAAATGAAATCCCTCAGAAGGATAGCCGGGAAAACAAAACACGACAGAATAAGGAACACATAAGGCAGTTGTCAAAGCAAGAACCAATTAGAATCAAACTAGAAAATAGACAACTAAATTGGTTTGGCTACAGAATAAAAATAGATCAAGATAGACTAGTGCGAAGGGTTGAGACAGGAAAGATGGGGAGGAGAAAGAGGGGCGGACTACGAAAGACATGGATCGAAGGTATAAAAGAAATAGGTGCAGAACGCGGGAAAACCCTGAGTGAGATGAAAATATGTGCAAGGGCTTGGAAGGATTGGAAAGCATGGACAAGGGTGACGAGTAATATTGTCACGGACCACCGTGATAGGGGTAGCTCGGGGTAGAAACTCGCACCAATACTACGCACAGAAATTCACCTACCTGTTAGGAAGAGGAACTGGAGAGGTACGTGTATTCCAAAAGAAAACAGGCACTTCACTTTTCACTCTTTATTTACAAAAAAAACAAGAAGTTACTGCAGAGCTCTTTTCAGAGACTCTACCCCCCAATCCCTTATCCTTACTCATTCACCTATATTTATCACCTATCCAATCCCTACTACTAACTATCCTTCCGGTGCTTAATCGGCAGTATCAAAGTTCGATGTCTTCGAATTGACCGAGAGATCATAATCTTACACGGCAATTGTCCAGACGCTCAATCAGCTCGACGACACCGGTCACCGATCGAAAAATAATTACAATACAGAAAACATAGACGATGAACGCAAAGCAGCGGAAGTCCAGTTAGCGTCTTTTCTAAAAGTGAAAGCAAAGCGTATATTATTTATTTACAATATGCAATTTCATCCGTCGCTCTAAAGGACTAAAAAGTTTCTCTGATGAATGTTAAAAAGTAAGTTGGTTACCAACTATAAAAAATCAGTTACAACTGAATTTTATAAAACAATCTTTCAATAGTGCTGACTTTATTAATCAATCTTGTCTGGGAGGATCAAATTATTGAATGTCTCCACTAAGTGTCAAAAAGCGTATTTTTTAATAAATATTTTCAAATATATGTTCTCAACTGAGGCATTCTTGAATTTATATTACAAAAATTACGGCATTTTATTGTTTGTTACTTATACTAGTTTATTCATGGCTAGCAATAAACAAACTTATGTCTGTATGTTACATCTTATTTTGTGCAATAAAGCCATGTTATTATTATTATTATTATTATTATCATAAAATGTATATAGTGTGATTTTATATAATATTATTGACTAGGGTAAAACAACACATACACATCGTGTTCTTTTATTGCAAAAACAAATAATACGACTGATATTTGTCCTAAATTACCGTGAGTCTTGCAGAGAAATTTTTAAAGACTAGTTGATTAACTTTATTTTCGTTGTACTTGTACAAACTCTTTTCAAAACAAAAGTAAATTTCCAACTCACGCAGAAGCAGAAACGACATAACACAAAATAAACTCAATCCCACTTATAAAAAATCACCAATTATTACAGGTTCTAGAATTTTTAATGGACTCCCCTCGGGCGTCCGAGCCAATATTGATACCTCAAACTTGTCAATTCTCGCAATACTACTCGCGCACCAATTTACTGATTGATTCACACTAAGCTTTTCAAAATTCGGCTCAATCCCACTTCTGAGGTTGGGATGTAAGCCTGGTGTACCTCTTGCATCGCATGTGAAGAAATATATTTGGCGTTTCACTAGTTTGGAATTTACAGGTTCGCACATTCGTTGCAAATTTTGTGGTATAAGGTTGCTAGGTCGCGCGACATTTGAAAGTAGAAGTCATATTAAAGGTAAACGTTATGTATTGAATTTAAGAAACAATACTCCGTACTAGCAATTTTTGTATGACTTTATTTTCATGTTGAGCACGTGCAACATCCCACAACACCTAGTAGATAATGAAAACTTTCGTCTTTTTTGGGATAAATATGTTCCATCATGGAAACTACCAACAAAAAGACAATTGCGGTACAATTTACCACATGTGCAAAATCCAGTAAAAGACTGTATAAAAGACGAGTTGAGGAATCAAAAAATCTGGCTCACTGTGGACGAAACTACTGATACTCAGAAACACAGCGTGATTCATATTGTGGCGCGTCCTTTAAAACGTAATGGTCCAGCAGCTTCCTTGTTGTTAGCCAGTAAAAGGATTGAAAGAACTGATGCCGAAACTGTTGTAAACATAATAAAAAATATGTTAAGAGAACTTTGTATCGTAGGAGCCGAAATCACCATGTTAGTTTCTGACGGAGCCGCAACAATGCTGAAAGCTGGTAGAATGTTAAAAGTATTCTTTCCGATTCTTCTTCACATAACATGCCGCATACATACATGTCATCTCGTAGCAGAAACAATTCGAAGCAAGTATCCTAGGGTGAATGATTTAATATCATCTACCAAAAAAGTGTTTGTGAAATCTCCCAAACATATCCGCGTATTCAAGCAATTGTATCCGCAAATTCCGCTACCACCTCAGCCTGTATTGATGCGATGGGAAACATGGATCGAGACAGTATCTTACTATCGCAAATATTATTTCCAAGTGAAAGATGTCATTTTCAAATTTAATTCTTCTAATTCTCAAGAGGTTCGTGAGAGTCAGCAACCTTTTTCCGATTCGGACGTTCAAAAAGAAATAGATGACATTTCCATAAACTCTTCTGTAATGACACAAACTATTTCGCAGTTAGAAAATACTCACTTATCTATACAAGACTCGTTAAATAACATCAACAATTTAGCAGCCGCTCTAGAAAACTTGACGGATCCTATAGGAAAAATCCGGATTTAGAAAAGGTTCGATCTATATCTGGAATTCAAGACTGCACAGAAGAGATACAGGGGTATTTGAATTTCGCAAATCTTACTTTATTAGATGCTGAACGATCATTTGCAAAGTATACGAGAATGTTTTCAGACCGTCGTCGAGGCCTGACCGAATCGACAATAGAAGCATTGCATATGTTGCAGTACTATGCGGCGTACTATGGCAGTCGCACGTTACCGCGGTGGTCATCGATACGTCAATAGAAGGTAACAATCTATTATTTTTTTATTAATACTGTGTCTACTTTTGCGCGGTACGCCCCGGACGGTTCCATTAGTTTCTCGAACATTATAAATAGTACACGCACACCGATCAACCGATAATAACCGAACGTCCACTCGATTCCTTGTATGTACATTGTAAACACAGCTCCTTTCGCGGCGTCTCTGAGGGTGCAACCGTTTGTCACGCTTTATTCATTAGGATTTTCTAACAAATGAAGATACTCAGAACAACAAAGGGATTAGTTAAATCGATTAAAAAAAAAACTTTGTAGTTAATACTTTTATATTCTACACACAACAAATTTTCGTGTTGATGTAAATATAAAAGAATACTGAGGCAACGATTTTATTTTGTAGAATGACAACGTTTCTTTGTTAAGACAAATGTCAACAAGCGTTGAAATAACATTACAATTTTGTTGATTTAATGAAATTACGAGAATAGAATGAACAAGGAAGGAATAAGTTACATTAACGACTCAAATTACTTGAACGGAGATGAAGCGCACTGTTGGACTAACACCTCTATCACTTTTGATTTAACAAATTCATTTTAAAGCAATGTTAAATGTTGATAGAACAAAACATATCGGTGGACTGTATTTAACACAAATTTTTTGGTTGGCTGTTCATATCTTTTTGGAACAAAGCATTTTTTCCCTCAGCTTAGAACTTGGTAGGTAGTTTTGCTTTAATAATTAAGTTGTTGCTAGTTAACTATTAAAATGTCGTGCATCGTTAAAATTTTTACAATTGTTCCGTGTTTTGTATGTTCTGCGTATCGTGATTGGCTTCCTAGCCCCCTCTACTTTATTGTTTCTAATAAGGATCAGCGAAGGCTTCACAGATAAAATGTATGAATACAACATCGAACAAAAACGAAACAATTTCATCCTTTTGTCAATGGCTGAAATTTCACATTTAATCCAAAAAACTATTCACTTATTACCTAACGAGAAATGTAGGTTGATAATTTAACACGGCCCAAACTTCATTTACTATGTCAAACACCAGGAGAGATTTATAATTCACCCATTGCTTTGGTAAGATTGCTCTATTTATATTTATTTATAGTAACATTCCATATCATTTGAACTGGTTTATTACCTAATATACGCCCCTGCATAGTGCAATTCTATTCCATACTAGCAGATGCCATCTAGCGTATAACGTAGACATTACGCTTCTCCATAAATCAATTATGAAAGCGTTTCACATTGTTGAACGGTTCCAGTTAACGCCATTTTGGCACGTCCTGTACATCCATGCTCCTATGTTGCTAACAGCATCTAAGCAGCAATAAGATAACCCGAGACGGGAGATAAATTTTCGTCATGTAAATGTCTTTTGAGTTCTGTACATCTCTCGGTGGAATTTACTATTGTATTACGTAGTCGTTAACATATCAGGTGTTCGTGCACTATGCGATGAGGACCCTCCAGAATCGTGTTACAGTGTCCTGGGACAGCGAGCGTGTGAACCACATTTCCCATATGTTAGTCACCCAGCTACGACGGGTAGTACATAAACTTATTGCGCTCAGTGCGACCTAGGACAAGCAGAACCTTGCTACTCTCGGTCTCTTCGCAATATCAAGCAGGCAGTTATGAACTTCTCGCTCTTATCGTGTCTGGGTAGTATGTTAATACGTATTACCATACCCAGAGTTATGTAAACGTGTATTGGGTTGCATAAGCTTCGTATACAATAGAGTTAGTAAGGGTCAAAGTAAAATACAGAAGGTGCTTGAAGAAAATACCTTGCTGAACGCAATAGGATGACGAATATCTTTAAATTTGTTATGGAATTTCATAAGTATAGCTAATAGGAATTAATTTGTGGAAATCTCTTAATACTTGTTTTTAAGATGGCCTTTGTTATTCATGACTACTTTAGTTATGAAATTCTTACATTTGTCCTGATTGTTATCTGAATCCTAGATTAAATATTGCCTATAGCAGTCAATGATTGAAAACCTTTGCCACTTGTCTTTCTAATCGACATGCGTTACTATTGAAAATCGGAACGATTCTAAGTATTACATAAAAGTAGAGAATTAAAAACCTAAGATGTCAGCGAAAACCGCGTCTCGATGTCTTTTCTCCAACCGGAGATATCAATGAAAGAATTTAAAAATTTGTTGGGCCGTTATCACCGAGAAGACAAAGTGAGCGCTCTTCGATGACGTCACGCTGTTTAGGTGATGTATGCCATGCACGATATGTAGGTCATGCACGATATTAGCCTAAGCGGTAAAGGAATCGTTTTTTTGCATTTCTTTTTTAAGGTTTGAAGGGCTTCCGGTTTAAAGAGGATGCCAGTAGTCAACTGAGCCCTTCTTCGCATACCATTCGTTTTTATTTTGGAAAAACGAAGTTTCAAAGTAAAAACCAAACACGTAACCGAGCACCGTTTTCGTGAAAGATGTATTTGTGGTTGATATTTAATCAACTAATTATTATTATTTGTGTACATGTATTTGGACGAAACTAAGGTTGAAATGATACAGTAATTGCACTTTTATTTGAAATTTTGTTCAATTTCACGAGAAAATTTACAGACATGCTATTTGGCCAGGGTCTTTAATTTCCTATTGTGTGGTGTTTTACTTAATCTATCATTACTTTTCCCACAATAATTTTTAAGTAGGGTATTTGCAGAACAAGTTATTATAATTGTTGCAATACATTCACTGCTGTGAATATGACATTTATACATATCAGTATCCAAATGGCTATGTTCAGTGATATAATTTAAAATATATGATATTAAAACAAAACGTTTATTATGCATATTTAAAAACATCTCTTCGTATTTTGTTAAATATAACGTAAGAATATAAAACTATTTGAAGAATAAAATCTTCACGTTTTTTATCAAATAGAATGGACAGTTAGTGAACTGAGTTGGAATAACATCTTTTTTAAACCTAGGACTTTTTAATCTTACAGTTATAGTTTCACCGAACTTTGAATCTGTAGCTGTTGAAAAATAAATAATATCTTCTTTTACAAAGTGTAACTCACAAACCCTAGTATACAATGTTGGAGTAAAATTTTCCCTATGCAGTGCACAGGCCCATTTTTCCATATCTGAGGATCATAGGGAAAACCGGATGTGTGAACTTTCGGTCCATTCTTATAATTACTACGACACTCACGTAACAGGTGTACGGCATTGTTATAAACACGTAATACCAAAACACCTTTATACAACCGACGGCACAGAACATCTGTACAGGGTGGGCGAACACCTGCAAACAAAACAGCTGACGCTACAGTATAGACCGCCCGAGTCACGCTTTTATCGTTTCAGAAAAGGTTTTATTGCTTATACAGCACTAGAAAAACATTACAGGTATCACCAATAAAGTACGGAAATATCACTATACAACATTTTTTAAATAAAACCAATATAATTTGGATAAACCGATCCAAAACGTAAGAAATGGTCTGAACGTGTGAATGTTCAATCTACAAATATGGCTGATCAACTACCTAATATACCTAATATACGTCACAGCCTGCTGACGTCAACGCTGTTCGGCTTTCTTGTTTCGTTGGTAACGGTTGGACCTGGACGACCCGGTTTTGCTGACTCTACTACTTTATTTAAACTTCTAAATATAACCATTAATACCCTATTTTTAAGATAATTATTTCTGTATAAATAAACTGAATCACAAATTTAGGGATTTCAACTTGAAATAAACAATAAAAATTTGATTATCCTAATAAGCGAATTTCGAAAAACTATTATTTAATTAACATTGTGATGCCCCTTTGTAGAATATAACTTAAATGAATTATCAATGACTTCCCAGATGCACGAACTGCCTTGCATCATTTTCTATGCATGATTCTATTGTCTGTCAAGTGGACAAAACCGCTGTCTCGACTTCGACAAAACAATGCGCGTCACCACGTTACTAGACAGGTTATTGACTATCTGCATCCTGTTGATATTCCTAACAGTCCCGACCTCAACCCCATTGAGCATTTATGGAACTTAAAAGAAACGTCCGAGGTCGTAGACTCCTGTGCCAACCACAATCAACTGTTAGATGCAGTAATTCAAGAATGGGAGAATATTGCCCAGGATTCCATTTAAAATTTAAGCACTAGCATGCCAAGGCGTATGAATACGGTAATTAGGAGTAGAGGAGGACATACAAGGTACTAACGTCACATTGGATCCATTAATTCTATTGCTTTCAATTTTTTTAATGTTTTTCATTTTGATTTCCATATCTCACTCGTTTTCAACAAAAGAAGTGTTGAATGATTTAAAATAAGGTAATGTTTCGCTGATTTCTTTCTGAAATGATTCTATAAACCCAATTTGTAATTTTTCATTATAATTTAGTTTAATTTTTTTTATTTTCATTAATGTGGTGGGTTAATTTTGTCCAGAAACTTACATGAAAAATTACCAATTTGGTTTCGAAGAAAACTTGAGAAGTTTACATTTATAGAAGGTAAGTGTTTGAGAATATCATCAGCAACAAAAAAATGTTAAGAGAATCAGCGTTTATGTTATTAGAAATTCGATTCTATTATTTGGGATTTTCCAAAAGGCACTTGAGTTATTTTCCAACAAAAACTATACAGAAAATATCAAATTTTATACTTACGCTGCAAGCTGATTTAAGAATATCGTTAGACCTTCATATCTTGAATTTTTATAAATTTTGCTGATAATATAATAAATCGCTTACACGGCGTTTAATTACTTTTCTTAATTAAAAAAAGAACCATTCCAATAAAGTTACATTCTTGACGATTAACAATTAAGTATACACAGTTACGAAATTATATATCAGCAACATCTGTTTGTTTAAAGACAATAATGTACTTGAAGCGCTTTCTTAATTGCGAATTGAACACAGAGTTTATGACCACGTTTTTCGTATTAGGCTATGCGCTTAGTAATAATTGTCGATATTAACGCACGTAGTTAAGGCTGGTACTGAATTAAAATAAATTTATTGACAATGCAATAATGCTGTTTTAATACCCACAAACATGTTGTTCCTACATCAGTTTCGCAACAATTGTAATGCTACTTCAAGAAACAAAAAACAATTATGCCACTGCTTGAGAGGTAATTTAATCTGCGGGTGCAGAGAGATGTATGTGTAATCAGTATTAATGAACATCCTTAGTATTTCTCTCTTGCGGTAAATACTATTAAATTCATCTACTTAATTCGCAATTAAATATAGGTATACATATGAACTAATGTCATTAAATATACATAATTAAATGGAAACTTTCTAATTCTAAAATTATCTCTTTCAAGTTGGAAGTGAACGGTTTCGATTAACACCTAGATCAAAAATAATAGACAGCTTATTAAATGAAACAAGAACATTAAATGATGGTACAATTTTAAGTTATGGCAAAGCTTAGAATTGCCAGGTATATACAATTTCACCTAATTACTATTACATTTGCTGCAAATCCACATAAGATGATTGGAAGTAAGTAATAGGGTCTATATCTTAACTAAACGTCTTTATACAATAATTGGTCTTTATTGAGAATCATATACATATAGACAATAACAAACAACATAGAGTATCGGTACACTCCTCACCACACAAAATATTATTAATTAATTCGGAACAGCTGTTTCAAAGGCTCACTGGGCCCCCATTTTCAACCGAGTTACCGAATAAATTTCACCAGATTTATTTGCTCGTGAACATATAGAAAAAAGAATGAAAACGGAATTGAAAGATAAAAAACTGTGGTTGTGCGTGGATGAAACAACAGATCGTTAAAAACATTCTGTTGTTAATGTAATGGTACGTACAATGGAACCACATCGACCGTCATCCTCCTTCTTACTTGCTTCCAAAAGAGTTATAAATTGTACTGCCGATAAGATTTTAAAGGTGGTGTTGAACTCATTGAACAAATTTGAAGTTTCAACTAAGTAACTGTTAATGTTTATGAGTGATGGTGCCGCAAACATGCGTTCTTTGGGCCGATCTCTTAAAGAACACAGTGGTAACTTCTTACATGTAACGTGTAAAATCCATACTCTAAATCTTGCGACACAAACGATTCCTACATGTTTTCCACTAGTAAATGCACTGATTGTATGTAAGCTTTACTGATGCAACAAATAGCAAATGGTATATACATGCAGTGTGAAAAGTAAAGGAAATTTAGTGTACAACAATAGACGAATTTCAACTAACGTTGTTCTAACTTAAGCAGGAAGAATGAAGAACAATAGGAAAGCTAAACCCAAGAAGTAAATGACGACAGTTGAAATACGTATATAAATCTAACTTAAGTATAAAAAAGAGAACAAGAAAAAAAAACAAGTGCTTACGTAAAAAAAATGTAAATGCTTGAGGGGACACGCACATAAAAAAACCTCTTGACTCAAACAAATATGCACTCAGACAACTAAATCGTAATTTTAAATGGCGGTTTTAATTTAAAGAGATAATTTTTTTGACATCGTTATTTGATTCAAACATGATCTTTTGAAACAAACACGTGCAACACGTTCACTCCAATTCGAAAGACGCCAATTTATATAACAGGTTGCCCCTCGCAAATTTCAAGACATCTTGGCGAAATATAAATCTTTCACGGAAATTTCGGAGATGAGAAAAGCCAAGGAAACTTGGTACACGAAATAAATCGAATAATCCTAACGGCTTCCTCATCAAATGACAGATTCTCTATGAATCTTTCCAGATTGGGTCGTATCCCAATCCTAGTTGTGCTTACTGCACAAACGAAGTTAGTTCGTTCACCGGTAGAACACCAAACGTCACTGCTATCGGTTAAACAGCTGTTGTGTTTAGTATTCTTTGTAAGCAGGGAAAATTACATTCGAAATATATAATATTTTTGTAAATTATTAAACTTTAAGAAAATTTCAATATTGATTACGGTGAGTGCGGAACAGTGTCCTGTGGAGCAGTGTTATCTAAACAAATTTATGTTTTATTTCTGCCTGATGATGAGCTCCGTGAATTACATTCAATTCCAGGAGTTCTTGATTATCAATTAAAAGAAATAAGTCTCTTCACTATATTTTATAATCAAGCTATCCACATAAACGAAAGTAACTCTTTGGCAAAAAAAAATAAATAAAGGAAGACTTATACATTAACTTTGTACACAGAAAAAAAATTAAGTTGTAGTTCAATTAACAAGCTTTAGTTATAGCTTGAGTCTGCATATGAGAATTTAAGACGACAGATTTCACTCTTTTTTGAAATTAAAATGTTTGCAAATATCTTGAAATTAATTAGAGTCTACTATCGCGGTTTTCGGTAAGGGTCGGGGCGGTAAATAAGATTATTTGCGACGAATCTCCAGAGGTACGACAACTAATAGTTATATCGACAATCCCTTGTGAAACTCAATCGTAAGTAATCAGAGAGCGGATTTTAAATTCTACTACAGTATCATCAATACATGGTCGGATTATCAACTGTTGCAATTCTTTCGACAACTCGGGGAGATAAAACATTTGTTATCTTCAAAAATTACTACAGTATAATCAACACATGGTCGGATTATCAACTGTTGCAATTCCTTCGACAACTCGGGGAGATAAAACATTTGTTATCTTCAAAAATTACTACAGTATAATCAACACATGGTCGGATTATCAACTGTTGCAATTCCTTCGACAACTCGGGGAGATAAAATATTCGTTATCTTCAAAATTACTACAGTATAATCAACACATGGTCGGATTATCAACTGTTGCAATTCCTTCGACAACTCGGGGAGATAAAACATTTGTTATCTTCAAAAATTACTACAGTATAATCAACACATGGTCGGATTATCAACTGTTGCAATTCCTTCGACAACTCGGGGAGATAAAATATTCGTTATCTTCAAAATTACTACAGTATCATCAATACATGGGCGGATTATCAACTGTTGCAATTCTTTCGACAACTCGGGGAGATAAAACATTTGTTATCTTCAAAAATTACCACAGTATAATCAACACATGGTCGGATTATCAACTGTTGCAATTCCTTCGACAACTCGGGGAGATAAAACATTTGTTATCTTCAAAAATTACTACAGTATAATCAACACATGGTCGGATTATCAACTGTTGCAATTCCTTCGACAACTGGGGGAGATAAAATATTCGTTATCTTCAAAATTACTACAGTATCATCAATACATGGTCGGATTATCAACTGTTGCAATTCCTTCGACAACTCCGGGAAATAAAATATTCGTTATCTTCAAAAATTACCACAGTATAATCAACACATGGTCGGATTATCAACTGTTGCAATTCTTTCGACAACTCGGGGAGATAAAACATTCGTCATCTTCAAAAATTACTACAGTATCATCAACACATGGTCGGATTATTAACTGTTGCAATTCTTTCGACAACTCGGGGAAATAAAACAGTAAAACAAGTTGCTATAACTGATGCTGGTATATTGCTAGAACAGAATCAAGAAAATCCCAATAGTGAGTTCTATCAACATGACCAACACGAGTCTAATGAACTTATAATCGATAACTTTGTTAATGCCATCGCCTCCCACAGAAATCATATGATTTAGACAAGACTATAGCTCGTCTGACCATCATACAAACTCTATCTATAATGAAGACATTTATCAAGATACTACTCTCGAACGGCATTCAGGTACTCGTCTACGAAAGCGAGCTCGGCGGTATGTGTCTGTCATGTCTGTGTCGATTGGACAACTATATACGAGGGATGATCGTAAAATAAGGTTCCCAAATCCCTACAGCAGCAATAAGACGTTTTAGGCGAAATCCGACAACATTGGCGTGTGCAGCAGCTCTCTCACTCTATATACGTATCACTCCCGTCTCGCTACGCCGCTCAGTGTTGGCTAAGCAACCGTCCGAGACGGAACTCCCGATCGCCGCTACCGCCAGGTGCGAAATTCGCGCTGTGATACGTTTTTTAAACGCGAAAGGGGTTTCACCTATAGACATTCATCGTCAATTAACCGAAGTTTATGGAAAAAAGTGTATAGCTGTTCAACATGTCCGCAAATGGTGAAGGGAATTCACTGGAGGTCGGACGGAAATTCACGATGAAGAGCGGAGCGGAAGACCGTCAGTTTCAGAGGAAATCGTTGAAAAGGTTGAGAGCATACTGCTTGAATATCGTCAACTCGCTCTTCCTGAGATTTCCGACGATGAAGTCAAAGAGGAGGTTTTTCGATTCTTGAAAGGACTGGCGGCAGAATTTTACGACATGGAGATACAGAAGTTGGAGTACCGTCTGCAAAAATGCTTGGATAGAAATGGCGATTATGTCGAAAAATAGCTTAAGTTTTTACCTTTAAAACGATGTGTAATATTAAGGAAATAAAGAATGCTGTCTATTTTTAAAAAAATATGGGAACCTTATTTTACGATCATCCCTATATGGAAAGCGGCTATGACGTTTCAAGTTCTTATATGCAGACGAGAAAAAAATTGCACATCAAATATTTCGGACGAGAAAATTATACGGAATATACAGGTATATTCAGAAGTAAATGTATATTATTTACAACAGAATTTAAAAGCAATATAATATTTGCAATTAATAATAATAGTTTCACCCATGTCTTTTAAAAATTGTTCTTTTAAAATCAGGGTCGAACAGCGGTTCGTCACAACCTCAAATTCGATTTGAAAATATTGATTTAATATAGGTAATATGTTTGATTCAACAATATAGTTCCTTCTTTTAAAGAACATCGTCAGTTTAAAACAAATATATCTTTCTTTACCATTTATTTAACTTCACTTTTTAATGGCGAACGTTCCCAAAATGGGAACATACTAGAAAATCTAATACTTATTGAATTAATCATATTATTAGCATAAGATTGTTATATGTTTTAAAATATACATAGATGTAAACTTTTCTGATTGTTAGATATGCAAATATTATGATTAATTCAATAAAAAATCAATTTTTTACTGTTCCCATTTTAGGAACGTTCGCCATTAAAAGGTTAGATAAATATGTATTTATTTAACAACATATTTCTGTGGTTTGAAATATTTTGTTACTTTGACAAATATATTATTCTGTTGGTATTATTACTCCACTGAAATGGTTAGTACGACACATGCTTTTTTTTCTTTTTAGTCATTTACGAGCACATAGGGTAACATTATAAATGTTATAAATACACAATCTTTTAAAAAACTTTATTGACATTGTGGATAAACTAGCAAAAGTACATAAAGAATAAGAATAATGCCGAAAATTAATCTCCATTTTGTAGTGACGTGGTGATTTTATTGTTAATTGATAATAATAATTGTTGTAAATAAACTCCAGCTCCTTAAAATACCACTAACTTCCTCCATTGCGTTAAGGTGATATCAAAGCCTTCCTAAAGATCTACATGGTCGCAAACAAAAATGGTGAACCTTGAATCTTACAGATTCCCTTCGAGTTTCTTCGAGATTATTCACATTTCCCAGGAACCTGTAAAGTGAATCTGGTAAAGTTAATAACTTTAAACAGTCTGTAGAATGTCCAAATTGTTATAGTATATAGCTACAAAAATACGTCGAAAAAAATTGTTAAAAGGTATGCACCTTTATATAGGTATTTATAAAAATAATAATTACGTTTGTATACGTTCAAAGTTATTTCGATGAAGATTATATAACCACAAAATAACTTGTGTGTTGTCTGTACAGATACTTAAAGGTTAAAATGATACTTGTACCACTTTGTTTGCAAAGAATATTACAAAACTTACTACCTCGGCAATCTCGTAGGAATCCTGAGAACCGCGAACGAGTGACAGGGATATGGTTAGGTGCTAGAAGGGTTCTAGGTATTACAACAAAATCAGAGTAGGGCGTTATTCGATTAAAATTTCAATCGATTAAAAAAACGATTAAAAATTTAATCGCATGAATTTAGTCATAAGAACGATTAAGTTTAGAACGACTAGAATACTATCCAATTAAAAAATCGACTAAAACTTCAATCGCCTATTTTTAATTGTTTTGAATGATTAAATTTTCAATCGGATGATAATCCAGTCCGATAAAAAATTAATTAACTAAAATATTATTCGAATAAAAATAGCTCTTTTATAGAAATGTCAACAGTAAATTTCGCATTATATCGTAGCTGTTAGTTTGCGAGCTAATGATCCTTTAGAAATTTTGTGAAAATATGACCTCATTGTTTTGAAAACATTGCTTACAATGATATTACAGTAATTTCAATTGTACGCCACTTGGTTTGTAAAATCACCATGTTTCTTTGCAATTAATAAGTTCTTTTTAAATACCAACCGCTCCGATGGACTTACATAATTCGCGATCCTTGGCAAAAGAATATTCGAATAATGAAACGTTCATAAAAAACACCTGAACAATAAAAATAATCCCAGTACGGTCTCTAGTTGTAACGTAGTACTGTATTGCAGAGGGAGGATTTCCTATGCAAGTTACTACATGATTATGTTTTATGTTCTAGACGAAAATTACAATTACTCTCAAAGCAGCCATGGGTATTTTGCAATCAACATGAGATTTCATGAATATTTTCAATTCGAAACACCAAGATCGAGAAATGTGGCCACAGCTGCCTTTTCCCATACTCACTTTAAAAATAAGTAGCTAAATTGTGTAGAAGAAGACCAACGGAACCGCGAATATTTTTTCTTGTCGACGCACAAGGTTTAAAGAAGTAACTGTGGAAACATATGCAATGATGCAAGTTTACAGTAGTTCACATCCTGATGCCTCTAATTTGTTGAATAATTAGCAAGTAAGTTTATTTATGAATTTTTCGTATTCTTATATTAACCCGTAATACCGACGCCTATGCGAGTCCGCAAGTTTTGGTTACTCTAATTATAACTTAATTTAAGTTGTAATTCCTTATAATATTATACGTTTCTATTAATATCTAATACATACATGTGTCATAATGTTTTATGTTATTGTTGTATATAATAAAGTTTTACAAAACCGCTATTGTTGGAAAATTTAAAAGCTGCTCTTTGTAGATTTTAAATAGTACCTAGCTAGTTTTTAAACCAAAATACATATACAAATCTGATAATTTATCCGACTAATTCTTTAATTAATTAAATTTGTATCCGACTAAATTATTATCCGATTGAAATTTTAATCATTCAGAGCGACTAAAAATAGGTGATTGAATTTTTAGTCAATTTTTTAATCGGATAATTTTTTAATCGCTCGAAATTTAATCGTTTTCACGATTAAAAAATACGACTGAAATTTTAGTCGTTAATTGTTAATCGGATAATTTTTGCCCAACTCTGTTATCAATTGCCTTTGCTGAAATACCTGTTATATCGAAAAAGGAGAAAATATACTAACAATTAGTTACAAAATATGAAAACGGAAAGATCAGAGCATTGCTAAATGTGTGGTGGATTGAATTGTAATTTATTTAAAATGCTAACGTGGGTGTCAGCGTCCTTGAAAATGATATCGGCGAGATTTTTTGTAATTTTACTTAAAATATTATTTCGCAAGTTTATAAAGATATTTCTGTCCCACAATTCATCCTAATCCGTCTAGATCTACCTACTTAGCCAAAGTCCTTTAATCTGAGTCATTTAATTTAGAATCGGGAACGTAAAAACCTCGCTAACGTTTTAAAATCCCCACTAGTCGGCTCCAGACGACACAAAAATATGAATATTAATTTATTCCATAAATGCCGACTTCGTTTGGCCGTAACGATCCTCCTTCTGGCTTGCCAGCCGCTTTATATTTTAATTAAAAGCATTTTCTTCTCGAATAATCGCCCCGTAATTTAATACGGAATACGTACAACGCAACCTACTTGGAGCCAAGTCGGTTCAAGTTAACTTTTCTTCCTATGCACCATGACATGGCGATTATCGTCAATGTGCACAACTAAGAGATCCTCACAAAAAAAGGATACTTACTCTAATACGAAAGCACTATGGAATTATTTTAATTGTGAGTATTTAAGATATTTTAATTTTGTTTTAAAATTTAAGCCACTCCTTGGCTGACTGATAATTAAAGCTGGCCACGAGCGGTATCGCGCAGTAGCGTAGAGTCGACCAGGCCTCGCGTTCCACTAGAGTTATTCTGCTAATAGAGACGTTTGCTGCCGCAAATAATTTCGCTCATCTTTTAAATAAAAATTAAATAACACGTGTTCAAACACATACCATTTTAAGAGTCCTCCGTGAAATCACAAAGTGAATAATGTCTGTTAAATATCTGCAACATTTGATATGTTTCAAATGTTGTTTCGGCAGAACTAGTACGGTATGAGGAAAAAATGCGTTTATATGCAGAGAACGAACGTTCTACATCTAGTGACGTAATATTTGCGTAAGTAAAATAATCTTTCAAATAACTTAACGATTCTGTTGACGCACCTTCACAAATGTGTCTTAATGTGCTAAAATCAGAATTTTTCTCAAAAACACTTTCAAATTTTTCTAGAACAGAAACATTTTTTGCGTCTTCAATCGCGCGCGTGAACTTGTTGCACTATTTGTAGAGATTCTTCTACCGGCACCGCAGGATTTTGTAATTTTTAAATCCATTTTAACCTGACTATCTTGAAATTTCGACTGGCTTTTCTGGATAGCGGTAGCTTCCTTTGTATCGAATTGTAAAACCACGTTCTTAATATTGTCAAAATATTTATGATAATAAAACGCGGCCTGTAACCATGTTCCCCAACGAGTTAGAATAGGTTCTGGTGGCTCTGGTATACGGCTAAATGTCAGGCTGGCCACTCGTTCGTAACTAAATATCCCTCTTGCGGGGAAAATTGGAAATTTCTTCGTTACCATCCCCCCTCAGCCAATCGTCTTTGGAGCGAGGACATTATATATAAAATATAAGTCCAGATAATGACGAGTGTGGGGTAGCATGGACAAATCTACTCGTTTGTTAATTTTTCTATTCACTTATTTCGTCCAAATTAATGTAGAAATCGTCTGGAATAAGCAACAGCATAAATTGAAAAGTACAACAAATAATGTTTCACCAATTAAATCTTTATCTGAAAGGTTTCTGTAAATTAACACTGGATTTTCTCGTTTAAAGCTTGTGGGTGATAGTTTGGATCACAGTTCTCGTATGCTGTTTGCAGAAATAATATCATTTGATCGAAAGTCATCGAAAAGTTTCTATTTGGGTTAAATTATCAAAATTGGCTATGAAATAAAACAATCGCCGGTTTTTCGCGATTTAAAATAAAAGAAAGATGAACGACGCCATAATTTTTCATCAATCTTTATTCGGCCTTGGTTGAATCAAAGTGTATCTTAAATCCAATCCCAATATAAGTGTTCGTTTGTGTATTCAAAGTCTTTTAGTCTATTAGAAGAGAAAAGGGTAAAATATCCAGAGCAGGCAGTTTCCTGTAGTGGGTATATAAACAGCGGGTTTATATACATTGGCTTCGTTATAACCTCGGGAATCTTCGAGAGACCTCCCTTTAACGAGGCTACGACATTACTTTCTGTGGCGATTTTACATAGGCGCAACATAACACTTGAAATGTTTTATTTATTTCACTCTATCACACTTGTTCTAAGTTAGAGAATTTCATTTACCTAAGTAAATATCACAGAAGCAAGTTACTATAAACTGAAAATTGCTTCGGTTCCTTTTCCGAACTCTCGTCTCGCTGTCGCTATACGCCGGCAATACTCTTCGAGAGTCGTTCGCTTTCGTAGGTCGTTCCTTGCCCCGCGTCGTCCAGCGACGCAATGAGGCAGACGCGAACAGACATTGACATTGCTTGACAAGTAATTTTATTATGCAAATACCGTGGTCAAATAGTACCTCGTCCCCGTTCGTCCCGTCCTGTAGGTAAAGCACCTCGGGCCGGAGCGCCGTATCTACTGCATTCTAGCGCGCAATTAGCACGCGTGAACGTGAGAAGATGAAGAACGTGAACGTTGTTCTTGTGCGTGAGCAAACACGAAGCCGAGCGCGGTTGTGACTGCAAGCTATTCTACGTATATAGGCCGGCTATCTCGCTCATAGCTTCAACGCAACGTTTCATAGACTCCAGAAGTTCTAAACATTTTTCTCGCTTATTGGTTCTGCTATTTGTGGTATAATCATGAATAAAAGTTGTACAATAGTAGATTACTTCTCTTCATAATTGTTGTCAAAATTATTATAGTAACGAACATATGTTAAAATGTACAAGTGGTGCTGCGCTAACGGCTTGACTTTTAACATAAAAGAAACTAAATATATGCGTGTTCTTTCATACTGTACAAAAGAAAATAAATAACAAATTTGACTTAAGAATAAATAATAGATGCATTTCAGAAACATCAACAGCTAAATTGTCGGGTGTTATCTTTTCAACGACTATGAAATGGGATGCACACATTAGCCTACTGGTGTCTAAATTAAACACTATTATATTTAAGCTACGAAAACATTATTTTTTTTATTATTATTTTAGACAGGCCATGGCACAGATGCCATGGCCCAGTGACAGATAGTCACTGCGACCTTAATAGATCTATTGTAACAAAATGCTCTTGTATGTGTTAGAATAGTTGGAGACTTTTAATAAACCTTAGTACTACTCTAGGATCTGCTTCCTTCAGTTCAGTAAGTGGCCTACTGAAATGTTGGTGTCGTGGGCGACTAATGGCAACATATTTACATAGGATGTGTTCTGCGTCTCCAGATCTTCTTGGCATAGACGACATATTTGATCTTCAGCTTTTCCTAGTTTAAATAAGTGATATTTCAGGGCTACATGGCCTGTCAGAAATCCTGCCAGTAATCTAAGATCCCTTTTGCTGAACAATAGCGCTCTCTTTGGCGAGCCTGATACAAGAGCTTTCGCCTGTTTTTGTCCTAGAACATTTTCCCAGTACGAGGACTTTTGATTGTCCTTTCATGCTTTAATTGCTTGTGTTATCTGGCTCTTTTGGAGACCACAGAAGGGGTTAGGACCAACGAAAGGCATGTTCGCTGCTTCTTTGGCCAACTTATCTGCCTTTTAATTTCCTTCGATTGCCTTGTGGCTTGGGACCCACCGCAAAGTAACGTGGTTATTGCGCCCCAGTTGCCCTAAATTGTGTACACATTCGTGTATTAGAGCAGATTCGTATGTGTAGGCCCTAATGGCCTTTAGAACTGCCTGACTGCCGTTGTATATATTTATAGTTGCGCCTCGTTACAACTATCGGCAGATTGTACACATATTGCGGACATAAAAATTTACAATAAACTTCCGAATGATTGGAAAACGCTCAGTATTAGGAAATTGAAAATAGCACTGAAATCTTGGTTATTAATCAAATGCATCTACTCGTTAGAAGAGTTCTTTAATAACAGATAATTCTTTATACAGAGTGTATTTGAATTACTTGGCCAAGCCTTACCAACGTATTGTATGGAACAAAACTGTAAAAAAAGTTCCTATAAACGTGTGTCTTAAAATGCTTCATTAAAAAGTTACGCCCGAATTTAAAAATTGCGAATAATCAGTAACAATTTTTATTAAAACAGCAAGAACAAATTTCATATCTTATACGATTTGTTATTAACACAATTAAAAAGATGTGAAGCTTTGTTTATGTCTGTCACTTAATTGAAAATGTGAACCTTTGTTTATGTATGTCATTGAATGGTTAAGAACGAAAACGGCAGCTTTTAATTCGACTTCAACACACTTGAACAACTCGGATAAACGGTTGGAATAAGAAGCTTATTAAATAGTGCTTGAACGCGCCTAACTTCTTAAGGAAACATTTTTAGACACTTGTTTATATGAACTTTTTTACAGTTTTGTTCCTTACATCACGTTGGTAAAGTTTGATCAACTCAGATACATATTATATATATGTAGTAAATCGCTGTGTTCTTATGCTTCAGTAGCTGATGCTATTGTACTTATATTCATATTTTTCTTATTTTCAATTTGAAGCATGAATTAAGCATCATGCTAGGCATCATTAGCTATATTTTGGTTTTTCTTCTGTTTGTATGCTGTCTCTTGTTCTGACTTATTTCATGGTCTGTGAAATAAGGTCCTATTATTATTATTATTATATGATTATGTGGTAACAATTGAGGTAAATACAAAGGAGAAGCGTATAAATTCTTACACGTTACTAAGGCATGTAGTGCAATAAGGCACTTATTAAACAATTTATAGAAATTTCGGAGAATAATGTTGCAACATTAATTCTTGAAAAGCAAAGAAAGACACTTGCAGATCGACGACCTCCACTATCGACTATGCATCACATCTGCGAGCTGCAATCGTTCAGCTTTCGCATGCATATGCGTTACGAGATGAGATAGACGCGCTAGCAGAATTTAATTTTCTATGGAGCATGAAATTGTGTTACTGTACTTAATAAACCGATTAATTCATATTCTTAAATATAGAGAACCTTTTTTCGACATCAACTATTTTACTCAAGGTAGTGCCAAAACCACTGAATATATTCTTCAGTTTATTCAGAATATTATTTAAAGTTAAAACGCCCTCATAAACTTAATTTTATGATTACTGTTTTGAAATATTTAGTTTTTAGGAAAATCTGCAAAATGTTCATTGATAAATACATATACAGAATGGGGCAATAGTGTGAGATTCTTGGATAGCACCTTTACTATTGTTAATAGAAAAAAGTATCCTATACAAAAATCATAGATATACATTAGTAGCACATGCTAAAATTATTTTGACATATGTCCAGGATGATCCAAATAAAAGTTACATATCAAATGGAACAACCTGTATATCAGTACATATTTCGTTTATACTCGAGAATCTAAGGTCATTTTGTATAGAATTATCTATACCTAAACGCAATTCTTTTCGAAATATTTACGAAAAATGGTATTTGCAAAGCTCCGCAGAAAATGCTGTAGATCATATAATATTGGACAATTTGCCTTGCACATTGGGTATTGAGTAACCTATAGAGCTAGCGATATTTCCACTTAGAACAAGACAACTTCTTGATCATACGTCATCTCTGACAACGCAGTGATGCTTTCATTCTTCGAGTGACGTTTTCGTCGTTATTTTAAATAGAACAATCTGTATATTTTTTAATTTTTGAAATGCTGAAAATATTTGCGTTAATTACGTAAAACGTTCCCTATACCTAAAGTTAGTTACTAGTAGTCCTTTAATTCTATTAGCCATGGATTCTTCTCCTTCAAATATAATTTTTATACTTCTGATATTATTTTAATTTGTAGTAGGTTAGGACTAAAACACAGGTATAATTGTCATTGTATTAAAAGTTGTTGGTTTGTATTAACCTCAAGACATAAGTGTTTATTCAACAACAGAAAACAAACAAAAGCAAAGTATTAAATACAAAATATAAACAGCAATCCATAAGAAAATCAAACAAATAAACTAGATAAGAGAGAAAAAGCCAATAATAAAACACAATACCAGAAAAGAGTTATAAATTTTGATAAAAAATATTCCTGTCTGACTCTATACATAGTTGTAGTCTCTATCTGCACGACCGTTGCACGTTGGTCAACATATAGAGTGTAGCACTTCGAAAGGCGTTTATTATACGTTCTTTCAAATTATCTACTGTTGTACATTTCATCCATTTATTGGGGTAATGTGCATTTAAAAAGTTATCAGCGGCGCGGGTATGATGTTCTGGCGCTCCATCATGTTAAAACCACATACTTTTCTACATATGCTTTTACACTGACAATTATGTCTGACATAAGAAACATTTACTTTTGAATCCTAGCCTATTACAAATTAAAACAATATCCGAAATATTTTAAAAATGATATTTGGAGGCGAATAAACCACAACAAATAGGATTAAAGGAATGTTAAAATTCTAGAAACTATCAAAAAAGGTCAAAACTGTATATTTGAAGAGATATGTAATACATAAACAGGAGCGCAATTCTGTTCAAATTTAAATCTTTGATACCTAATTACACCCAATCGGGGCAATAAGTCGAAGATGCACAAAGCTTCACATAATCAACGTAAAATGTTATCAGCAATTCAAAAATTAAAAAATATACAGGGTGTTTTATTTAAAACAACGACGAAAACGTCACTCGAAGAATGAAATCTTCACTGCGTTGTCAGAGATGCCCTATGATCTGGAAGTTGCCTTGTTCTAAGTGGAAATATCCCTAGCTCTATAGGCTACTTAATACCCAATGTGCAAAGCAAAATGTCAGATATTATACAACTACTAATATTTCGAAAACAATTGAGTTTAGGTATAGGTAATTCTATACAAAGTGACGTTAGATTCACGAGTATAAGCGAAATATGTACTGACATACAGGATGTTCCATTAAAAAAAAAAACATAACCTTGATATGTAACTTTTTTTGGTTCAATCTGTATATGTTAAAATAATTTTAGCGTGTGCTACTGATGTATGTCTATGATTTGTGTATGGGCTGTTTTTTCCTATTACTAATAGTAAAGGTTCTATATAAGAATCTCGCACTATTGACCCACACTGTACATAGGTACCATGAGGATATAAAGTATGGAATAAATTCATTATCTAAAAAACGGTTCATATTACGAAAAATCGCTCGGACACGTCAACTTTACATTAATTTTCCACATATTTTGAAAATATTTTTCATTATACAGGCTGGCCCCAAAAAGTAGGACGCAAATCTACCTATTTTTTTAAGTAGAACATTCTATATATTTTTACATTTTCGGATTCCATGTAAAATTTCAAACAATTTTTGTGGAGCATATGATATATGTACATATGTCGAATAGTTTTGGATTCATACAAGCTTAAAATTTAAAATTTGTTGGGCATGTTAATTACTAAAAAGCAATAAAGGAAATAAATATCTAGTCATCCTGTAACAATATCGAAACTTTACAATTTTATTTTAAAGTAGGGTTTGGAAATCCGAAAAGAAACAAAAGAATAAATCTAATGTCAGTAAGTACTTCATTTATAATAATTTTATTGTCAAAAACAAAACAAACACTATTTTTTCTAGTAAAAAATTGAGTGAATTAATTTCATCTAATAAAAATGAAATTAACCGAAAGAATTGAAATATTAATGATGATTGGTTATGGGAATAAAATGGGAACCCAACAAGAAGCTTGTCATTTATTTAATGAAAAACATCCAGTTCGTGTGCCGATTATGCAATCAACTGTAAGTAAAATTCAACAAAAATTTGGACAGTTAGGTCACGTTAGGGATCCTCCTAAACTGGGTCGTCCCTGTATCAATCAAGATACAGAATTAGACTTATTACTATGTGAGTAAGAAGACTGCCAAGCAAAAACTAATAATTTGGCTGGAAATTTATATATTACAAAGACATTCGTTTTCAACGTATTACATAAAAATAAATATCACCCTTATAAAATCAAAGGTGTACAAGAACTTTCAGATGGCGACTATGACAGAAGCGCCTCCAAAATATGTACTGGTGAATTCTACATTTTGCCTCAACATAAAATTAATATATTAATTTGTTATATTCTTCGATATTTCCTTTCCAAATGTAATGCTGGTTTTAAAATTTAGGTTGCATTGTATTTACTATTAATCAATTTTCAATTTAAAAAATTTTAAAATAAAAACTATGGTTGGCAAAATTTTGCTTCCACTCATAAAGCATATAATCCAAAGTGAGAAGAATATGTTTCTCTTTTCGTTCAGACACGTAAATCTTGCTTTATTCTTCGTACGGCAGATAACAAATCTTCGACTTCAAAACAAAGGATACCAGCTCTGCCACCAAAAGTAATTTTCGGCACTTATTCAATATATCATTCCTCAAATTACAATAACACCTCCGATAATCCTACCACGTTATACGTTGAGAACCACTGGATTACACTAGGCACATAACTATTACCGACTATGGTCTGGTAACTTCGGGTTAACCGACTTATTTATAATCATAACGATAACGTGATGATACCTTACCGCGATCCTCTTGATTTATACCCAGCCAGCATCCGAACGCTGTACACCACCAGCCAACCTACGTAGGTCTCAATCTATACGCCACGATGCCATTATCTCCGTATATGCCCATTTAACCGGACGGATCTAAGTCGTAAAAGCTCCTCGCGCGCGATTGATGCGTTACAAGGCTCGCAGAGAGTCCGATTATGCTACGAATTTATATTGACCTTCCGATTGGAGTGTTATTATAAGCTTCGTATTCGCTTTGCGAAAAAGGATATACGTATGCTTCGATTTTGCGCGTAAAGGATATTTTTTACAACTTATTTAATTGTGAGGTCGTAAAATTTATAATAAACAGCATTGATTTATTAGAACGGATTAGGAATAAACGTAAAAGCTTTGGTTCTATGTAGGCGATGCAAATTATTAATGTTATACTCTTGGTTTCCGGGTTGGAATCGCGTCGTTGTCGTTGCTTCAGCCGATCTTTCGTCCACAGTCTTATGATACATCTTATGGGCTGTTAGTGCACACTGACTGGAGACTATGCATTCCGGAGGGGTTTACATAGGCCTTCTTTCGAGTCAGTCGAGCGGATGTCATAGATCAATGAAGCGTGGCAGGGAGGTTTAATCAGTTGGAATTTCCACGTCTGATGTAAGGGGTTTAAATTTAAATCGTTGCGATGTCTGAAGATCTCTATAGGTTGACGGATTTTTCTACTATAATAGTGAGGGTTGTGAGACAAGATGCGGGTAGAGTTAAATTGGATCTTGTGGCCAGTTTCCAGTCTATTCTCAGCCAACGCGCAACAACCTCGTATAACGCTCGTGCTCAGTAGGACGAGTGTTGACCGATCGCCTTATTTCACCGATATACACACTACCGCACGAGCATGGTATCTGGTAGACACCCGGGGTTTCCAGATGATTGTGGTTTTTAATGGGAAAGTAGTCTAAGTGTTTGAAATTAGGTGTGAAGATGGTTTTTATGTTGTTTCTGAAGAAAATCTTGCCAATGCGATCGGTGACACCTTGAATGTAAGGTAGACTACTACTACTACTTACGGAAATTAGGGTAGGATGAGGGGAGTTGTTGTGGAGAAGGGTTGGTGTAGCGGTTAATGGTAGTTTGAAGTACTAACACTTTGGCTTAAAATTGTAAGATAATTGGGTTTGTTGTTCGAACACCTCCGTAAAGACGTTGACGACGACGATAGACAGAGAATATACCACAGTTGCGCCTGAGACTTGCTCGTAGTATTTACTATGAAGCTGGAAATAGGTGGAAGGAAGACAAGCTTCAACCAAGTTAGCCAGATCATCCGATTGGTCTTTGGAGAGGAGGACTTCTCTAATAATAAATGCTGTATTCGGTACGGAAACTTTGGTGAATAAGGATTCGACATTAAAGCTGACAAGTAAATCACCAGGATCTATTGTGAACTCTTTCAGTCGTTTGACGAAATATTGGGAATTTTGATGAAAGAATTGCTGCGTCCAACCTAAGGTTTTAAAAGGTTACAAAGGTACTTCGATAGTTTGTAGGTAGGACTATTGATAGTGCTGACAATTGGACGTAAGGAGTTATTGGGTTTATGACTTTTAGGGAGACCGTATAATTTAGGAGCTGAAAAATTACTAGGGAGAAGTGACTTCTGGGTATCAGTACGGATATATGAAGTTTTTGAGGAGTTAATGATAGAACGCTCAATTCGGGAACTAGGATCACGTTTAAGAAGTTGGTAGGTGCCGTCTTGCTGTAAGGAAATAACCTTTTGCTCATACTCTTCACTGTGCAGGATCACCGTAGCATTTCCCTTATCAGCTCTTGGGCCAGCAATTTTAGGGCCGGATTTCACGTTTCTTAAGGCCAGAATTTCTGACTTAGGAAGGTTTAATTTCGTAGATTTGGCACGTGGATTTTGGATGTTTTAAAGCGAATGGGGTCAGCAGCTTCAGATGGAAGACCAACAAGAGCAGACTCTATGCCAGTAATAATGTATTCAGTAGGGATATCTTTAGGTGTAGGAGCAAAGTTAAGGCCTTTGGAGAGTACAGCAACCTCATCAGAAGATAAAGGTCGACTGGAAAGGTTGATGACGTGTTTGACATGACTCTACAATTCTGGGATGGTTTAGGGATTAGGAAATCGAATTTTCTGGTTTGTCGTGCGGTAGTAAATGAATGTGTTTTTTCGGTTTGATGATGAGTGATGCGTTCTAGGGGAGTTTTTCAATAATTGAAATGTTTTGAGGCGTTATCACTTTAATGGGGCGACCGGGACGTTCACCATCTTCAAGGGATTTTTGCCCCAAATGGAAACATTTTGCCCACTTTTTTACAGTGGAATATGAAGGAGATAAATCATAAAACGCCGTCTAAACGTTGTTTAATGTGATTAGGGCGTATGCTCTTCTTTTGTTAAAACTTTAATGACCACGCAGTACTCAATTTTCGTTACCTGAGGCATTTTCACGCACTAGTCACATTGTTTGGCTGGCTACTATAAACCACTACTCTTGGAACCCTAATATACATATATAGTGTAGGCGTCTCACATATGCAACTATGACGCAACGGAGTTTGAACACGCTAGAACCCGTATAAGCCTGTCAGGCCAAGAATTTATGGCGCCTACCTCGTATATACCCCATATGCATCCAATGAATGTAAGCAAGTAAAATTTGGAAACAATCAATTTCACGTTTTGTAACCAATCGCTGTGGGCGTGTTTATGTCGAAATTGACTTCTCGTATGGAATCTTTTGCTATAACTAAAGGTTCTCGTTAATTGAAAATATGTTTAGTAGAACATGAATATTAGCAATTTCAAAATTGGATCTCCACACCGTACAGACAAATTTCATTCATATTCCAATTTACACGCATAAACTTGGCACATTTGCCACGGAAAACCCATTTTCAATCACCACCTGCGTACGTCGGATACGCACTGATGTATGTAAAGAGTAATCAACGTTTCAAAGGATTATTAATATTCCACGTGGGTTTGTAACAAATTAATAACGAGATCGATAATGTCTACGAAATAAATTGGACGTCGTTTCCTGTAATGTATTCGGGAATAAATGTCACGGTGAAATCATTTAAATGTCACTAATAAGCCCAAATATAGACGGATTTAATTTATCCGTTCGTTCTGTTAAGTGAATAATTTTTGTCATCAATCCTAAAACTGATCGTCGAATTAATGAGGGAAACGCCTTCGTTTCACGGGACGCGAGTTTCGTCGAAATTTGAATAGGAATCCAACGCACTCCAAATAATATATTCACGTTGTGTCAAATTTTGGGAGTAATATGTTTTGGAGAGTCAAGCATTCTAGTTTTGTAGAGTAGCACTCGCTGACGGGTTAAAGATATTTAGGAAGATACAGTACTGTGCGAATTAATGTGAATACATCATAATTTTCACAATTTTACTTTTTTTAGCAGTTGGCAACACGTTTAAGTCAAAATAGCAACAATTTTGTTTTTCTGTTCTGACAGTCAGTGAGTAATGAGACATACCAAGCTACAGACGTGTTGCATTTTTGTTCTTTTTTAGAAGTATTGTTTTTTTGCCGGAGTAAGCTTTATTTTCTTCTTATTTTTGAAGATGGATATTATTCCTAAAGGGCCCACTAAGATTGTTACTTTGGGCGAGCACACATCAATGACTCAAAGAGATATTACCAAAGAATGTGGTGTAAGTTTAGGAACTGTAAACAAGATTTTGAAGCAAAAAAGGGACACTGAGACGATTGAGGTGAACAGAAAAGAGAAATGTGGGAGGAAGAGAAAGACAACAGCAAGGGATGAAGCTTTTTTAATAAGGGAAATAAGCCAAGAACTTCAGCAAGACTTAGCACACGCTGGAGTTATTGTTCATGACTCCACCGTACGAAGACGACTTATAGAAGGTGGAAGAAAAATCGGACCTCAAAAAAAAAACAGTTATTGACTGCTGCCATGATGAAGAAACGATATGATTGGACAAAAAAATATGTGATTGGAGAAAAGTATTGTTCTCAGATGAGAGTCATTTTTTGGTACAAGGCAGCGATCTCGTTTCGTTAAAATAAGTGACAACGAAAAACTTGCGACAGATCTTATTGATCAAACAGTTAAACATCCGTTAAAGAAGATGTTCTGGGGCTGCTTTTCTTATAAAGGTACCGGATCGCTTGTGCCGATCGAAGGCATGATGAACTCGCAAAAATACAGAGACTTGCTAGAACAGAGATTGGAAACTGAAGTAAGAAAAGTTGATGCCAACGGTCAAGCAGTTTTTCAACAAGATTCGGCTCCATGTCGCGTGTCCAAGGTCATGAAGAAATATTTCAAGAACAAATATCATACCTTGAATGGCCAGGAAACTCACCGGATCTTAATAATAGATTGCACAACAAAAGCAAAACTGATTGAGACAGATATGGTTTCGAGACCAGCAAATATCAGAAAACTGTAAAAAAACTTGTTGATTCTATGCCAAAACGCGTTAAAGAAGTTCTAAAAGCCATGGCAGACCATATTTCCTTTTAAAACAATTGAAATTGTATTCTTTTATAAATAAATGTTGTTTGTTTCAAATTATCACTTGTGTTCACATTAATGCGCACAATACTGTATATTACCAGGAGGAGATTTGGTTTCATCAAACACAGAAATGCTATAAATTATAATTTAATTGTATGCACAGCAAATTAAAGTATCAAAACAATTTTCGGAAATTCGAATTAAGAAATTACTTTAATTGCAGAGATCATTAGAAGCTACAAATTATACGCAAGAGAATCCTTTGCAATACGATACATATAGAAGCAATTTTTCTAGTCAAGTAAATCTTACTTGGATCAAGTAAACGGCTTGGTTTCTAAAGAGTCAACGGTTTCGCAAAATCCATCATAAATTCAAATAAAAATTAAATTTTCACATATACAAACGTACTCGCTTTCATAAGAATCTGGAGCAAGCGATACTATTATGACATTATACATTTTAAATATTTCATGTAAAATATGACAATCAAATAATTTAATATCAAATTGTCTGTCAATGTCAATCGTGAATCGACAAGTGTTGTGCAGTAATTATTGAAGTATAATAATAATGCCCCTTTAATGCAATATGGTTTTCAATAAAAATATTTATATTAAAAAATAATCTTTGATATACTAAAAACAAACAGTTTTTAAAATAAACGCATGTCACGTATAACTTTTAGGTTAAATACAAAATAGTATAATTTCTAAAGTCATTGTCACAACACTCAAAAAAACGGCAAAATGAGCTCAGAAGAGTTGTCCCAGATTTTTCTAGGCCTTTTCGGAAACTTAGCCTGTGCGACAAGGTTAAGTACCTGTTACAATTTAAGGGTTCGTAAAATTAACCCGGTTGAATGATACATGTTCGGAAACACACTTTTAATTCCACAGATTTCTATGGGTTAGCAACCAGGTTAGTTTTTCTATGACCCTACTGAGGAGTAGGGTAAAAGCTAAACGTAACCTTAATGAAGTCATTTACTGACATTTACTAACTGGAAAAGTAATCACAACAGTATTGTTATTGTTTTTCTGTCTTTGTGGTCGAACGGTTACCACGACGCGAGTTCTAATTCGGCCAGAACGGTTGATTTTTAATTACCGATAAAAATCGGAGTATACCTTCTCAGATAAGGAAGTAAAATCGTAGGTTCCGTGTCAGTACGATGTATATGATTTATTAAATTTACGAATATGGAAGGTAAGAAAAACTTCATTTTGTATTTGCTGTTAAATTTGATTGTGTAAAATTAAGATATTTTAGAAATAAGAACATTAGCACAATGTACTATTTGTAACTATAAATTATGAAGATGTGTGGTACAAATTCATATTCAAAACCCTCATGGTAACAACAATTGCAGGAAAGTGAACAACATTCAGTATTACGAGGGTAATTATTTGAATGTTATTCCTTTTAATATACTAATTTAAAAATTCGTCTGTATCAGAATCTGAAAATGTTGAATTGAATGGTATAGCATTTTTAATAATACTCTACTAAAAATATTTTGATTTCTTTGTAAGATGTGAAATAAATGAACGATTAGAGAATATGTAATAGAATAGGGCTTTGCTGGACTGAAAAAGCTATAAAGTTAATGCTGGCATTATATGAAGAATATAAAAGAGATTTTGATGGTAAAAAGAAAAATCGTTGTTTATGGAAAATAATTGCAAAAAATATGGCTCAAATGGAATAATAGCAACTTGGGAACAATGCAACAAAAAATCTGAAAAGGCGGCACAAGAAATTACTGACAATGGCAGGAGAACTATTGCGTGGCCATCTTTTAAACTAATGGACAAATTATTTAATAAAGATCATACTTTATCAGTTTACACCAGTTGTACAGTAGATACATCTATACTAATTTGCTAATTGTTTAGAATCCTATTATCCCATCAATAACAGACAAGTCACCTTCGTCACGAGATGAGATCTCCTTGGAATCATACACTGAAACTACTAAATCATTAAAGGACACTTTTAGGAAATCTGCTACTGATCTATAAATGGATAGATTAGATAAATGAGATGAATAATATTTAGTTGTAGCCTAGAATTCTCAAATAAATAAATTCTAAATCCATAACTTGACATACTGCAAGTTAAAATTACAAAAACGTTCCTAAACTACCCGAAACTATCGTGTAACCATTTTACAAAACACGGTGACCAAGTTAAAAACCCGAATGAAGTTTCCGAAACGGCCTTATCAAAGCTATAGTACATAGTAATTATCGGCGCATAACCTGAAAGTATTTGTAACTTCACAGGATAATTATCTATAGAGTAGCGCAACTAACAAACAAACCTAGGCAACTGTCTCCCTCCGATATTGATAAAATTTTGCAGTGAGGTACTACACCGAAAAATATTAGACACGTATCTTTTTAGTTACTACAAGTGTGACAGAGGCCAGTTTTTTTTTTGATCCGCAAGGTGTTTTTCTCCACGATCGACGCACAATTAATGCGCAATATTATTGTGTAGTACTGGATGCTGCGAAATTGTCATTTCAAAGGGAAAGGAAAAAGCAATCGGCCAGAAGTGTCATTCTTATGCATGACAACGCCAGGTCTTATGTGGTTAACGCCACGATGCAAAAAGTGGATGCATTAGAATGGGAAACGCTGCAATATCCACTCTATAGTCCAGACTTGTCACCTTATGACTTCCATCTTTTTGTACCCTTCAAAGAAGCGCTTGGAGGCCAGCGTTTCGACGACAACGAAGCGGTGGAAGCGTTTGTACTCCAATGCCTACACGAACATCCGAAGAGTTTTTACGATGATGGAATAAAAAAGTTCCCATTCCGATGGGAAAAATGTATTTCTAGGGCGGGAGGGTACATAGAAATATAAATATAGTTAGAATTTTTTAAAAAACGAGTCCCGTTTATATTTGATACACCCTCGTATAAACGCATCCACCGGGTCGAGTAGAACAAGTTGATTCATTTGTACGCTATGAATGTATTACTGTCTCGACGCGTCGTGCACTATTCAGGGGATTGCGTCGATCCGCACTCTAATTATATGATTTAAGAGATCTTCGATTTTTGAACTGATACTACATATATATTCATAACTAAATCATTAAGAAGCGATATTTTTGTTTGATAAGATAAATATTAATTATTCTGCCGCAAAAACGTATCAACTGCTACAAAGGTAACGTCGTTAAAATTCCCAAGTACAACAAAGGAAAACCAATTGTAACCAATTATTTGACGCCAATTGTTCGAAATTTAGATACTAACCAACTAACGATACAAACCTACGCAATAATTTTCAACAATTATTTATTTTCCCATAACAATACATACACTTCAATTTAAATCTTAGTTGACTGTACCATTTCCTCATAGCGACGTTGTTAGTCACTAGTCGACAAACATACACACATCCTATATTATGTAACAGATCTCTGAATATGTTAAAATATGACAAACGATTTGTAGTCTCAGTTACATAACAATCCAGTTGACAGTTTTGTATCAGATCCCAAAAAACTACGTCGCATGATTCGTCCTTTTTTTCATCATATGTTGTTAGAAAATTATAGTCAATTACTACTTTAAGACAACAGGATAAAAAACGATACAAATTATTTAGTTCGTGAACTAAGATTTATTAACATTTCAACTGATAGTATCTGACTTACACGTGTCTACACCACGTAGGAGTTGTTAAATTAATTTATTTGGCAAATTATACGCTCTTAATGTACTGCATGTATGTACATATGTATCTGTATAAATATACGTAAGTATGGTACCTACATTTACTGGATTCTTTTAAAATATGGATTCTGTTAAAAAAATTAATAAAAATGCAAAATTTGGGATTCTAGATTGCTTCTGCAATACGCTCAGATAATTCTCTGTTTGATTTTGTGTTTACTTCTGTAACTGAAGAGATTTCCTGCACTAAATAAAAATAATTTGATAGCAAAACCGATAATAAACTATGAAAAGATTCGTTTTGTTAATGTATAGCTGTTTTCTTCACTTTTCTTCACTTCAATTTTGATGACTAAACCTTGAAGAGAGAGAAACTTTTTCGTTAAGAATATGTAGACTAGATTAAATTAGTATTCGAGGTGGTTCTTCACATATCCCACTGCGACGTTTGCAGATCTGTTGTGGTTCCTCTATCATTAGATCAATTACGTTAACTTTGCCTTTTTCGCCAGACCTAACAGCCCTGTGAGCGATCCCTCTACGTAGGTTTCGGCTTTTGAATCCTCCGCGCCCATTTCTGAGAGCTGTACTCCTTTCAGTGCGGTACAATCGTACAGCACAATCAGCAAAATCTATATGCTATTCCTCTGTCAGGCCTAGGTTCCTCATGTCTTCCTTAAGCATACATCCTGTCAGCAGGTCTACCATTGTTCTAACAGACTTTCTGTCCCTGCTTAGTAGGACTGCTGTAAATTTAGACACGTGTCCAATCAGAAATTGCTTGGCCTGTCTCTGATCTGGAATACTCTTCTACCAGACTAGAGATTTCTTATCTTTCCATTGTTTAGTAGTTGCTTTAGCTATCGTATAAACTATACCTACAGAGTGTTTTGGGTTTTTGCCAGCAGTTAACGAGCCTACTTGGGTTAATTCGTCTGCCTGGACATTCCCTCGATGACCTTCGTGTCCTGGTACCCAGACCAGAATCACCTTAGTTCGGCTACCCAGCCTATTGAGCGCATTCATGCAGATCCACACCAGTTTCAATTTCGCTTGTGTGGAGTCCCGTGCTTTTAAAAAGCTTGACTATCTAACTAGATAGCAATAGATCGATAATTAACTTCTTGCTTATCTAGTTCTTCAATACACTCCAGCACTGTGGTTATTTCGGTTTGAAATACTGTGGTGTTTGAATTAGACTTAGTGACTTAGTTATTTTTGATATAATCCCGCAAATTCCGGCTCCGACTCCAGTTTCCGTCTTTGAGCCGCCTGGATACCAGATAGATTCGGCTTTAATAGTCGGTTCTTTTTTCCATTCTTTTCTCTGTTATTACCGTTTTATAGTTCTTGTCGAAGCTGTATTTAGGACTAATGGCGTCGCTGGGCTCACTTGTTATCAACCCTACTTTAAGTTCCTTTAACAGTTTCTCGTGATCTACACCATGCGATCTAATTATGAGAGGTTGGCCATTCATTAGTCTGTAACTTGTTAGCCTAGCCTCTCCTTGAATATGTAGTGGTTCTCGGTTAAGGATAGCCTCCAAAGCTGCCGTTGGCGTGGTTTTATCATATCACTGAGACATATGTTATCATTGGTCTAATGACCCTCATGTATAGCTACAGCATCATATTTGGATTGAATCCCCACGTTTTTCCACACAACCTTCTACATCTGCCTAAGGCAATAGTAGATTTGTTGATGGTTTGATTGATGTGAGAGTTCCATGTAGGTCTTTGGTCCAACCATACACCGAGGTATTTCGTTTCCTTAAAAAATGGAATCTGCACTCCTCCTAGCATAATTGGCTTTAAGCCGAATTATGCGTTTGTGTTTTTTGGCCATTGACTGTGAGCCTTTCTTGTTTACACCAGTTATCTAGTGTATTTAGGACATTTCGCGTTCTTTCTGATATTACCGCGGCTTAAGAATATGTACATTAAAGTTTACTTTACCAAGAATATAGTACACAAAGCACAAGAGGGAAACGTCAGGTAATACGTACATAGCACAAAAATAACAAGTACTATACGAAAGAACATAACAAGATGGCTTCTAAAATCTTCTGGTCTTAGTATGTTTATTTATTCTATTAAGAGCAAAGGCGTCTGTTATATGCTGCTTCCGAATGTAGATGTGAAGTGGCATTAAGACTTTTAGCGCTGCTGTGAGACAGGTACACATCATACCTGCAATATTGAAACATGCGAGTCGCTAGATTTGTTGAAGCTGCAATTGCACAGCTTTCTGAATTGTTTTTGGCCTCAAAACCAATGAGGTCAAGCACGGGTCCAATTATTGTAGTATATGTCCAAAAGATTATTTTAGGTTTGGCCCCACAAAGAAGGAAGCTATTGTCATTATAACAAATTATACATCTTGTAACTTTCATCTTAACTGATATTCAAAAATAAATCAGTTAATAGCACAAAAATGCAAGAGGTGCACGTTACCATGTACAATTGTATACAGACAATAAATCCCTTGAATTATATCCTAGTTCGCGTGTACTTCCATCTTGTAAACTACTCTTGTAAAGTAAACCATCCGATACGGAACTTAAATTAATTTTGAACACTTGTGCTTGTTCAGGATGTATCTGTTTAAATTGCCTTACCCAACTTCAAGATAGCAACTAATAGATAGTACTGGTATTATATAACCGTAGGTGTAAATCGAAATAATACCATTAAAACTTTAATGAAACAAACTTAAAGTGTTTCTTCACCTGAACACATTTTGTTTTCCTGATGTATGAGGGTAGTCTGAAAAAAGATTGCGCTACTCGTCAAAAATGTTCTGGTAATGTAATTGCGCAGGCGTTGAAGAATACTTTTGAAAATTTCAGCCATGTTCGACATTCAGTTGTTTAACAACCGTTTGTCTCAGTCGATGTTAGTGTTTCTGTAAGAATTGAAAAAAATCGAATATCCAGCCGTCATTAAATTCTTGCATTTGAAGGGCAATACGCCTACGCAAATTAAAGCGGAGATGGACACTGTTTACGAGGACTCTGCACCATCATTTGCCACCGTGAAATTTTGGGGAATTGAACTTAAACGTTGTGATACGAGCTTGGTTTTATTAACGTTTGGGACGGCCAAAAACTGCAACCACTACTAATAACACCAGAAAACTTCACCAAATGGTGCAGAGATAGCACAGGATCTGGGCATCTCGGAGAACGTGTTTGTCATGAAGATTTGGGTACGAAAAAGCTAACCGCCCGTTGCTCACGCAGGACCAAAAACGCATTCGAATGAACACTTCCAAAGCCCTGTTGACGCAGTTTAAGCGAAATAAATCGGAGATTTGGCGTCAATTAATAACTGTAGATGAAACTTGGATACACCAGTACAATCCTTAAGCAAAGCATACTCGCTGCAGTGGACTGCGAAGAGTGTGTAGACTCTGAAAAAGGTGAAGATTGTTCCATCGGCCGGGAAAGTGATGGCGACCGTTTCTGGGATAATGATGGAGCTGTTATCCTGATAAAAGAAAAACAATAACGAAGACATACTACTACTTACTTAACAAGCTGAAGGCAGAAATTCTGGAACAGCACCAAGACAAGGCACTGCCTCTCACTTCATTAGTTGTCATGACAAAAATTCGCGAGCTAAGGTTCGAATTAACGCACCACTCACCCTATTCACAAGATCTGGCCCCTACTTTTTCCTAAGCTCAAAGTTTCCAAGTTACCAAGTTATGATTTAAAGATTATGTTGGGCGACTTTAATGCTAAACTGGGCAAGAAGGATATTTACAAACCCACAATAGGAAATAGTAACAAGCATGTATCAACAAATGAAAACGGGAAAATGTTAATAGATTTCGCAACAAAACGAGATTTCAGGGTCGCAAAAACATACGTCCCCCACAGAGAAATTCATAAAATAACTTGGACAGTACCGAAATGGAACGGTAACGAATCAGATAGATCATATATTAGTGGAGGCAAAACACATGATGGTATTAAAAAATACCAGAAGCTACAAACGCGGATACCGCTCATAACCTAGTAAGGGCAAGACTAGAGATAGCAAGACCTCCAAGGATGAACGAAAAAGAGCAAGGCCCAACTTAGAGAGACTGAAAGAAGAAGCTGTCAGGGAGAAATACCAAGTAGCGATGAATGAAAACAAGCAGCTTGAGGGAGACATAGAAAGGAATATTGGGGAAATAGAAAAAAAATATAAACAATGCTTCACGAATACTACCAAGGTATAATAACAATTGATAACGTGGGATAGGATGGTATGACGATGAATGTGAAGAGAAAAAAAAAGAGAAGAATCAATCAACGCAAAAACTGTTAAATGAAAATACACCAATTAACGAGAAGGGATATAAAATAATACGAAGAGAAACAAAAAAACTGTATAGAGAAAAGAAAAGAAAAGAAAACAAGTGGATCAGGAAATTAACATTTTAGAAAACCTATATAAAGAACAAAACAGAAGAACCTTTTACCGTGAACTGAGGAAATATAAGGGAAATGGCCGGAGTAATGCATGTTGAGAAATAAAACTGAATTTGACAAAAAAATACTTGTTTCCGTGTTAGGCTGGAAACTTTTCAGACTGTCCTCGTAATTTACGAAGAATTACGTTGCGGTACGAAAGCTATTACTATCTTTCCACTCTAACTGCTTTAAACATTTATAAATGCTAATATAACGGCAAATAACAAGTAGCATCCCCGGTCCTGAATACATTTCATTGTATCTGCTTATTTACGTATTGTGTTAGCAGTTGCGTCCGCTGCAGAGATAATTGTTAGGCTCCCATGGTGTACTTCAGCCGGAATCATTATGCTTAGATGCCAATAATACCTCAACTAAGTTTCAATTACTTCACTCCAGTCCAAACATATAGTCACTATTTGTTGGTGATGCATTCCGTAGACGCGCTGTAGTGCCTCATGATTAATGCATGCGGTCTTCGTGGGTAAGAATGTTAGAGTACCGCGATGGTACTTGACTCGAATTATGCATATTTATAGGCAATCACTTTATCCGAATTAGTTATGCGTATGTGATAATAAGCTATTATAGGAAATTTTCTGCAGAAACATCTGCCAAAGTGACCACGCGAAAGTTTGTTTGAAACCTTAAATCTAGAATTATTCCTAGAATTCAATTTACAAGTTGCACTCTACACGGTAGTTCAAATTCAGTACCCAAAAGCCAAAATTATTAAATTTTGATATCAATTAGTTTACATTCTGGAAGATGTTATATATCTTTTGAATATAAGTGTATATGTACTGTAAGTGCTTCTTTTTCTTTAAAGTTTTTTTTGTGTTGTAAATAGCATGTATGTATGTGAGGGAAGTCGTGAAATATACATTAAAATTACAATACTTAGTTTTATTTCATTTCCAAGAACTAGTTAATGTTTAATACTTCCCACTTGTCTTTTTCTTTCGGAGATACAAGGTATTTTTGTTTATTCAGAACTGTGTGCTTATACCGGTCTCATCACAACTGAATATTCTACTTGATGGGAAATTGTATTTATCGACAAAATTTTTTACAAGATCAAAGAAAAGTTGTACGTTTATCTTCCTAATTTAGTTTTTAGTACTTTGCAACTGACTAAGTGCATGAAATGCTTTGAAACAAACTTCGTGTATTTCTTGCATGCTTTTATTGAGTTTTCCTTGCAAAGGATGCGCTGATTTTGTTTGCAAGCATTTACAATCCAATGATCGATACGATCATACCTGACCGTTTCCATGGTCGAACGGTTAACATACTTGCCTTTGGATACGAACGGCGCGAGTTCAACCCCAGCCGGGACGGTTTATAATTACGGATAAAAATCGGAGTATGCCTTCTTCTCGGATAAGGATGTAAAACCGTGGGTCCCGGGTTAATTCGGTCAATACAATCTTTGGTGCGTTAAAAATCCCTCCCAAAGGTTGGAACACCTCTGGATTCGGCAAAATTCTAGTACGGTCAGCTAATGATCATAGTAATCGATACCTAAAAGTGCGAGGTGTATTCCGTAACCCGACGCTTCGCCTAATAATACAACAACAACTACAACGATCATACCCGATTCCTTCTGGAATTTTGCTATTAATTGAGTTCCGAACACTTGAGTCTACCACCTTCAGTAACACGTGAACCGTATTTTTTCAAATACGTTTAGACCACATGTCTTTTAAATTGCAAATAATCGATTTTTGAACCTTGCTAATTATTATAAACAGCGGTATCTGTACAAAATATAAATAGTGCCCACCACCACTTTTTAGATCTTATGGTCATTCTGACTACATCGAATAAAAGTCGAACTATTAAATTTGTCGTTTGGTACCAAATTATTACTGATCAGCACAAATCTATTTATTCCCACAACATTCTCCATCTAGGAAGATCCAAATACTCAAATAACAAAACTGCAATATAACATTGGACTTCATTTACATCTACATATGTATATCGAAATGGTGGTCCTGTAGACCAAGCATATGCAACAAACATATTTCAAGAGCTCCCTAACTTCATAATCAATAATAATTCAAAACAGATCACTGCATCAGAATGTATCGATGTGATGTAGTCAGTGATCATGTAAAAGTCTTAATCAGAATATCATTTACGAGCCAAACAATACCAACACCAGAAACCATTTCGATACGATACTCAAATGTAGAACTCGTGTTGAACTGCAGTTGTGTTTGACATGTGCATCTTTATACAAAAACGTTAGAGATATCAGTTTCCAATACGATGGAGACAAAAAAAATATACGCTGCTATTTAAAAGAAATGACGTTTTTGGTATTTGAATTTGGTACAGTTTGGTGTTCAATACTGAATAGCCTGTATATTTAGACGGCGTTCTAATGCAATATCTAGATAGAGCCGCGTATGTAATTTAATCTTGTAAAAATTTGCGCTAAAATGTATTTGCATTTAGGATTTTTGGAAGGAATCTCTATCTTCCTAAAGGAAACGTTTTACTGTATTTTTAAGTAACTATAGATAGACCTAGTCTTTTCCTGATTAAGGGAAACGTTTTGGTATCTTTTTGAGTAGCTCAACAGCTCCTTGTTAATTGATTTTCTTATGAAAAGTTGTGTTTAGTATTTCTTTCAGCATACTCAAACGCTAGGAGTCGAAAATCATTGAGAGACCTAAGCAAGCGGCACTCCATGTGAAAGATATGATTCTCTAAATCATTTTCTTGATCGACAATAAATATTGTTTTGAATCTACCAAGATCATATTTTTGATGCAACTGCGAACTCATTATTAGACTTGGTTCGTCTAAATAACGTTACAGCGGGCACTTTGAACTGAACAGCAGCAGGTTTGTACGTTAACGTTCCTTGTCCCACAGCATCAGTTGCATTCTTCATTGCTTCCTCTGTCGACCAAGATTGCTGATTAGATTTTCAAATATATTTTCAATCATATCAGCTAAAAATATAAACATAATCATAAAATCATGTAGCTGTGGGACAAAATGAAATCCCATTTTTGTTTGCTCTACATCGAATTCTTCACTTCGCCCCCCCAACACATTTTGCATATCGTTTGAGTTTAATTCAAAATTTTTGTGGAATTTCGCTTTCATTTTGCTGAAAATTTGTTTTGAAGAAGTTATTTCCACGAAATTTCATTTAAATATTAAATAGTAAAATTATGAATTAAAATATTAACTTACCAAGTTAGAATTTCACTATCTACTGAAAGCAAAAGAATTTTATAAAACGAATTGAGTACAGCGCGGAGTTTCTTTACAAGCATATTGTTGCCAGCTGAAGTTCGTATCACTTACAATTAGTTGGGGAACCGCTCATTTGGCGCGAATTATTTGAATTGAGTGGTAATATTTCACTTTGTCTCGTGGATTCACTTTATCCCCAAGTTCTCTACTTGGTAAATGGTAGCATTCGTCTTTGATAGATAGATAGTTTATTTTCTGTTTGTAACTTTATATAAGTCTGATAAATTACTAGATAAAGTATAAATAAAATAAACAACATTTGTAGTAAGAAATAGGTAAAATAAGATGTATATAAAAGGCACGAAAAAATACAATGTATATGTATGTATGTGTGCAACTAACCTTGTTGGTTGTACTTCTCCCCTCTCCCATGCACATATTCGCTAGGCTGTAAGCAGATGGTAAGGTAAGGTCTTCTTGGAATAAATCTCTATAAAGGTATAAAGTTGTTGGGCTTCTGATGTATGTCCCCACAGCAGTATTGCGTACACCGCTCCTGCGTGGTATAAAGAAAATTAAATTCTCTGCAATGCTTCTTCACCTTTTCAAGAGTAGCGCCAAAAATCCTCGGCTTGACTATGAAAGAAACAGCGTAGATCCACAATTAAATTTTATATTTTAGTATAGTCTCCCCTGACATTAATCAACCTCCTATTCCTTCTCTTTATCTTCAAGATGCGCCCAAACTGCAGCTTTCACCTTTTGATCGTCACTGAAACGGCGCTCGCGAAGGCCCTTTTCCAAATTTGCAAACAGGTAATAGTCACCGGAGGCAATATCTGGACTATGCGGATGGTGGCCGATTTGTTCGGGGCTTTGAAATACTACAATTTCTTTAAGGTCTATCAGAAGAGCGCCCTCACAATCCAAAAAAAAAATCGTAGCCATCGAGCACATTCAACACGACGGCGACGCTGGCGCTGAACAGCTGAGAGACGTTTGGGCACCCACCTTGATGGTGATCGTAGCGAATTCAGCGAACACTCCTATCAGAAAGCCCCGACATTTTTAATATTTCTTTCACCTTCAAGTTTTGATCACCTAATGCAAGATGCTCAATAACGGCAATGCTGTCGTCCATCATCACTTCCACCGTCCTTCCTGCTCTTGCGTCGTCCTCCAAGAGTTCCTGTTTCATTCGAAACTTTTCGACCAGTCTTTTACTACAGGATATGATCCTGCCAATCTTTAATGCTTTTCGTGACTTCTGACACCGTAATGAACGAGTGATAGTTGATAACCACCCCAAAAAGGTTGGTTTTACTGTGCCTCCAGCTAGGACAGGGCTCAGGGCAAGGTATGGCAGAGGTCCATCAAGGTTGAGATAAATGATATGCACAAATAAGGGCGCCAGGAGCTTTTTTGAGAAAAGCGCCAAAAACTTTGTTGCATATCATTTATCTCAACCTTGATGGACCTCTGCCATACCTCGCCCTGAGCCCTGTCCTAGCTGGAGGCACAGTAAAATCAACCTTTTTGGGGTGGTTATACGAATGGCGCCCAACGTGGGGCATAGAGAAAAGAGTGCACAAGCAAGAAAGGAAAGGCGGGTACATGAAAGGAAAAATAGTAATCAAGGTGGTTTAACTGCTAGCTGCGGTCTTACAAAAACTAATGCCCTCGGATTAACAATCGGAGAGGAAAGCAAAAGGAAGTTACTTTCCTAATCATACATCCAAACGCTTCAATCCAATGGATCACTGGAGAACACAAAAAAAAACAAACAGAGTCACTATCATAAACCAGAACAAGAGAAAAACAAAAAAGAACGACCATTCGCCTCCGTCGATCCCTAGTCACTCCGATCTCGCCACAGGGGCAACGAGCTGATGCCGAGGTCATCATCAGTCCCTATGCTCCTCCTTGACGTCATAAGAGCGAAGCCTTTCTTATGCATTGGAGAAATTATTTTTAAAATACCAGAAATGGTATATAGAGAAAAAAAAGAAAATTTGCATAGGCGAAATTGACAAGATCGTTGGGCAGTCAAAATCGGTAAAACAGTTAAAGTCGGTAAGATATAATCAAAATCGGCAGAAGATAAAGAGAAATACGATACATCATATGATACGATACGATACGATAATTCTAAAAGATAAGTATAATTACGGGAAGTCAAAATCAATATAGAAAATAGACATCTGTACCACAAAACGAAAAACTTCAAGGTAAAACTTTGCGGATGCAAAATTAGAGAACGATAATTCGAAAAAGTCACACTGTACGTATTAAAAGTCATACTGTATATATTATGCAGATACAATCATCATGCTATTATTGACGGCTCAAAAATAGAAAATCCTTTAAGAGAAATGAAGGAAATAAGTTTGGCACATGATAAGCGTTACTGCTAGTTTGCGGGGCATAATAGATGTAGATAATTAATACTTTAGAAATAATTAAAGATAAATGAAAGCACAGAGACGCTGTTTGACTTATAGACAATACATAAAATTATTTGTTTAGCTAAGACACTTCTATGTAAGGTGTTGAAGGGATATTCTGGGTTTTAGAATAAAGAAATATTTATTAAGATTGAATAAGCCTCCGGAGATATTAGTTGGAGTTTAATGAGATTGAGGTGTTGTATCAAATAACTAAGATGTGATTTTTCTGTCGCCTCCTACGACATGGTATTGAAACCAGGACGGGTATTCTGGGTGTGCATGGAGAAATTCCAGCAGCCCCCCGCACAGGGCGACAGAAAAATCACATCTTAGTTATTTGATTCGGCGGAGGATACGCGTCAAAATCGTACGCAACAAAAAAAAACTTAAAAGAAAAATTCAATGTAACAAATCGAAATAAATATTCGTGCGCATACAGCACTGTTCAAAATAAACAGAGCGCGTAACAATGAAGTTGTTACAAGTTATAGGAAAACTAATTGACATGAAATCCATTTTTCTTTTTTCCAATGCTAATAAGATTTGAACCAAAGTGAAAGCAAAATTTTAACCCGCCGCGATACCTGAGTAAATCTCAAGTCGGGAAATTTTGGCGCTTACCTTGTAGTAAGCCTGATGAATTGGAACTCCATTCTCTATTTTACGATAAATAGATATATATGTGTCATATCGCGCTCGTGTTGAATCAGTATATATCGATAATTGGCACGTTCCAGCCGATATTATCCACGGCAGCACCACGAGAAATAATAATCTCTTGTCGTGTTTAAATATGCTGACTACTATCGGTTCGTTTATAATTACACTCCTAATTTTATCGGCTAAGCCTTATATTATCGCGTCCCTTCGAGCGAAATACGTGCCATATCGTTGGATGGAACGCGGAGCGCACACTTAACTTTTCATGTGATCATTGCCTTTTGTTAAATTAGTTTGCTTAAATTTGCATTCTTTTTGTAACTACGTCGCTGTATGCAAATGAGAAGCTCAAGTTATTAAAGAGGTACTAATTAAATGTATACATTTTGTTGTTTTTTTATTTGTTAATTTTAATTTAAGACAAATAAAGTAAGTACGGAAATACTCGTAGGGCGATAATTACCACAGCGAGGAGAGTTGCGGTAAGCAAGAGAGAGATGTGATATAAACTTGCTTACATCTTCAGGCTAAAAGTCTGGCAACTTCTAAGCTAAAGGTAATAAATAGACGTAAAAAAGTATTTGATGAAAATGTAAAATTAAATATGTACATATTATGTACATAACATTGTTTTATTTATAACATGCATATGCATGTTATAAATTAAGCAATACAAACGCGGAATGTTATGAACTCGTACAATATCGTAGGATAATTTTCGCTTTTATTAGCTATTTTTATTATAGTATATAATCTACATATACCCAACCAGCAAATGCCATTTTAGTATTCTTTATTAGTAGAGCCCGGTAACAGGAGAGCAATCGCAGCGGCGGTGTGACTGTGTTTAGGTGGGCGGGGAGGGTTGGTCGATTACGATACGACACGACAAATCATCATGACTCAGTTCAGTTTAGCATTGGATAGCGGATAGGGCGTGTTGATTTTATTGATATAGACAAAGTTATTAATTGTAGTTATTATTTAGTGTAGTACGATTTGCTTTTATTGATACAGACGAAGTTATTAATTGCAGTTTTTAGTGAACATGTCGAAAGGTAAAAAACGACCCTTTCAAGACATAGTAAATAAGTTTATTTCTGACTTTCCCGGTTTGTTTTACAACGGGAGCAAGATAATTTGTAAAGTGTGCAAAATACATTTAATGTCAAATAAGAAGTGGAATTGTACAAGATATATAAATTCCGCATAGTATAGAAAACAAAAATTGGGTATGCCACCGAGAAGTGCATTTTTTTTATGTAATCTCTATGTTGATAAACTGTAATTTGCCACTAGGCTTACTCGATAAACAACCAACGGAGAAAACGGCACATAAGCATGTTGCATTTGTACGTAATGACGTGGAAAACAAAATGAAACGCATATTAAAAAAACAGTTTCTTTGGTTATGTGTTGACGAGACAACAAACTGTAAAAAAAAATCAATTGTAAATATTATGGTACGCATACTAGACCCTAGTAAACCTATATTACCATTGTTACTCGCTAGCCGAAGACTACAAGAGTGTACTGCTGCAGCAACTACGAAGGTTGTACTTAGTACGTTGGAAAAATGTCAAAAGATAAAGTGTTTATGAGCGATGGCGCAGCGATAATGCGTTTGGTAGGCCGTTCTCTTCTTGTACATGGTTGCAAGTGTTTACATGTTGCGTGTAAAGTGCATGCTTTACATCTTGTGACAGAGACCATTCGACAATGCTCTCTCGAGATAGATGCATTAATAGCAAACACAATAAAGGTATTTTTGAAATCTCCCAAACGCCTACGATCATTTCACACAGAGTGTTCTGGTATTCGTCAACCACCGGAGCCAATTCTTACACGTTGGGGAACATGGTTGCAGGCAGCTTTTTATTATGCTGAACATTTCAAAATAGTATAAGCTGTTGTTGCACAATTCAATCCTGCCGAAGCTGCAGCTATTTTTTATACTCTCATGTGTACAATCGATCATCCTTATCAAAACTGCAAAGTATTTATTAAGACACTATTGAACTAAATCAATTTAACACTGCATTGAAGCTTACTTTAACACATTTTATAGATGAACATTGTTTTTTAAATTTGAAATTGTTAACCATTCCGACCATACTGAAGTAATTAAGAAGGAATGTATAAATTATTTCTTCTAAAATTAAAAGGATTTGAAGTGTTGAAAATGTCAAAATGTTAAGTTTTACGATTTAGAAAGAACTATGTGCTATTGTGTTAAAATGTCCTCATCGGAGGTAGCTGTCATTAACACCTATTTTCTATACGTTTAGTTAAGTGTGGTCTGAGTACCTGTGTCCGAGCGATCCATGTTTCTGGCCTCTTTCTCGGTCTCTTCAGTCGTTTTTATAGTCTCGGGTTCCCCTCTCCTTGCCCCTAGCGTTTCATTAGCGAAATATAAATCCAGCCAACGATAATCCCGATGAAACGGCTAAATAACTCGTCTTCTCTCCATTTCCTTCACGTTCTTATTGCTCGGTTCTAATGTAATATTTTCCTCCAGCAATGTACAGAATGAATTCAATTGTAAACCAAAACGAGTACAGATACAGAAAAACTATTTATTGCAAAAAAAAACTACAAGCCTTAAACTTCTATCTTTTTACACAGCTCCCACCATTTTGTAAGCACTTGTCATAGCGTGGCACAAGTTTTTGTATGCCTTCCTTATAAAACGTCTCTGTTGTCAACCATGTGGTAACATGTTCTTTGAGCTTTTCGTCACTGACCACCACGGAACGTTTTCAGGTGCAAAAAGAGATGGAAATCGCTAGGGGCGAGGTCAGGACTGTACGGAGGGTGGTCAAACTGGGTCCAGCCAAAGTCCTGTAAGAGTTGTTGTGTCTTGTTCGCAGTGTGAGGTTAGGCATTGTCATGAATCAAAACAATACCGTTTGTAAGCATTCCTCGCCGCTTATTCTATATTACCTGACGCTTAGAAAATCATCACAATCCTTGTTGTAATGTGTTTTGTGTTGCTCTGTAAGAGTTTTCGGCACCCGACGAGCACACAGTTTTCGAAAATTAAATTTTTCAGAAACAATTTCATGAAGAAGTGCTCTTGAAATTTGCGGAAATTTCGTAGAAAGATCAGATATTGCAATCTTAGGGTTTTTCTTTACGAGTTCTTCAACTCCACGAACCAAGGCTTCATTAACCAAACTTGGACGCCCAATTCATTCATTATTGTGCAATTGATCACGTCCTTCATTGAATTGTCGGACCCATCTCCTTACCATTGAATCACTCATCGCATTTTCTCCGTAAACCTCGCAAATTTGTCGATGAATGTCGACTGCTTTAGTGTTCTTCGCATTCAGAAAACGATCTAATCTCACAAGCGGCGGGATTTTCAATCAACTTCCCATTCCCAACCAAGCACTATAAACTGTAAACAACAGCGATCTCGAAATGGCGCCATCTCCTTCTCCTTAAATCAGAACAACTACCGCGCATGCGCCGAACTGTGCTTGCAGCGTTGCCACAATAAATACAAACGAAACTTATTTCCTGGACGTGCTTCGTATTTTCGCAAATTAGATATTACTCGGTAATAAGTCGTCAAGTTTGGTAGCAAAAGTCCAGGTGATAGAAGATTAACTTTTAACTTCTGTGAGAAATATTACAGGCTGTATGATATTTTAAGGGAAAGAAAATTTAATTGAAATATTGTATATTCGAAATGTGTATCGTAATTGGCTGGGATTTAACACATGCTATCGGGAACAAAGGAGTAAAAGAAAAAGCCGATGAGTGAAGACGTATTTGGCTAAGTGTTCTATTTTCCAAGCAACTCCAAGTGTTTTAGTGCTTAAATTTTACCACAATTAAAAGATCAATTACAGTTTTGAGTATTCAAAAGTACGCGGAGTTTCAGTGCATGACACGATACCATAAAGAGTTTGAGTTCAATTTTTCTTGTATCAATTTAATTTTAGAAAAATGTGATTATTTGCTATTAATTTTTTTTTAATTTAAACTGCCGAGAGAGTGTCTAAGAGACACTCCCGCGAAGAAATAATTTATTTAGTTGATCGAATGTGACTCTGTGTGAGGAATACATACCACCATTAATAATTTATTTAAGTTTAAGGAAACAATTTCTCTGATTGTTATAGCATTACAGCACATATTTCACTTTCCGTTATTTCTCATATAAAATCTTGATCCGGACTTTGAACATTTCATAGTTCGAACTGGTGTTTGGAACGATTTAAATACGAACTACCAGACATCTCTTTACAGACTTTGATATTAATACGATAGTAGCCATTGATATTGTATTGGTGTCCAGCAAAAGCTGGACACCAATACAATATCAATGGAAATGAATTCGTAGGTAAGTGCCAGACCGTATATACACACCCATACAAACGTGAAATAACACACAGAGATTCTCATGGGAAAGATACAATTACATAGGGAAAACGAACGCCGGGTTTTTCGCAGCGCTCGAGAAACTCGACGTTTAATTACCGTCGTAAGGTGCCCTAGCTTATGTCCGTGTACTCCGTTTCGAAATCGTACCGAACGCGAGGCGCCTTTTGCATATTCAGCCAACTATATGTCCGCTGTATAGCAGATACTGCCGTAATTTAATTTAGTCGCGCGTAATTATATGAGCAGATCGGTATCGCCGACATTATTTCAGCTTCATTAATTACTTTTTAATAGACGTAACGCGTCGGTCGGCTCTCTAAATTACGTCAGCGTCGTACGTTTCCATATTACGCGATAAAATCGGAGTATTTCGCGTCGCGATCCGAAGACGAACATATTTTCTTTAGGACTGAAAGGCGGGCGCGAATATAAAGTACAAACAAGCAGTTCTATAGACGTCGTAAAGCAAATTCCGGCGGAATATTTTACATTACTTAATGTAGGCGAGTAATTTATGCTCGCACGGTATCTAAGGTACGTAAAAAGGATCTATACGGAAAGGAGCGATGGAAAATAGACCTGCGCACTTAGCTTGATGGAAGATATGGCATTAAATAAGGCAAAATTTTAAATGCTATATTTATTTGCTGACATTCGTTTATACAATAATATCCTAGATCATCGCCCCGTCACTAATTCTTGAACGACAGAAGGTAGAGTTCAAAAAAAGGCGACCTTTAATTTTCAAGAACCACTTTTCAACCACATTTCTAAGAAGAGCCAAGAAACTTGGCGTACTTTCGAAGTAGAACATCCCATATATTTTTACGTTTTTGGAAAGGTAAAGGAAAGAGGAATCCGATGACATCAAATACGTTATACAAGCCCTAACAACTATCTGTTGGGATAAATTATAACTTTTGAAAAAATACACTGGTTTGATGAAGAGATGTCTTTAAAAGAATAGGTCGATTTCTATTTTTTGTGAACTAACTTTTGTTGTTATGGGCAGTTCAATTGCGTTTCCAGTATCACCGGAAGTGACGTCAACTTTCTTATTTTAAATAAAATACCCTGTATATTTTTAGGTTTTTGGAAAGGTAATTGAAAGGCAGATCCAACGATACCGCATAGGTTATACTTTAACTGAAGAAATATGACGATATACAACAATAAAGGTTTTGGTAATCTGTTTTCGTTTTTACGTAAAGTTGGCTAGGAGAGAGGGCCAAATTGTTTCTTGTGACGTCAGACTGACTTAAGGAGCTTGTTGCTAAGCAGAGTAATCATAACAATTGCCAAACTGTCAAATTTCAATTCCAAAATCTTGTTATTTATTGTTATTGTAACCTGCATTTGTCACACTTCCGTTTTCTGTGCTCGTATTATTTGCTCTTATTTTAACTTATTTTGTTAATTGTTGTATCTCCTTTACTTTATCGAACTTTATTGTATTTAATTAATTAACTGCAATCGCTAATATAACACTAGAAAAACATTACAGGTATCACCAACAAAGTACGGAAATATCACTACACAGTATTTTTTTAAATAAAACCAATATAATTTGGATAAACCAATTCAAAACGCAAGAAACGATCTGAACGTGTAAATGTCTAATCTACAAATTTGGCTGATCAACTATCTAATTCAATATAGGTCACAGCCTGCTGACGTCAGATCTGGTTAGCCTTGTCTTCTCGGTAATAACGGCTCGACGCAGTTTTCAGCTGCACCTAATTTCCTTATCTCAATTCTGATATCAAATTTGAATTCTACAATATACTAAAGATTTGGTTTCTATGACAATCGTAAAACCTTGCTTCAGTAATATATCTCATCAAGACATTAATGTACATTTCATGTTTATTTGAAACAATTCTTTGCGAAATGACTTGGCTATGTGGGTTTTAACATATGTGCTTGTTATAAATTATTAGCAAGCACAAAAGAAACATTTTCTTTAATATGCATGATCTCTAAATTTCAAGGATTCATTCATAGTTAATCTCAAACTGTTGAATTTTTCGTAACAAAAAAAAACTATTAAGGTAGACCCGTTCTTTGTTAAAATCTGAGAAATGCTTTCAATTTAAAGAAATGCTGAGGTCAATATTTAAATGATAAAATTACTGCGTTAAACTCTTCAATATAAAATGATTTAATTGCGTACCATTTACATAAATGTGAAATAAACATGAAAATTTATGATGAAATAAATGTGCGATATATATAGGAAATAATAAATGGATTTGATATTGATCTCTACAGCACTTGCTTTGAGAATCTTTATCGTACAAATTACCGCTAGAATTTAGTAGTATAGGGTATAGAGTTTCGATCACGTATTTATTATCTCATATTTCTTGATTTAATTTTATTGGACATTTAGCAGTCACAAAACATGAGGATGTTATTACATTATGCATAAAATTTTCTTATTAGCTTACAATCTGACTTTATACATAAGTATTGCAAATATTTCTTTAATTCTTAATAAAATCAAGCATTTCGTTTATGTATTTGAGTCTGAACCATTTACTAGCATTTTCTGGCTATCTACATGAAATCCGTTTGAAATATTATCTGGTGAACGTCCACGTTTATTCACTTTGGTTCCTTCAAGCGTATAAACCCCTTACTCTTCACAAAAGGCCGCTTAGAACCAGCCATTCCTTGCCAATATTATCGATCACAAACCCCTTAATTTTAAAGATCTCCCTCGAAACAACATCAGCATCATCAACTCATTTAAGCAGATGAAACAACGAACGTGCAGTGTAAAGAAGAACGAATGAGGAGAAGAATAAGAGAAGGAAGGGTTTCATGAACGGACGGCTACGGCTTATTTGCAAAACATCGACGGTAAATATTTTCCTTGCAATACAATGCGGCCATTAACACAGATTAAAAAGTTCAGTGAATTGGGGTGTGTGCATCAGCGTCGCTGGGCTCTCGTCGTCCCTGCAGCCTTCTTTATTTGCCTCGGCGCGTGATATGGATTTATGTGGCTGGTGCAGTTTAAATGAGTTGGATAAGTCAGTTTGCATGTGCCTTTTTCTATTTATCTCGCTAGACAGGGAGAAGTGCGATAGATAGAGTCGTTTATCCTATTTCGTGATGAGAAGGGGAATGAACAGATCCATTAATTCCTTCTCTGTTTAACTTTTTAAGAGATCTATAACTGACGCTTTTTTAAATAACGTTTCATTTTGATTTACGTTTCTAGAAAACGGAAGAGATATTAGCGATAATTGTGTTAGAGTACCGTCAATCAAGGATATATGTTGAACGTTTTCTTACTACTAGTCTCGATAATATACTAAGATGTTTTAAATTGTAATAAAAGTACGAATTCCAAAAAATTATACCACCGCTTTATTTTCAAGAATTTGTACAAAATATTTAGATGATATTACATGCAACCAATCCCCTTGCATGTAAAGACCAAAAAGTATTCTAACAACTATCCTCTGTCCCTGCTTATATTCTGAACATTCTCTTCTGTCCCCCTTTGAACACTCTTATCTTAAATTTTTCCAAAAGTTATTTTAATTTTGTTGCATAACTTGAATGCTCTTTAAATTTGTTTCTTTGTTAATTAATTTTGGTGGATGTCGTGGATTTTATCTACAATTTCTGGCGTGGTAGCCGTCCTGAACGTGATTCATCACTTGCATGCGTGTGGCCACGCTTGAATTCCGAAACCCAAAAACTGACGGTGGAAAATTAAGTGATGAATCCCCAAGAACGGCATCTAACCTTGATTTGATTTCCGTTGCGGTTTTCCCTTCTGAATAAAAAATGTTGATGGCCTTCGCTTCTATACATAATTGAAAAGACAAAAAGGTATTTGACTACAATGATTGCCAAAACAAGACTATTTGATAGATCGATTTGACATTTGCAGTCAATTAATATGAAAGAGTTGCCAACGCAACGACATAAAGTATTTGGAAAAAAGCAACCCCCTAGCAGCAATTCCGGAAACTTGTCAATCTACCCTCGTGCTTTTCAAATAATTTTGTTTTGTAACGTGGTAAGCTAAGGTCTCTAGCTCCACTCGTCGCGAGTACACATTTTCCCTGAGTATATACGAATCGTGAATAGTGATGATGGTTCTTTTTTACAAAGATCGTCAATACGGGGTTCTCAAGTTAAATTGTTGTCGTTGCCCAAAAACTTAGTACGTGGACATTCCGGTACAGACATCCCATTTACACTGAATGAAAAAGGCACGTAAATACAATACAAAAGTACGTTGATGTGATGTAACATTTTTTTTAATTAAAATTAGTCCAACGAATGAGTTTATCACTCTCATAATTGGCTTTTTATTATATCAATGAACGCAGACTTTCGTATTTACACTGTATACAATAAACGGATTAATTGATATCAACATATTTATTAATGTCTAATGAAAAGTCCTTAAAGTTTGTTTGGCTTGTCACAAAGTAAGTTAATGAAAGGGTATTTATAATATTGATAAACAGGTTTCAATTTGATAAACGTAATTCATTGTTGTAATAAATTTATTGGTTAATATGATAATTTTTTTGCTGCTTTAATAAACCGAAGTCAACGAGTCTACACTGACAAGTTGCATTTTTTGTGACAATCCAATATAATTAGCCGCATTCAAAGTTAGAGAATTACATAGGATCCACTTTAACGTTTTCTCAACATAATTATCGCCTACTTTAGACAAATATCACCAAGTTTTTATAAAAATCATTTACATATATCGCAAGTAATAGGGATCCCAACACTGATCCTTGTGGGAAACCGACGGTAGTAGATGTCTTTCTTGGAAATGTTGTTATATTTTCCTGTGCTACCCCAACAGTCTGTGAGCGATTAAATTATTATAATTATTTACAACTGCTTGATTTTGTGGAACTTATTGTTAATTAATAATTTATTGTCCCTCTAAAGTTATGTAAACAGCATCTGAATTGTCAACATAAAACTCGTAGGATATTAGCAACTTCGTTAATTAAGTGACAAGAACATAATGGTAAAGTTGAAATAATGGAAATGTATCTATTCAATACAGGAATTTCCAATTTGGTGCCAATGCGAAGTGTTATCCACATCTTACAAGGAAACAATGTCCGTACAGACAATGGTAAGTTTAGAATTAATTGTATCTACTGACAGGAGCTTGTGTATTCAACTTTCAAGGGTCGAATAGACGCAGAGACGTACGAACAAAAGCAACATATTGCTGTAAATACATAGTTGGGCTTTAAAGTAGTTGTAGTAATAGTAATTGTGTACTGTAGATTTTCAATGTGAATAAATTGGTATAAAACTCCTACTTAATGTAATTTTCCAATGTTTCGTTTATTAAAGCAACAATGCTAAAATAGTTTTCATTGCAATTTTTCCAAATAATATATATAACGTGCATATTCATGTAAATATCTTCTAAAGGTAGTATATAAAATAATTTCCGGAAATGTACTAAATTTGCCAATGTATAGTCATACAAAAGAAATATCTTTCTAGCCCAGTAAATACATTCTTTGGCATTCATTATATTTTGTTGTTTGAATTGGAATGCAACATTTGCATCACATTTTGCATTAAGGTTTTGAGATTTAAAAAAAAATAAGGAATGATAGTAGCGAGTTAAGTGTATTATTTTAGAGTAAAACATGATAAAAATTTCAAACAAAAATTATTTATTACTGAGAATTTTGCTATAATAGAGATTGTTTTAAGAAAATATTTAGAAAAATTTGTAAACGCAATATAATTTATTATTTTTAAATAATTTTAAAAAATGTCTACTCGACATAATTTTGGTAAAATTATAAGATCCCATAAAGTGTTTTTACTCTTTAATATAACGAAAAACTTCTTCTACAAAAATCATAGATATACATTAGCAGCAGAATCTAAAACTTCTAACAAACAGAAGGTAAGCAAAAAAGCTATATATCAAAGTTAAGCTCTTTTAAATCGAACATCCTGTATATTAATACATGTTTGGTTTCTACTAGAGCGATGAAATTAAGTGACATAATAATAACTGGCATCGAGAACTGTCAACTAGTTGTCGAACAACGCGACCTTTCAAGTAAGGATTACAGAATGAATGCTACACCGCTCATTGCATGGCACACTATTGTAAAACATTAACTCATTATGTGCAGTTTAAAGAAAGAATCATTTATATCTTGAAAACTATTAAAAATAGGTATATCAAACCTTAATATGAAACGATGTGGAATTTCCTTCCAATCCAATAGTGTAATCAAAGCTACGGTCCATTTGAAAAATTGAGTTTTTTCAGTTTGAAAATATCTACATTTGGAAACAGTTTATGAACATCCTGTATAAAATTTAGTAACGATAACCTTAAGGTGTGGTGCACATGACCTTCCATATCGTTCCCACAAAAGTAAATACCTTAATCTTCATGACATTCTCAAATATTTAATTTCAACAAGAGCAGTGCAAATGTCAAAATTTCATGATCGTAAATATCTCGAAAACAGTTGGCTTTAGGAATAAGGTGCCCTAATTCAAAGTATTTACATGCGATGTGTACAGTTGATTAAGCTGATAAAGGGCATACCGTTGTGTGCAAAATAGGAAGGTTCGGCTACTAACGCTCCCGCATTTCCGAAAAATGCCGATTACGCTAGGTGAGCATAGCACGCTCGCTCGTATGGGGTATACAGCGTGTCCCTGGATTAACGCATGGATAGGTAAGGCAGACAGGAAATTATCGAGTTGAATTTTCATCTTAAACATTGTTTTTTAATAACTTTTTTATCGTATCTCCTATAGAAAATACATTTTACTAATTGCAAAAATTCCTTTTTTGTAAATTTCCAAGATATACTTGATTTATCGGCAATAAAATTATGGCATAAGTTACTTACTATTCAAGCAGGGCTGAACCCCAAAAGATGAAATTTCGACTCAATAATTTTCTGTCTACCTTACCTATCCATGCGTTAATCCGGGGACACGGTGTATATTACGGCTCGAAGAGTGGTAGTTTTTAGTAGCCAGACAAACAACGTGACTAGTACATGAAAATATTTAAGGTAACGAAAATTGAGCACCGCGCGGTCATTAAATTTTTAACAAAAGAAGGGCATATGCCTAATTACATTAAACAACGTTTAGACGGCGTTTATAGCGATTTATCTCCTTCATATTCCACTGTAAAAAAGTGGGCAAAATGTTTCCGTTTGGGGCAAGAGTTCCTAGAAAGTGATGGGCGTCCCGGTCGGCCAGTTGAACTGATAAACGCCTCAAAGCATACCATTTATTGAAGAAATGGTATTAGCTGTCAATAGCACATACTATGCGTCTTTGTTGCATAAATTGGGGAACAATATTCGTGCAAAATGTCGAGGAAAATTGACAAAAGGTGTTCGATTACTACAGGACAATGCACCCGTTCATACTGCCATCCGCGAATGTGACTGTCAAGAATTGGAACATCCACCGTATAGTCTGGTCATGGCTCCAAGTGATTATTTATTTTCTCATTTAAAGGAAGACCTTAGGGGACGTCGTTTTAAGGACGATAGTGAATTGTAAGCAGCTGTAATACATTTTGAGGGAAAAACTTTGGATGTTTTTTACAAGGGTATAGAGTTACTGATTGATCGTTGGAATAAACGTATTGAAGTTAGGGGAGATTATATTGAAAAATAAAAATTGTTACATTTTACAATGGTTATTTTTTCTAGATCAGCTAGAGAATTTACAGTGCCCATCTCGTAGCTATTTTAGGGAATAACACATTGAAACAATTTTTTCAACAAACTTGTGACTACGTGATAAATTAAAAGTGTTAATAAAAGTGTTAAAAGTAAAATTGAAATTTCTGCTAGTTTAACTTAAACTTTAATTACAAAGTTGTCCCTTATATCTTTCTGACTATTTCTTTTTGCTTCAAAGAGATGTTACTCTATATTGAATAAACTTAAATTAATTAAATAATATTAAATTTCAATGAAACTTAAATTTTCTTGTTTGCGTATTCAATTTTACTAACATCTTCTATATGATATTCATAGGTAATTCAAAAATTCCACTAATAAGTAATATAACTGCAAGAGTCTTAGCCAGGCTGCGGGTTGAATAAACTCCGGGATCGCGGTCCACGGCGTCGTCCGAAAAAGGGGTGCGGACCATCATCAGCTGGCGACCGCCGTTCGTTGTTGCGAGTTGCCGAGACGGCGCCGTATCGCCAGTAGGGGGCGCGAATGCGCTCATGCGCCGCCACGTTCCACCACCGCCGGCATCCGAGCGACGTTGACAAACATTCACGCTGGGCATTTAAAATCTCGATGATGTGGGAACTCGTCCACCGCCTCGTATAGTAGTACATGCAGTAATACATAGGTAGTACACAGTAGTTCGAGATCCTCGCTGAAAATTTACCGTTAACGGCGGATACGACGGACAGCAGCAGCCTCAGTCAAGTTCGCCGCTGCTACATAACAGCAAAGCGGGCCTCCTCCAGCATGCTGCACGGTTAATATACCCGTTCCGTGATCACTTTCACTCCGTACTCTCTATACGCCGTATAGAGTAGTTCTAGTAGTCGTTACTCTACATCAAGAACTAAGCGCTCTGTGCGAGAGCGGATTCGTAAAAACGGTACACAACAAGAACAGGCCAGTCGAACACTCGGTACGCTAGCAGTAAGATCGCGGACCGTTGTACACATCCACATATACACACACAATTCGCATATAACATCGAGGCGACGTGAAAGAAGTAAGTGCTCGGCTTCGACGCGAAAAAGTGCCGTTTTGTTCTCTTCAGCAAAAATCCTCCGCGATAAAACGCGCGCTTTCCGTCAGTGCTTTTCGTGGATATTCCGGGATAGAGTCGATCGTCGATTGTTTTCGTTGGACGTGGCAACAGCGCCTCCACAACCCTCACGGCCCTATCAAGAACCACCTCTCTTGTGCAGTTCTCGCGAAATTACGCAATAGTGAAGTTGTGAAGCGTCCGTTTCGAGAAACATAAAGGGATTCTTAAAGTGGTATGAGATGCATACCACTATAAGTAAAGAAAAATAGAAAAATTTGAAACTTTTTCCGCTTAAAGAAGAGAACATTTTTATTGCATTGTAGTGAATACTCGGTTGTGTTAAGCTCATCTTCGCTAACTGTTTGCAACTTACTTGAATATACGCGAAGAATATACGTAGTATATCTTCTTCTCCTCCTAGTTGATGGTACTACATAGATATTTACTGGCATCGGGTAGTACTTATGCAGGAATGCAAGAATCCGCTGGATACCCGGCCTCAATGTAAACAGTAGCTGTAAGTGCACGATGATGTCCTATTATATATTTACCTACCTGTCTTACGTTTTCTTTATCCTTCTTTTATGATGCTTTAGTGGTTAAATATGTACGATGTTTATATTCTTTTGACTTTCGTTTTCCTATATATGAATTCTCAGCAATCTAAAAAGCTGCATGTTTATTTTATTTCCATGGCATTCAAAATTCAATTCCTTCTTAAAATATCATTGTTCAAAAATGGCAAATCAAGGGTTTCGTTCAAAAATAGCTCTTGTCAAAAATTTTCATTTTTGCAGTAATAGCATTCATTACTGGCCGTACATGGGTTGTATATACTAGTACTTGTTAAGCATTTAACTTTTGGAGAAGCGATTATAGCAGCATGCGAACTAAATTTTATTTCGCAAAAATAGCACTTGTCACTACTGCTTATTGTTTCTGCAAGCCCCATCGATTAAAATAACTAGTATGTACAATATCTCCATAGCGAGAATTAGTATTGTAGGGAAGAATGGTGCTTGGTGTTGCATGGGTTATAATATTATCTTGCATCTACTTTCTTGTTTATGGAACTTTTTTCTTTATTAAAGCTGTTACATAAATGGAAGCAGAATCTTTCTTTCTGCAACTTGCACTGTTTATTAACGGTATTGAGCTAAATTTTAAATCATTAATAATAGCGTGTTGTTACTATTATCAATGGGACACGTTGTTAATGTAAGAATTTCCCTACAGAAAAAATACTAAAGAATTGCTTTCGGACAGTTGTGAAGAGGAAGACACTGTGTGTTTTATTTGTTTACAAATATTTTCCCAATCAAGAAATGAATCTTGGATCCGTGCAATATATCAACTACAAGAAATGGATTCATTAAGGGCAGGGAAGAAATGATGACATCTCTGTTTGTACAAATTGCTGTTCAAACTAAGATTAAATGAAGTAATAATACTGTAATAAGAGTTTCTGACCTTTGCATTTTGCGATACTTTTACAGTCTTGCCTAGCAATACGCGACAATCAAGTTAACACCCTGTATCTTTCTTAACCTCTATAAACCTAACCACTGTGGTACAAAACGTACTCTTATCAAATTCACTCTCTGTAAATCAATCTCTAACTAACATATAAAACGCTTTTTTCATTCAAAGGTAATTTATGTACCTTAGGTCAATAAACAAGCGTAAATTTATTGCGAAAGTTAATGTACACTATGATTTACAAATCGCGTCAACAGTTGTAGAACATTTTAAGAATGTAGGCTCTGTAGAGGGTAACAAAAGAAGTTTGCTTAAAAAAAATGTGTATTGCCTAAACCTCCTCTATTCTCCCATTTGAATTAATAAAAGCGGCAATAGTGTCTTAACTGGGTTATCACATTCTTGCAAAAACAACACCTATCAAATGCCAAAATTTTAATTTTGAAATTTACGCCAATCTTCGATAAACTACACATTAATCAATACTTACTTTCGTTTGTGCTTAATGTTAAAATGTTTTAAATTATACACTTCCAAAAAGACAAAATATAAATATTACAACAATATAATTTAGTAACGTACATATAGTACAAATTAACAAATACAAATTATTGATCCAATCCATAGAACTAATTGCAGAATGATCTTATCTCTCCTCAACACCATATCTTTTCTCAACCATATTTTTCTTTTAAAGTAAAGTAGAAATTAGCTCATTTTATATTTAACAGTAGACGCGGTTATCCAGTATAAAACAGAAGGAGTAAGAAACAAAGAAGAAAGAACTTTCTGTTTCTAAAATTGGACACCAACCCTAACTTAAAATGACTTCCAGAAAGTTCCTTACAAACATGTTCTACATCATGCTCACAATTTCATTAACATTCATAATGACAGCTGTAGAGAAGTTCTTAACCTTAAAACCATTATGTAGCTGAAACGGACGCTCGTGATATAATGAAAAAAAAATTAAATCAATTTGAGTTTTAATACCTTTTATTACATTACTAATTTATTACGTTTTAATATAAAACTGATGAATCGAATCGTTTCAATTTCACTTCATATTCGCAATTTCTAGTAAAAGTGTTTATTATGTCATCGGCGTAAAGCATATTAATCCTATTAGCTTTCAATAATATACCTGTTGGTTTTAGAATATTGTAGAGTATTGTATGTATAGACACTTAATACTCCACCCACGAAATGACTACAAACAGTTGTCAGTTCAGTCAATATTCAGCATGGGCAAACATCGGACGAAAGATATCGGAGATTAAACATCCATGCTGATATTTCAGAACGCTTTTGTAAACAGCATCAACCCAAATATCAAATATTTTTTCTACGTATGCGCTTAAATTTTATCAGGTTGTATACTGATTTGGTATATTTACTTTAGGACAAGTATTGTGTTAGAAATGCTGCTTCATTCCAATATATTTCTGAAAAAAAGCAGATATTAACCTTTTTTACTATATTTAATAAAATACAACTTAATAAAGGAGTTTCTGAAGAAAAAAACGGTAAAAATCGATAGCCATCACTGCCAGTGACACTTTTTGGTCAGTCGACTTCAGGAAAAAGTTTGCCACAGCGCTCTGGGAACACGTAAATAGAATATCAAATACCGATGTTGTCTGCTAGCTCCTTCTTGAAACTCGCACGAGTCCACACACAGACCGGAATCAATTTTCAAATATAGTCGTTTTGAACCTTGGGGACTTCTTTTTACTTGAAATATCCCATTTATAACTTTTGTGCTAGCTATAGCAAATTTCGTTGGTCAAAGTAGCTTTTTGATGCGTATACATTCTAAATATACTATTAAATTATGAATAATATAATACTAAAAACATTTGATAGGCTACCGGCATTATTATTGTTGTATGTTACAACAATAGCAGATGAAAATTGATGTTTTGTGTTACATAATCCAAGGCTTTTTATTTTATTACTACGTTGTTTTATATTTATGAATGCAAAATGATTGTCATTCAACAGTGCACATTCCTAACCCAGAAATATATTATTCGAGGTTATTTTATATCTCCAAATATATTTAAATTTTTGCATTAACATTTAACTAGTAGTTATATTTTTTTTCTTTTCAAATAGTTATTTTTTGGACAATAACATCAAATATTATCTCAGACATGACAGGAACCAAATTGCTAACAAATAGGAGATACATTGTGTACAAAAAATATATAAAAGCCATCAATCTGAATCCTATTTCTGGTGTTCTATAAGGAAGTGCTATCGGCCCGTTAATTTTCTTAATCTTTGTGAACGATCTTTTAAGTGAAATCTATAATAATTTGCATTTTCTGAATTAATTTAAACTGTACCTACATCAATCTGAATTCCATAGCTAATTGTATCGAGTTACAAAACAACTTAATAGTTGGCAAACTTAAGGTACTTACTCTTTCTCTTAAAGCAATTATGTTTAAATCACCTAATCTATATGATAGCATATCCTTAAAAGACTTGGGTGTTATTTATAATTCGAAGTTCAAACTTATATTTAATGGATGCAGATTGAATGTGCATCTGTATTTAAAAAACGTTTGTGCATGATGGCAAAATCAATAATACCTCTGTACTTCTATAAATTCTTAAAATATTTCAATTTTCCCCGTAATTCTTTCTTTTCTGCAACTAGATTTTTTTTTGCGTTTAATGCTGTTACTATATTATTTAGTAAGCGGTAAAATTGCCATAATACTCTGCACATGATCGGCATATTTTCTTTTTGGAAACACAAATCCAATATATAACAATATTTACAAGGAGTGGGATACTATTTTAGGAAAAGTAACAAGTGGATTCCATACGACTGAAGACTATTTCAGCAATCTACATGCGCAGTCGGTGTCTGTCCATCTTCAAGGTTGTAGTGTTGTTCATGTCCACTGTCAAAAATGTCCAGTGTGATATACATCGATATGTCATGTCTGTGAATTATTCATAATCATTTGACGTTGAAAGTACGGTATATAAAGCGTGCGCCAACAAGAACGGAGAATTTAAATTTTGCCCTACTTTGCTTTTGCGCTTTGATAGGAAAACCATTGTTATACAAAATGTTCCAAGTACATCAAGTATGAAGAGAATAATCGAAAATTTTAAGGAGACATGGTCGATTACTGATGTCGTTCGTCCTGGTCTTCCAGCAACTGTTCGCCAGAATGCGGCCAAGAGTCCAGGAACATCCATTAAACATCGTGCTTCAGAAAAATTCAAGAAACACTGTGCAGCGTATTCTGACGAAAGATTTGCGTCTTCATGCCTACAAAATTCAATTGACTCAACAATTCAAGCCTGCAGAAGCTTGCGTTGTTGCAAGCTTGCACAGTGAAGAAGATTCGTCAATTTTGGTCATTGAACAACAAGTGAACGGTGAGTTTTCCATCAAAATCATCCTGAGCGCTGAGACCCATTTTCGTGTTGATGGCTTCGCAAATAACCAAAATTGCCGCACGAAAACCCACATGTGTTTCATGAGAAGGAAATGCATCTCAACCACGTCACTGTTTGGTATCGATTTTGGGTTGAAGGCATCATTGGGCCATTTTTCTTCGAAGATGCTACTATGAGTGCATAAGCAGTCAATGGCGTACGGTATCAAGGCATGATACCCCAGTTTTTTGTGCTTCAAATGGATGATATGGATCTCGAAGGTATGTAGTTCCAACAGAATGGTGCCACCTGCCACACATTACGTGAAACAGTGGCATTATTGCACGAGACATTCCCAGGTCGTGTATTCTCGCATTTGGGTGACCAAGATTGACCGTTTAGATCGTGCGATTTAACGCCTTTGGACTTCTTGGGGTTGTTTGAGGTCAAGTGTTTATGTTAGCAACCCTACAACCACCCAAGCCTTGAAGGAGGAGATTAAATGTTGTATCATTGAAATCCAGCCACAGTTATGCCGAACCGTGATTGAAAATTTCATCAAAAGAACGCATATTGTGAGCAAGCCACAAAGGGCATTTATCAGATGTGTTGTTCCATAAACAATTCTCACATGTCTACTTTAAGAATAAATCAAAATGTCGGTATTTGCTCAAAAAACTGTTTTATTTGAAATTGTGATTTTCCACTCTTGTTGGGATAGCCTTTATTTACATTATAAATACGTTTGTAATAAATCCATATGTTGACACTTCCAAAGTTCCAAGAAAGCACGAAACGTCAACTTAACGTCTTACTTTACTTACATGACCAGAAAATGTTCATGTGAGTGTATCAGTTGCCGCTTCTTGTAAATAAACTTAAGAAATTTCAATTTTCTTATGTTTAAAATTTTCCACTCTTGCATTTCAATATTTTTACATCCACAAGTTTGATAACATTGTTGTCATTTGTCTTTAGGTTGAAATCGATAGCTAATAAGAAAATAAATCCCGAAATTGCGATCCAGTTACTATTTTTCTAGCCTATATTTTACTTTTATTTTAAGTAGCCTAATACCCCGTAATTAAATATTGATTCACTTTATAGTTTGTCTTGTAATTGATATCTCTGTTGGAACAATAAATTCTTGTGCCATTGTTACTACAGACTCGCTACATTAAGCTGAAAAAAATATGATGATAAAAGGAAACGGAAGTGACAGCATTATGTAGAAATTTCTAAATTTTAATAAAGAAAAAGTACATATGTACAGGTATTAACTATTAATAAAACACCAAATAAGAATGATTATGTAGTTTACTAGGTAAATAATTTCATAAATCTAACATCTAGAAGTGGACTATTTTAATAATACGCGTAATAGGCGCCATAAATTCTCGGCCTAATATAGGAAAAATAAACTTGGTAAAATAAAATTTTTATTTTTTAATATAATCTTCCCTAACTTCAATACATTTATTACAACGATCAATTGATAATTCTATATCCTTATAAAAACAATCTAACGTTTTCCCCACAAAATGTTGTATCACAGCTTTCTGGGACGAGGTTCATCGGGTCGCCACCATTCCATCGATTCTTCAATAATTGAAATGTTTTGAGGCGTTATCAGTTCAATTGGGCGACCGGGGCTCTCATCTTCTTCAAGGGATTCTTGCCCCAAACGGAAACATTTTGCCCAGTGTTTTACAGTGGAATATGAAGGAGATAAATCATCATAAACGCCGTCTAACCGTTGTTTAATGTGATTAGGCGCACGCACTTCTTTTGTTAAAAATTTAATGACCGCGCTGTACTCAATTTTCGTTACCTGAGACATTTTCATGCACTTGTCACGTTATCTGGCTGGCTACCAAAAGCTCCTACTCTTAGAGCCGTAATATGTATTGAAATGTCCTCGGGGGTTTTTCTCAAATTTTGTTAAATTTTCTAATTTAATTTGAATAAACGATTCGTGTGGGTTCGGGGGTATCCCTAGATACTCTTACGGCAATTTTTGAATGAATTTCCAACTCAGTAAAATGAAATTAACGAATTTTAAGATTTGAAACTTAACTAACCTTGAAACTTTTGAACGATGCCAATGTATATAAACCCTCTGTTTATATACCCACTACAGGAACTGCCTGTTCTGGAGATTTAACCCTTTTCTCTTTTCTAATAAAGACTTTGAATACACAAAGAACACTTATATTGGGATTGGATTTAAGACAAACTTTGATTCAACCAAGGCCGAATAAAGATTGATGAAAATGTATGGCGTCGTTCATCTTTCCTTTATTTTAAATCGCGAAAGACCGGCGATAGAAACTTTTCGATGATTTTCGATCAAATGATATTAGCATACGAGAACGAATGCTGCGACTTAACCAGGAGGTTGTATGTTGATGATTCTGTGGTCCGAACTGTCACCAACAAGCTTTAAACGAGAAAATCCACTGCTAATTTACAGAAACCTTTCAGATAAAGATTTAATTGATGAAATATTATCTGTTGTACTTTTCAATTTATGCTGTTGCTGATTCCAAACGATTTCTACAGTAATTTGGACGAAATAAGCGAATACAAAAATTAATGAACGAGTAGATTTGTCCATGCTACCCCACACTCGTCATTATCTGGACTTATATATTATATATAATGTTCTCGCTCCAAAAACGGTTGGCTGAGGGGGGATGGTAACGAAGAAATTTCCAATTATCCCCGCAAGAGGGATATTTAGTTACCAACGAGTGGCCATACTGACATTTAGTCAGTACCGAAGTGATAACTGAGGGAAGTTGTTGTTGTCGTAGACACAACGTTGAACATAACAGTATATTTAATGTAGGCCTTGCACATGTGCAACTATGACGCAACGGAGTTTGAACAAGCTCGAACCTGTGTAAATCTATCAGGCTGAGAATTTATGGCGCCTACCTCGTATATACAAAAACAGCATTAACATCAACTAACGCTTCTAGAGAGGTAATAAGAACAAAATTACTCTTTTCTCCTGTTTCTCATTCCAATCACTATATCATCAAACTCACTTAATCGATGCTAAACATTGACAACAACTCACAACTTAAATTGTATTTAATAGCACCAATGCCATAAACAGTGGAGAACTATGGAACTAGAGTAAACTTTCGCATATTTCTGTAGTAGCACAAATTCTGCTAGATGAACTAGTTTCTTGAAACAGTGGAAAGTTACTGCACGCAAAACTTCAATTTTAATAATTACATCACCGTCTTCACCTTAGATTTTGTAATGTGACTGTTTACTTTTAAAACAGATTACTCTTCTGGTTGTAATATCTAATTTCAAGTGGATGTAATTATTACCTCATTACTTTTAGTGTTTTTTATCACAGTTGAAGCTGTATTTAATTTAATTCTATATGTAAAATAACTGATACCTCCTTTAATAACAATATGCTGATGAATTTATGGATGTAGGGGAGCAAGGTTTTGACGTAAAATTGTTCCTCCCTATCATACCATATTTCATCAAGTCCCTCTTCAAGGGAGTGTTACTCCCTCAAGAATTTGGTTAATTTTTTTATTATCTGGGGTTAGAAGGTGTCTGCTGTAAATGCTTATTGCAAACAGTAGCTGTCTTTGAAATAATATCGCCGTTAAATTATTGTTTCAGTTTTTGTTACACATAATTGCATTGCAATTACAGTCTTATTTTATTCAAGTAATTTAAAAGACTAAAATACTTTAAACGAATTCTATTGAGATTCACTTGACGGTTACACTATTGATTTTCTATTATTTCGTGTTCAATTATAGGCTGTATCGCAATTTGAACATTCTACTCTCTATTTTGGTTTGTTTAGTTTTATTGTTTGAGGGTAATTGTAAATTGTAAATGAAACTTTATTTAATTTGATTGGATATTGCTACACTACGAAAGCAATTCACTAAATACGCCAAAATGCACAATTATTTAGAATAAATTTACCGAATGGCAATTTCTGTATCTATTTAATAGCATAAAATGATGTGGTTTTCTTTAACGCAACATTTGTGTGGAATTAATTTGATCAAATGAAACAAAACGAAATATTTAATAAAGTTTCATATTCAATTAAAACGGAAAATATGCGGCGTGCAATTTGTATTAACTTTTATGCATAAAATTTTGATTTATTGCATAAAATCTGGATCTCAAATAAATTTAAACCTTGAAAAAAATAAACTGTTACTGTTTTGTATGTCTTTCTGGTAGAAGGTTTTCGGTTGGTCGTGAAGCAACTTCCTTGGAAGGTCCAAGGAGATGAAAGCCGAGGGAGTGAGATCAGGGCTGTAGGGAGGGTGTTCCAGGGTCTCAGAGCCCAACCTGTTGATAGTTTCTATGGTGTTATGGGCCGTGTGCGGACGGGCATTGTCTTGCAACAACAAAACTTTCTTTGAGAGTAGACCACGGCGTTTGTTTCGAATTGCCGGTTTCAGCACAAAAAAACGCTTTTACGAGATAAAGCACTGTCCCCGTATTATGACGAAAGTCTCCGGTGAATTTCAGCACCTTTCACACCCTCTGACCACAAAAATCGGATCACTGCTCGTTACTCGTCTTTGGTACAAACTAATAGCGGAGCTGACATGCTTATGCTGTTGTAGCTAGCAGACAAATGACGCGATCGTAATTAAATTCCGCACACATGACCACAGAGGCGCCAACTCAATGCATGCGCAAGCGGCCGCCACTACGATAACCTTCAAAGCTTGTTATGGCGAAAGTGTAGATAATATTTGACTTACCCTCGTACATCAGTTTTAATTATAATGTGGGTACGATACGATAACGTAAATAACTATGCCACTAATTTATAAAGCAGATGGATTTCAATTAATTTTGTCCAATAAAAACTTGTAACCAACTACAATAAAATAAAAGAAATTCTACGGAGGTTGAATTTCTGCGTATTTCTTTATGCGGTATTAAAGAAAAGAATTACCTTCTAGTTTTGCTACTATTATGTTAAATATGTCGTTTAGAAACAAGTTAGGTGACATATACATAACTAGTTAATAATCTAGACTACACTTCCTGAAGCGGTTTTCTCTGTACTTTCGCTTTTTGAACATGAATTTAATTTTACTTTCTGATATTACAGTAATCCCGTAATCTTGGACATTATAACCTGCAATTGCTTTATTAATACATACAAAATATTAAGAAGTTAGCGAACTTTTAGTTTTTTTTCACTAATAGCGTTTGTTGAGCTTCAATCAAGTAGGTCTTAATATTTAACGAATGCGCTGTATGTTAATGCATTTAATTTCTTTATCCATCTTTCAGAAACATCAACAACCACAAGATTCTGAATAGTTGAATATAAGCATTTCGTTCGCGAATCTTAATTCATTAATAAAAATGGTTCAATCAAATCTGGATATAAGAAATACTACAAATGATGAACCGAATTTGAAAAGTTACATTATCAACAAAAAATTTATGTACGATAGGAATAAAGCACTCCAAATTAACAACACACAACTCCTTCCACAAGGTCTCATAGCAGATAATTTAAACTATAGCTTTCATTTTCGAGTCTGTTTGAGATTTATAGCAAATTACAAAGTAATGGAAAATGTGTAAACTACTGGAATACTAAAAATGGTATGCTTTTACATTTTGAAATGAAAAAGTGAGGTGCTGTGGCAGCCATTAGTTAATTAAGAGACAAAACGTCAATCGGAATAAAATCGATCAAAAAATTACGATTTTTTCAGGTAACTAAAAAACAAATAATTTATATACGAGGTGTGGCAATTAAATAACGAGAATTTGTTTATTAAAGCTTTATTATAAAAGACTGAACATAATCATGCATTCATTCCTTCACAGTAATCCCCCTAGAGTGCCACGCACTTATTCCATCTCTCTTCCCGCCTCTGGAAACACCTCTGAAAGTCGCCCGAAGTTAGACCTTGCAAAACCGTAGTCGTCTCCGTCTGGATATTTTCTATGGAGTCGAACCGTTGTCCTTTCATGGGACTTGTCATTTGGGAACAGCCAGAAGTCCAGTGGTGCCAGATCTGGGCTGAGGCAGCGTTGGAATTATTATTTTCGTTAAAAACTGTCTAACAAGCGACGAATGGGCGGGCGCGTTGTCGTGATGAAGGATCCATCTTGATTTCTTCAGTTCAGGCCTTACCCGCGCAACCCTGGCACACAGCCGCTTCAAAACTTCAACATAGAAAACCGAATTAACAGTTTGGCCTTGCGGAACCAATTCTTTGTGGACAATGCTATTGATGTCTTCATTTGTGATCGCGACATTCTTGTCTTTTGAGGACGCTCTCCTCCAATCTCAACCCACTGTTTATTTTGCCGACGAGTCGCAGGGTCATATTGGAAGACCCAGCTTTCATCCCTTGTAAAATTTTATCACAATTCTCTATTCGAGTTTTTTATCGCACATTTTTTCGACATACAACGCTTCAATACCAACCTTTCAAACCTACTACTTCACACACAAAGCACTCGAACGAGTTGAAACTTATTACGCATTTAGTAAAACTGCGGAAGTTTATTCCTACGTCGTTGAATCCCCGCCAGTAGTGTCAGTTCGAGCGTTCGAAACAATTTCTCGTTATTTAATTGCCATACCTCGTGTTTTAATGCATTTAGAAATATAACTTCCTTGATGCTTAGGCTATCAATTGGTCACTGGATCAGAGCCGTAGGGTGAGCATTTTTTAAAATTTTTAGCTAAAAAGTGATCGTCTTCACACCGAGCTCGGGGTGAAGTCGATGGCCCATACTAAAATTAATAATTCTCATTTTAGAACGGTTTAGTGTGAAATCAATCAATCAAAAGGACTTTTGATACTGATCTTTCAAATACAAATATTCCCAACTCCGAAATACTTCCGGTTATACTGGAAACGAATGTCACCTTGCTTATTTTAAATAGAACACCCTGCATATTTTTTCATTTTGCGATAGCACACATTATTCTACATAACTTCTGTTAAGATTTTCCTATACCTATCTTTGACCATTTTTCAGAAAAATTGATTTTGATAAATTTGAAATCAACAAAAAATAAAAATAATAAATTCTAACGAAAAGACAATAATTATATTTTCTGAACTAGATAAATATTTAATTTTAAATAAATAGGTAGTTTCAATTAACAATCACTTTTTCATCTTTATTTTTCGAAATATTTAATTAAATGACATAGTATCGAATGAAAAAGTCATTGCAATTTAAAAAGAATTTATGTATGTTTAGAACTGCCCAGTAGAAATTTTTATTAATTATAATCTTTTATCAGATTTTATTATTTAATTTTAGTTTATTTGCTTGTTTTGTTCTTATTTCAAATAGTGTTACTTTCCTTGCCTAATCGTTATATCTAAAATTATCCGAATTTATTCTTAACACGAACAAATTCAAATAACTCATAAACTAGTAAAGATAGGTATAGGGAGTGGTAATTAACCTTTGTAGAGAATAGTCAGACAAATCATATGCGCTGAAAATATGCATGTGAACCGTCAGTTAGCTGAATTCTGGGAATTATTACTAGCTGAATGCTCAAGATTTGTCTTCGAGGATTTTTGATACTGATGTTTTAAATAAAAATATTGACAACTGAATTATTTCCGGTTATACCGGAAATGAATGTCACCTTGTTTACTTTAAATACAACACCCTGTATATTTTTTCATCTTCTGATAGGGCATATTATTCTACAAGTTTTGTTAAAATTGCCCTACATCTATCTTTGACCGTTTTTGAGAAAAACTGATTTTAATGAATTTGACGTTTTATTGAGAGCGGAATGGAAAGTCAATAAATGAAAAAGTTTTGTAGTCAGTACGTTGTACAAAGTGAAAAAATTGCAAGATTAATAATACAGAGCGATACAAAAGGTTATTGATTTATATTAACCAATAACTCACTTATTTTAAATCGAATACCATGCCGCACCTTGTATATTCAACAATTATAGCAACATTTGTGGCAAAATTTTGCAATAAAATGTATATTAACAAAAAAGAAACATTTACTCTTTGAGAGCGCTTTAAACAATCATTGGTTTTTCTTTTCAGAAAGGTTTTTAGATTGAAACCGCGTCAAGTTACAACGATAAAGACGACCGTACCTAACTTCTTTCTGAATCGAAATGAATTGTCTGTATATATCGCTAATCAACGAAACTGATTAAAGGGGATTATGTAGTATGGCTTTTCTCATTTTAATGTACTTATATTTTTGATTTTGATTTTATCGGTATGACTTATCGGCTGCAAGCGTCCTATGTTATTGACTTTATAACATAGCTCCAACTTCTACTACGGGATGTCGCCACACGTATCAAAAATATTCTTAACCCTATCCGTTGTCAAGAAATAAACAAACACCACGTGTTTATTAATTCGGAGAATAAAAGTTGTTTGTGATTGAGAAAAAGCGTGTGATTAGTGATCTTCATTAAGTACGATACACATTGAAGAATATTCCCGAATGGTAAGCTCCAATGTTCATCAAAAAGTAAGTTCATCAAAAAGTAAGTAACATTTAACCAAATTTATTTACATAAAACAGAAAACAAGGTAAAATTCTTTAACATAACAAAATAACATATTATCCTCGGAATTTTACAATAACGACAGCATAAGACTTTAGATTGATCGAAATTTACAAGGAATATAAGCAGTAAAGTGACATACGAAATAAACTTCCGGCACTTATACGGAAAGCATTGAAAAATATATACAGATTTGAATATTAATTATTTTTAATAAAATAGAATCTGACACTCATCATTCTTAAATACACGGATCTAGCAAAAAACTTCCGTTACTGTCAAATCAGCCAATTATTTCAGTTATAAACGACGAAATTATTCAAGAATCGTTTTATACTCCATTAACACTATAGATCAAATTATCAATCTAACTGGTGATATAATTTTTCAGCAATAAAGTCTGTAGTTAGTTTTTTTTTAGAACCCGAATTATATAATGCCACTCATAATGTTTGTAAATTTCTCTCTTCGGTTCGGGAAAAAAAACATCGAACCGCTTTAGGAACGGTTGTATCATGACTATTTCGATAAAAACACAATAAAATCACGATAATAGCATAGCCCGAGTCTATGACTTAATTTAAATTAATTTGAACGGGCCGAGGACAGTTATTTTAATGGCGACAGTTTAATAATCAAAACCGTAAAGGAAAGTAAAGACTTAAACGTCGATATGTGTTAATTTTATGTTTCAAAACAAGTTCGTTTGCTATTGGAGTCGGAGTAACAGACTGTTTAAGATTAGCGCAGCTTATAAAATGTATAATCTTACTGGAAGCCTTTTAAGAGCTTCCTTAATTGAATAATAAAATCTATCCGGACGAGGATCGAATAGCGTCTATTTACGATATTGGCTGGTACGGGAAGGATTCAGCTATAAAATAGAATTTTAATGCGATACGCTAGACACTTCGCTTTTCTGAAATTGTTCTTTTAATGTACGTTTATCACTTGTAAAATAATGCGATAATCGTGTGAATTCGCCATTATCCAACTTAGAATGGAATTTCAGGCAATTCTCTTTAGCAGGGAATATGAAAACTTATGTTATTGGCTTAGTTAAATTGATAAACAATGTAACTATTAGTGATGCACTTTGTTTTAAGCAGTTAAGTATGCGAATAATCGTAAAATATATATTTTTGCTGTATACAGTAGATTGTTATTACACCATTACATGAAATTACCTCGTAATTCGTTGACGTATTGGTACTTTCTATGATTGTACACTTACACAAGGTAGGCGCCATAAATTCTTGACCAGACAGGCTTCTACAGGTTCGAGCGTGTTCAAACTTCGGTGAGCCATAGATGCACATGTGCGAGGCCTACACTATATACCGCATTAGTAAGTTCCGTAGTAAAGTGAACCGCTAAAATATATGGACAGTGTTACAACGTTTGCCCGCTATGAAAGTATAAGGTGGGGCGCGCCCGAAGCGAATCAAGGACGCTCCTAGCATAAGCGACACCATTATTCGCTGTATGTATGGGACTCTCGCCTATAAATGAGTCCTTACATGCCCGAAGAGTACTAGTTTTTAGTAGCCAGCCACACAACTTGGCTAGTGCATGAAAATGTCTCAGCTAACGAAAATTGAATACCGCGCGGTCATAAAATTTTTACCAAAAGAAAGTCATACGCCCAATCACATTAAACAACGTTTAGACGGCGTTTATGGTGATTTATCTCCTTCATATTCCACTGTAAAAAAGTGGGCAAAATGTTTCCGTTTGGGGCAAGAATCCCTTGAAGATGATGAGCCCTCCGGTCGACCAACTGAACGCCTCAAAACGTATAAATTATTGAAAAAATGGTATCAGCAGATCGCCGTTTGAAAGCGAAGGAATTAGCAGTGATGTCTAACACTTCTGAAACAAGTATTCGCCGAACTTTCCATAACCATTTGGGTATGATTAGTGTAAGATAGGTACCGCATGTTCTTTCTGCTCTCTAACGTTGGGTCGAATGTACGCGCTCGTTGTCAAACATGCGTGGAGACAATTCGAAACCGATTTTGGAGTCCATTGTCACGAGATGAAATAATGATTCTGTATTATGATCCTCTATCTAAAAATAAATCGATAAAATGGCGGCGACCCGATGAACCTCGTCCCAAAAAGGCGAAAGTCGTTCAATTAACGAAAAAAGTGATGGCCTCCACAATAGTCTGGGATTGTGAGGGTATTTTACTCATTGACTTTAAAGAGCGCAATACAACTGTCAACAGGACATTATGCGTCTTTGTTGCATGAATTGAAGGTCAATGTTCGTGCAAAACGTCGAGGAAAATTGACAAAAATTGTTCGATTACACAGCCATCCAAGAATACGGCTTTCAAGAATTGGAATATACGGTATAGTCCGGACGTGGCTCCATGTGATTATTATTTATTTTCTCATTTAAAGAAAAACCCTAGACGACGTCATTTTAAGAACGATAGTGAGTTGCAAGCAGCTGCAAGACAATACTTTGAGGGAAAAACATTAGATTATTTTTACAAGAATATAGAATTATTAATTGATCGTTGTAATAAATGTAGTGAAGCTAGGGAGATTATATTGAAAAATAAAAATTGTTACATTTTACCAAGTTTATTGTTTCTATATCAGGCCGAGAATTTATGGCGGCATTTCTGGGGAACCGAGTGCCGTGGAAAGCGAACTCTGCTCAGAAAGGCCTTCAACACCGAAAACTGATGAAAATGTGGAACAAGTATGGTTCTTATGAGGTCAGACCGTCGACTAACCTTGAGGATTGTGAGTAATGAATTACATTTGAATCATTTTACTCTTCATCAGATTTTGACTCAAGATTTGGGCATGAGCCAGATGTGTGCCAAGAAAACCCGGAAGGATATGTGCCTCAACCTTTTCGATAACATCGAAAATGATCCAGATCTCTTCAGTGGTATGATCACTGTATCACGAATGATCACGAATCATGGATTTTTGAGTATGATTCCGAAACAAAACTTCAAAGTGCAGAGTGGGACAATGACAAATCTTCTCGATCAAAGAAAGCTCGAATAAGCAAATTCAAAATCAAGTCCATGCTCATTTGTTTTTTTTTGTCAGTAGGAGGTCGTTCACAAAGAATTTGTGCCCCCAAGACAAAGTGTTAACCAACCGTTTTATAAAGAACCCAGTTCAGAAAGGTTCGAAAAAAGGGTGCTTCGCGTTAGACCGGACATTGCTCCACCATGACAATACCCCCTGTCATACTACCTCAATCACCCAGTTTTTGACAAAAACAGGGATTCCTGTGGTTCCTCAATCCCCCTACTCGCTCGACTTCAGTCCATATGACCTTTTTTGTTCCCCAAGATCAAAAACCACTTGAAAGGGTTCTTGTCTCTGTCAATAACATCCAAGGGAGCGTAACCAAGAAGCTGCAGGTGATTTCAGTCGAAGCCTTCCAACACTGCTACCAGGAATGGATGTATAGCTGCTCAAGGAAACTACTTTGAAGGGAATAACGTTGATGTATAAAAATAAAATAAAATTGTTGTAAAAAAATAAATCTCATTTCTTTTCCGCCACACTTAGTACATCACATAGAAAATGTTTATGAAGAGATACTTATTACGGGCCTATACGTTGAAAAAAGGAACTAGGCAAGTGTAAACACTGATTTAGCCAAGATCGGATATAGTCGATAGCATGCATATAATTTATATGACACGCCATTATAATTACTTCTAATTCACTCTACATCTCAAAGAGAAATGATCAAGATTTGTAGTTGCTTTTACTTAAACTGCATAGCAAATAATTGATGCGATCTTATAAAACATTGAAATAATTCCATAAATGCAATTCCCATACTGGACTGTGCACTTTCACTCATTCTCCAATTAATAATTATTAGAGAATCTGTAAAATTAAATGTGTTAATTTTATAGATTACCCTTTCGCTACAAAGCGTCTTATTAAGTTAGAAAGCGTAAATTACGGAGGAATAAGTAAAAGTAAACGATTTTCTTTATTTTTTCATATTGGACAGAAAGGAACGGAATGTTTCTAGTATTTTCAAAATCGATGCGTTATAACAGTAAGGCTAGAGATTAACAGTTTGGTATGCAAAATATCAACCCATTCGCGCATACCTTTGCGTATAAAGCGACCAATGAAGGAAAAGTATAGAGCTTGGTTAGAGAAATTATGCAAATAGTAGAATAGAGAGACACGAGGAATCACAATATCAACCCTAAGAATGCGTAGAAACGAACTTCGCAAGCTCGGAATTCAATGTGAATTGTAAGATACTGCATTGGGTCAACTGAGGGAGTTTCAGAAAGGACAGGATATGAAAACCTATTTTATTCAAGAGAAAAAAGGAAATATTCCTTCACAATTGAACAATACATTCCATTTCTATTTGAAATTATACGTCGAACTAAAAATTATATTTCTACGTACTTAGATATAGTTAAAATGTAGATCGTAGTAGTTATTTTTGCTCAACTGATAGCTCTGGGCTGGATCTCATCTTTATTGCAGCATAAAGTTTACGAAGCAATAGATAATACAAGTGGAACCTTTTACGATTAATAAAACCGTGTATACGTCCGTAATAAAGTAGTGTAGCTAAATTCATGCATTGAAATTCAGAAGCGCTTTTTTATCGAATTAATGATAGAGTGCTTGAAAATGTGTTTACTGTCTGAATCAAACATCGCATATAAACTGCGTCCAGGAAAATAGTTCAATAAAAGAGTTAGATTATAACTAATGTAATAAACATCCCAGATAGAATTACGAGAAAACAACAACAAAATAATTAAATAGACGGTATAATTATATGATTAAGAGTTAGATGATATATGAAATAGTTTAAGTCGTTAGCCTTAATGCGAAGCGCTTAAATAAAAATAGCTGTAGAAAATCAATTTGACTCAACTCTAGCGGTTAGATTAGCAATTATGGCATTGGAAGAAAAGTTAAAATAAAGACAATAAAAAGAATAATAGAATACAAGTTGTACTAGGATTCATTTATAAGCGCCAGGCGCATACATATAACGAACAACGTTCCCTCATACACATGCCAGAAGCCAGTCAGTCGCCTATCATTAGAGTTTGTTAAAAAGGTGGTATCGGCAGTGGCGCACCGCATAAAAGTAGGTGCGTAATATACAATATTTGTGAGAAATAATATTGTTACCTTTTCCTGTCGTCTTGATGTCCACTGTGGCAATTGGCAACCGCCCTGGTAAGCTGCGTAGAATTGCAACATCAGCAACGCTTCCATGGTCGATTCATTCAGCCCTCGACGGTGTTGTGAATACGTTGTCGTATATGTACTTCGAAAATGATCGTTCGACATCCAGTGAAGTAATATTTGCAAATGTCAGATATTCCTTTTCTTCATCTGAACACTCTTGATTTTCAGTTATAGACCGAACCTTTTGTAAATCGGGATTTTTCGTTAAAATTTCACCAAATTTTTGCGCAACATCGACTCCTATAGTGTTCGTCAAGTTTTCTAGGGCGGCTTGTAAATCGTTTATGCAATTTAATGCGTCTCGTGCAGATAAGTGACTGTTTTCTAATAGCTCAATAGCTTGTGCAACTTTAGAATAGTTTATGGGAATTTCATCTATTTGTTGTTGAACCCCTGAATTGCAAAAAAGTTGCTGACTATCTCGAACTGCTGCAGAATCAAGCTTCAAGATGACATTTTTCATTTGTGAAAAATATTTCTGATAGTAAGATACTGCCTGGAGCCATGTTCCCCATCGCGTTATTACAGGCTGAGGTGGAGGTGGTAATTTCGGACACACTTGTTTGAATACACGGATGTGTTTGGGAGATTTGATGAACACTTTTTTGGTAGATGCCATTAACTTATCCACCATCAGATACTTCTTTCGAATGGTTTCTGCTACGAGGTGACATGCGTATATGAGGCATGTTATGTGAAGAAGAGTCGGAAAGCATACTTTTAACATCCTACCAGCTTTCAACATTGTTGCGGCTCCGTCAGAAACTAACATGGTGATTTGGTCTCACGATACAAAATTCTCTTAACATATTTTTTATTATGTTTACAACGGTTTCGGCATCAGTTCTTTCAATCCTTTTGTTAGCTAACAACAAGGAAGCTGCTGGACCATTACGTTTTAAAGGATGCGCCAGAATATGAATCACGCTGTGTTTCTGAGTATCAGTAGTTTCGTCCACAGTGAGTCAGATTTTTTGATTTCTCAACTCGTCTTTTATACAGTCTTTTACTGTACTTTACACATGTGGTAAATTGTACCGCAATTGTCTTTTCGTTGGTAGCTTCCATGATGGAACATATTTATCCCAAAAAAGACGAAAGTTTTCATTATCTACTAGGTGTTGTGGGATGTTGCACGCGCTCAACATGAAAATAAAGACATACAAAAATTGCCAGTACGGAATATTGTCGTGCGACTTAGCAACCCTATAAATGTGCGAATCTGTAAATTCCAAACCAGGGAAACGCCAAATATATTTCTTCACATGCGATGCAAGAGGTACGCCAGGTTTACGTCCCATGTTTTCGAAAACACACAATGAGAATCCGATAAATAACCGAACGATCGAACTCCTCAATGTCTACCGTATTACTGAACTCTGCATCCACATACCCCATACACCCCCCCGTACAGGCGTCTCTGCGGGTGCAAGCGTTTGTCACGCTTTAGTGATCACTATGAGATAAGTAACATTCCTTTCTTCTATTTACGTTATTACGGTAGACATTTAAATTATGTTTTCTCTTCAATTAGCAAGAATTGAGATACAAGTTACAAAAAGTAGAAACAGACAGTTTAATGAGGAAGATATATAATCTTTTAATAATTATATACTGTGTAATACTAGATGAATGTAATTCTGTTATTAGCTTCTAATGTTGATAAGAAGCAGCAATAAGACTTTCATCCTACTTTCAACTAATCATAAGAGGATACGATTATGATTAGTTTTTTTATCTATTTACCTGTTACATGTGCATACGTTAAAACGCTTGGATTCCGAAACCATTGCTTTGCGGAGTATATTTTAATTGATTTTCAGGTTTTTGCATGTTCGACAAAAATACCAATCATACACCGTTCCCATATATATTTATATTAAATATGCATCTCGGCTTAGTCTAATAATATATACGTAATATATGTAAATTGGTGATCGTTTATTTTATAATTAATAAGACTGACATGCAGTAAAAACATAAACATTCATTATTTGAGTAATATCCACTTTTTTGTATCCGCGCGTAAGTATAGGAGCATGAATTATGCCCTGGAAGATATTCGATTTATTGCACGAATTAGTCATAAAACGCGATAAAAACCTGTTCGCATAGATTATTAGCAAGCTTACGGACGACTTCTTAAATTATTTAATTCGCGGGCGAACTGGTACTTACTCGTTCACCTTTTTCAAAGATAATTTAATTGAATTATCTCGCAATTTTAATTATAATTCGATACCAATGACATTTTTATTGCGTATAAGCACAGAAATAAACTAACCGTGTAATTAAATGATTTCTTTAACGAGTACGATTTCGGTAAATCATAAATAATAAACGGATTCTATAATTCGTTGCTAATAAATTATGTATTTCATCGATCAAAAACAAAAAATATACAATAAAAAACGGATGGTTCATGAATTGCTTATAACATATCTAATACTTAGTTATTAGAGTTATTGGACGGACTATCGTGGCTATGTTAAAATAAACCAAAAAATCTTTAAGCGTAGAAAATGCAGAAAAAATTCCCCGAATTTTGCTTTTAAATAACGAGGTCATATTAGATTATACGTTTACATTGTTGGATATGAATGCTATTGGGAACCTATCCATTTTTGACGGTATGGAAATTAGCTGGTCATGATGTAATATAAAGAATCGAACGTGACCTAATGTTCTTTCAGCTTAAAGTATAGGGTATCGGATTTATTATTTCATGTTTTAAAGATCATAACTAATATGTCTTGTGGAGGGATACATACATTAAATCTAAATGTATACATGTCTTAACTTGCATTTTCACTGTGAGAAAAATATGTAATGAATGGATGTGGTATATGCACTCCAAATCTATAAAAAGTACTAATTACAGAGCTATTTTCTGTCAATTTTTATATTACATTCTAAAAGTAATGCAAGGATTTTGCCATATATGCCGCATGACATGGAAATTGCAACACCAAGAAGATGTGCGAATTTTTTGACCATACTTAGTAGAAACGTATAACTAAGCTAATGATTGATTATAATTTTGTTATGATGGATCAAGTGATCATATCTGACACTTCATGCAGTATTTTTTGACATTAATGTCAGGTGTATTTCTTGCGAATTTTGATTCAATTTCCCCCGTTTTCTCTTGTCATACTCTTGTTTAACGTGTTTTGAGGGTTTGATTATGCCTAGATTGCGGCAACGTGGAAATTACCGCCAGTTAAGCGATTTCGAAAAAGGTGGAACTGTTGGCTTCCGCTAAAGTGGCTTTTCATTCAAGGAAATTGCAAATCGCCTTAATCGGAATCAATCCACCCTCATGCTCTGTTATCAGTCATGGACTAGGGAGGGCCAGGAAAGTCGGCGAAGAGGAACGGACAGCCGAAGAAAAACCCTTGCCTAATGGCATTAAGAGACCGATTCTCCAGCACCAGCTACCAGCTGATCCATGGTTAGGTAATGAAAGTCGTCCTATGACGCTTCAAACCGTTTATCGCCGAACCAGGGATTTCGGCTTGCAATCCCATCTACCACATCTTGTGTTACCAATTACGGCTCAACACCGTCAGCAACGTTGGAAGTGGTGTAAGTTGCGAATGAACTGGAACGTGGAGTGCCGTAGGGTGGTGTTCAGTAATGAATGTCGAGTTTGTATAGGGATGCATGATGGCCACATGAGGGTTAGACGAAGACATGGGGAACGTCGCGATATTCCATTTTCTGTTAAAAGGCACGTGCACCGAGCCGTGGGAGTTATGGTATAGGGTGCTACAGCATACGGGAATAGGTCTCAGTTGGTGTTCATCTGAGGTACCATGAGCGCCCAGCGTTACGTTGATGAAGTAGTGTAACCCCATACTCTTCCATATCTTCAGCACCCACATAGCGAGAACTTCTCTAACCAAGGCTACCCATATCTCCCGACCTTTCGCCAATCGAACACGTCTGGGACATTATGTGAAGAAAACTGAAGAACTTAGCGAATCCTCCGCAAATACTGGAAGCCCTTCGGCATGAATTGCAAGTTGCTTGGGACATCATACCCTAGGAGGACATCGACCACCTACTGGAATCAATGCCACGAAGAATGAGGAAGTGCGAAACTAATAGGGGGGTCCAAATTAATAGAAATAAAATTAAATTGTGTTAATTTTTGTTCTTTTTCTTTGAAATTATAATGAATTATTACCTTTGAATAGTTATACGTTTCTACCACGTTTGGTCAAAAAATTCGCACCCCTTCTTGGTGTTGCAATTTCCATGTCATGTAGTATACAACTTATACTGCCCCTTAAGCAATTTCATTTATTAAAAATTGCTCAGTCGAATTTCCAACGACTCCTATGGTAACAATTAAACAGCAGAATTTGTTTAGAATGTTTTTAATTCAAAAACTTGAAAAAGCTGCACTTTCTAAATATAATACATACAAAAGGAAAATATTGCATTAGCCGGTATTACCCTCACGAGAGGAGTTTTCCGACCCAAACATACAAACAAAAATTACAAACATTATTTTTTTCTGTTATCTGATCTTGTGCATGCTTTGTGTGTCCACTGACCACACACAATACATCTTCGCCATATTTCTCAATTTTTGCCAAACTCTTCGCGTATAATGCAAATATCTTCATTTACTTCTTTGTGTTCCTCACTGTCATCATCATCGCTTATTGTATATTCTCTTAGAATCGCTCCGCTATTTTAGTGCTTCTGTCTGTTGTTTATCAAATAAATCTTTTTTAGCTTCTGCAGACTTAATTGTTCGCTTTTTCTTTATTTGTTTTTATTGTACTGCATTTGAGAGTATTGCTTAGCTGACTTACTTTTACGATTTTTTGGTTGAGTGTTTGAACATGAAGGAATAGGAATAATTTCTGTGAAAGATTCTTTGTTTATTGTTATTAACATCGACAGTGTTAATGACATTCTCAGGGTTGGTTTCGTTATTGTTACTAATGTCTTAAGTTTTTCTAAAGTCATCGGTGCTTGTTCCGAAAATTTTCTGCTGAAGCGAAGTGATCCTCAGTAAAAAAACCGGAGTTAATGGGAAACAAACCAGTTTCGTAAGAATCTTTTAAAAAAATGTCTGGAGTAGCTACTCTACTAAGAACTTTATTGAATAACTCGGCTATATCTTTTGGAACAATTTCCTCCCCGATAGATAAACATTGGTGGTACATGCATATATTCCTGATGTATTAAATGCTGTCATTGCAGTCGTCGTCTTTCCTTTTTCCCAACTTGTAATAAATCCAACTCTTCTTTGTCCTTTTGATCTAAATCTTTTCTTCGGACGCTGGACAGTGATAACTCCAGTTTTATCACAGTTACAAATTCTCTGTTTGATCATTATCGTAGCATTACGGAGAACATGCAAAAACGCATCGATAAATTAGAAGCGTGCAATCATCAATTGTTACCTTAAAATTTAAGGCAAAATTTAATCCAATACAATTCGTAAAAGATTTAAAACGTGTTGTTTCATCTAAAACGAATCTTCCAGAGCTATTGGTAATGATAAGATCATCATTAGTTCACGATGCACTCCTATGGTTTGTTTGGCATAATCGAGAATTCTTTTCAAAATTTTCCTGAATTCGAATCGCTTTTCTTAAACAAATATGACACCGGCAGATATGATTCATCAAAAGGGTCCTCGAAAGAGAAATATTTCACTCAAAAGTATTCAATTGTTCAACATCTTACCCCAAAAATAGAAGAAGCTGAATTAATAAAATATCTATCCAGACACTATGAATTTGAAATTGTAAAATCAGTCATCACCCAAAATATAAGGTCTTATTCGGAATTCTGCATTCTCCTTGTACAATTTGATGATCTTGAATAAACAGGGCGAAAGTAAATCTAAAACAAATTCATCATCTAATACATCTCGTAATAATATTCAACAAAGTTCGAACCATAATGGTAATTCTTCGTCTCCAAATGAGCCATCGACATCTAACCATAATAATTCTCGACCCCAGCAATCGTTCAGTCACCATCAAACGAATTTTTCGAATTATCAAAGTCGTAATAACAACAATTCATAATTCGAACAACAGTCGTTACAATAGAGGTTCCAATCGTTCAAACTATAGCAGTAACAGAAATAGTGCCCAAGTTTGTAATCCTAACAACGCAAATGTAGCCGGTACCAACTCAAACAATATCCCGAAAAGTCAAGTTCAAGTTCAGGGTCAGCGCCACTATAACTTTAACGCTGTCCAGGTAATAGATATGAAATTCCCTCTGGCGGATAAAAGCTACTTTTCGAAAGCCACACGATTTCCCCTCAGGCCGACTGCCCTTAGAGTGGGGGTACTACAAACTTAATTTAAGTCCAGATAACGACAAACGTGGAGAAGAAACGGTGAAGTTATTTCTTTTTAGCTCATCTTCCTATTTTCGTAAATCTTCAAAATTAATGTAAAATTCTCCTACAACAAACAATAGGGTAGAGCACTGCACGGGCCTATTTTTCACGGCCCGGCCCGCCCGTGGCTCGTTACAATATGGAGTGGGCCCGCCCGTTGCGTTCATTACCTCGGTACAAGGCTCGCCCGGCCCGCCCGGCCCGCCCGTTAGGAAATTTAGGCCCGTTTGGCCCGTCTAAATTATTGTAGCTTGTTTAAGTAATTATATCTGCACTGTCTACTTCTAAACATTTTTTAATTACTATGTTGTAATGAGTAGAGTGAAACATTTATTTTGTTTGTTTTTGTATCCTATATTGTATGAAACCAAAAGAAAACGTAACATAACATTGCATACATTAAAATTGTTAATACAAACGATAGCGTAAAAACGAAACAGCATATACTGCATACGTTATATCCATTCGATGTATTTAATAAAACATTCTCGGCCCGTCAGGCCCGTACGATTTTAGGCCCGGTCCGGCCCCGTCCGCAATGAAAAGAGACAAGGCTCGCCCGAACCCGCCCGCGGGCTCGGGCGGGCCGGGCTTTTCCTAGTCCGTGCAGTGCTCCGCAACAGGGTAAATTCGAAAGTATTTCTAACATTATTTCGCATATTAAGTATGTTTCGTTAAGGCATCACCATTTACGTCGGGAAGTTTTTGTCTAGATTTGTCGTGAGGGTTTGTCTATCACAGAGCATAGATTCGTCTAGTTTGGATCATCAAGTAGCGTCACTACATTCATTCTCGTTAAATTGCTCGTTAGATTATATTTGGGTAGATAAAGTTGACATCCACTTCCGACATAACCGTAATGTATTTTCAGAAATATTTTTTGCACGTTTACAAAATTTTGATTTTTTATTCTATATACTTCTTGAAATACTTTTTCCCTAAGCTCTAAACGCCGTACCCTGTATACATAGGGGATTATTGTATTACAAATACAATGTAGTACAAAACTACATACATTATAGTACAAAAATTAAATGTATATTCATTTCGTTATTTCTTAATTTCTGTTTGTCATTCATTTAGTTAAATATTTAACTCACCTGAATTTGTTCTAAAAACCTTTCTAACATCAATGCAGACCCATGACCTCAAGATCGGTTACTTGATACCATGTCGTCTTTGTCTTCTTTGTCCACAACAGCTTCCACTACTGCCAGCTCCAATCTCTTTGCCGTTCCTTGCACCTATATACATACATTCATGGTACTAAATATTATTTTCTATCTGCGAGAATTTATAGAACGTCTATAATCATTTAACTTACAACATGTAACTTTCGATAAATTACCTTTGCTCGTACAATAATTGCAGTCTTTCATATATTTACACAGGTATTTAACATTCAATAAAAATAGCATTTCCCGACTATTTTATTATACCATTCACTAACATCCGCCAAACGGTTTTTGTATAAACCGATTTCATTCAGTTTCAATAAAATTACTTACCGTAGAAAGCTGCATAGTTGCAACAATTTCATTCATCCGCGGTAACAATGTCAATGACACAGATACACATATAGCGTCGATATAGTTTAGATTGGACATTATAGCAATTTATAAATTGCAAGAAATATCGAGAACGACTACTTTAATTGGATCTGTTTGTTATAGGACCGTAGAAAACAGGACGCCACTAAATGCTTCGTTATAGATAGTTTAAATTGCTCATATAACGATCAATATATACGTTTATTTAAATGGTATTTTAAAAGCGGAAATAAAGAAAAATAAAAAATTATGGAAAACATATCTAGCTAAGAACAAGAACCAAGATGAGTACCAGTACTGCAAAGCTCAAAGAGAGAAAGTGAATAATATTGTACAAGATGCCAAAACTCGATTACAGAAAAGATTCGGGAAAAAAATGTGGGATGTTTTTGATCATCTATCGTAAAGCCCTGACTTGGCCTTCCATCTGTTCTCCCACATGAAGACGTATCTTAGGCCCAGCACTTCCATGATAATGAAGGCTGTGACAGTAGCCAACCTGTCACAGCATTTTGAAGATCTTCATATTCTTATTCAGAAGGGATTTCAAAATGGGAGAAGCGCCATGACAAGTGCTTGAATTTACATGTGTTAAAAAACAGTGGAATAGTCATGCTAGTGACTATTTATTAAGTTTAATTATCACTTGTCTAAAGTAATATAAAAAAAAGGGAGGCTATGGTTGTACGGTTCGTAGTCTTGTAACTGACAATATTGCAAACATGGATAAAATGCGACGGGACTTATCTGCTGCATTGTCTTTTGTTTCCGTTTTTATAAAATGGCAGGATTATTCCTGTTTTCCAGTCCATGGATTGCAGTATTCATAATTAGCCCGAGTTCTTCCGTTCCTTGGTGTCCCAGGTATTTTATCACTTCTGATGTTACTTCATCGTTCCCAGGAGCTTTACCTAACTTTAATTTACCTACTGCTTCCATTATCTCTTCCTCTGTTATTAATGTGATCTCTTGTGTATTTACAAATTCTTCTTCTTCTTTAGGTACATCGTCTGCTTTGGTCAATTCTTGGAAGTCCTGTTTAGCATTGTATACCCTTTCTTTGCTCTTAATTGTTCTAAAGTTCCATAGAATAATTTCTGGTTTTCTCGTCATCGTTCATTTTCTTACCAAATTCCATAATCTTTAGGTTTTTTCGTACTCAGATATGTTGACCATGCTTTCTTTTTCTCTTTTGTCATGCTCTGTATCCTTTCATTTCACCATCGTGTTCTTTTCATATTTCCGTTTGTTATTTTAGATGTTCCATAGCTCTCTTTAGCGGCTTCCAATACAATTGTTTTAAATCGTCTCCACTTATTTTCTAGCCCTATTGTTTGTGCAGTTTCTTGGAGCTTTTTATCTATTAGTTCTTGATATTTTCTTTTGGTATTTTCCTCTTTGTGTTTGTAGCTTCGTATATTTTCTTTTATTTTTCTCCTCCTTTTATCTTGCCTTTCCAGGTTTTTATTTGTAATTCCACTCTTAGCAGATAATGATCACTTCCTATATCTCCTTGTCTGTGCATATTAGAAAATAACCAATTATTGATTTTTCATTTCGGCTATTCATAACTTGTAGATGTCTTTATGTTGAAATTTTGTGTTAGTTATAATTAAATCGTTTTCTAGACACATTTCGATAATTCGTTCACCATTATTGTTCTTTGTCTCTTCTCCCTCTTTTCCTAATACGTTTTAAATTCCTTTGTTACTGCTCCCTACTCTTCCGTTAAGGTCTCCCAAAATCATAATGTTTCCTTCTGCCTGATCTATTTCCTTCTGTAGTTCAGTGAGATATTCATCTTTTTGTTCCTTTCTGGCATCTTCGTTTTTTCCTTATGTTATTATTAGTGTCCATATCTCTTCATCCTTTAATTTTATTTTTACACTTAATATTCTTTCACTTACATAGTCTTCTTTTACTACATCTATAAGCTTATTTGGTGCTATTATCAGCCTCACTCCTTCTTTTACTCCTCCGTTTTCATCTACCCCGGTCCACATTAGCCAGAATCCTTTATGTATCCGTTTTATACCTTTTCCTTTCTGTTTAGTTTTTATAACTCCTAATAATTCGATCTCTTGTTTTATCATCTCTTCAACTATCTCTTCAACTAACTCTTCTTCTTTATCCTTTAGACTCTTTACATTCCATGTGCCTAGTTTCATTATTTCATCATATTTCACTGTTTCACCTTTTTTCGTTTTTCTTATATTATCTCTTCTTTTCACAGTTTGATTACTATTAACTACTCTCATATCCAAATTCATTGTAGTGGTCGTCATCGTACTTTCCTTATCATTCTCTACTATTAGTTTTTTGGAATTTCTCTCATATTTATAATTTCTTTTAACTCTTTTTCTTTGGGATCCCATTCCCATATTTTATTATTTATGATTATTTTCTGGAATCCTGCTTTTGTTTTATTCCCTTTGTTTCTTTCTACTTTTGCCCTCTGTTGTATAATGCTTTGTATTTCCTTTTCTTCTTTAGTTAGATCTACATTAATGTAGATTATCTTGTTTCTTATTTGTCTTAATTTCTTTTTATTTTTAAGTACTTGAATTTTGTCTTTTGATACCATTTCTACTATACATACATTTATTTCCTAATGTTTTAATAGTTTTAATTTTCGCTTCAACTTGAAGTTCTTGCTTCATAAATTCTTGTATATTTTTTTTCATACTCGTCTCATTTTCTTCATTTACTGAGATTCCTGTTATGACTAAATTGTCTTTCATTTTACTTTTTTCCAGACGATTGATTCTGGCTTTAAGTTTCTCAATTTCATTTTTCATCGCCTCATTTTCTTGCTTAAGTTCTTTTATATACTCAAAATATTCTTTTTGGCCTTTCTTTATGTCCTTAATCTCTATCATAATATTTTTCATCTCAGTCATATGTCTTTTCATTAGAATCGTCATTTCCTCCACCTTTTCCATGTATTAGTTGTTCGCCGCGTTAAAAACTTTGCTCGGGTCAACCCCTCCGAGGCTCTACTTCTCTCAGCTTGCGATTAACTTACTACTCTAAGTTATTTTAATGTTAACTTTCTTAAATGTCTCTTCTTACCACTCACTCAAAATTTTTGATCATACCCCATATACTTTTATCACCACAGATAGTTATTTACAATCTGTACACTAGTATTTTTGCCTTCGGTACACTATTATATTGCAAACCTCAAGATAAGACGCACATTAGAGAGAGAACCACCGCGGTCGAGCATGAAACAGACAATCACTGCCGAGAGAGCAATCATAACGCACGTATACATGTCCTTATCTCGGAGTGCCAGAACTTCGTCGGAGAACGTAGTGTACGCAGTGTTACGATTGCCATCCGTTGCTCCGTTGTCTATGCGCAATACAGCGCTTGGACCCGCACGATGTTTGGTCTTTGGAATCTCCGTTTCTATAGGGAGGTAGTAGCGAGGCGGAGCATACATACAAGAAAGGTACCGTAGTAAATACTTATTATAACTAGAACGTCTAGGTAGTCGTTTTTGGCCATATTCTGCTACTACCTCCGCAACCAGACGTTCGAGCTCCGGCAAGGGTTTGGTGGTGGCCCTAATAAAGTACAATGCATATAAACGTTGCGAATTAATATACAAATAAGCGTTGCGATACTGAAGACACATTTAAGGTAACAAAATGCCTTGCGAATTTAAGAAAGACATACAAACGTTGCGATTTAATACATACTGAGACACATTTATGCAAATGCACATAGAAATATGCCCACAAAATATGTACACAAGCAAGTAAGGAAACCGCATTATAAAATGTATATATGTAATACTAAGGTATATGCATATAACAAGAGGGAAACCTCACATTTTTTTATATTTTTTTATGTAATAGTAAGGGGAACTGTTTTGATAATTTTTTTTACACATACGTACTGTGTTTCATTTCGAGAGGTACCGAGCCATCGAACAAATAAGCAAATATTTTATACGTCTAAGCAAAGCAATTGGTCGTCCCTCTTCGCAAGAAAGATACACCAGCAGACGACTAGCGGCATTGTTCTTCAAACCAGGAGAACGTAACAATTATTATACCGAACTACTACAATTATTGCAAAAATAGAAAAACAGAACAAAGTTAGCACGACGTAGAATTCAGCTACTATTTAGCCTGATATGTATCTCTAACCAGAATCAACGAGTAGACCATCCAAAAACGTGTATGACTAGAAATGATTGCATGGTAAAATTCAATAGTTCATTTAAGAAAGAATGTCTTAATGTAAAATGTTTCTTTCTGAGATACGGTCGCGATTACAAACACCGTTACTTTGCATACTTTACTGTATTTATTATTTACACGCAGATGTTTACTTTATTAATGTATTTCGGAATAACTACACTTCCTTGTGCTGGGAAAACTATAGAATAGTGGCAGAAATTCTAATATATTCAATTCCATATAACTTTTAATGTTTACATTTTATACTCGCATTAAAACAAATAAAATACAATCTTTATTTGTATCTCCCTTGCACGTACAGCACTGGTTAGCGACACACAACAAAACGAGATAACTCACCATTCAAACGTGCTTCCTGTATTGGCGTCGTAAAATCCAATTGCCGCGAATATTTTTCTGCTAAATCGAAAACCTATATCACCTCAGGAAATTACACCATTATCGTTTTATCCACTCACTGTATGATTCATAGCAGCATGAGAGATGATCGATTTAAATTTAATGCTTTCGGATGACATTTTACTTGTTTTACTTTCCACTCTATACCACGGATTTAATCGAAGCTACAAGACATACAGAAGAAATTTAAAAAATGCCTTTGCGGTGACGGAGGTGTGGTAGAGTATTACATCTAATCTAAATTCGTAAACAGTATGCTATAGGAAGTTCACTTTTTTATTTGTTATACCGCAATTTTTTATTTAAATTTTACTGGCAGGTGCAATACTAAATTAAATTAGAGGCGGTTTAGAAAATGTTATCGACATTGTGTGCGGCCACATCTATATTTGTTTCAAGCCTAGGAATGAATAAAAAGTAATCTACGCGTGGTCCTTACTTTTTAAGTTCAATAAATTGTTAGGTTTTAAAATGCGGATGGATTAGATTGATATTAGTCGTATATAAGCATGAAGTTCTTAAAGTTGTAACGCGTGCTCCATCTCTGAACTATCTACATATATCGGATTGAGGAAACTTCAACATTTGCAGAATATAAAGAAACAATTTTGCTAATTACTTTCTCAATAAATTTACTTTGTAATTGTAAATCAAATCGGATGAAAATGAATTGCTTTTTCAGTTACTTTTCCTCCTATAAAATATTCTTATTCTCAAGGTTAACTTTCGCTTCTCGCTAAAAGATGTCGCCACAAATATTTATTTATTTATATGAGATTAATTTTGAGAAAACGTCTTAAAGTTTGGTGTAACTAAACAAACAGTTTCCATGCAGGTGATAATTAACTTTGCAGCTTGTGAACTTAGTGAAAAGTGCTTTACGACGGCCTGGAGCACGGCGTCCATCAACAATCTACCTAAGGCAGCTTTAGTTCGTCCAGAATCCTTGGAATAAAAGGAGGCAAATTTCTATTCTTTGATACTTGATTTATTTACAGATTTTACAAGAGAAATAAGAAAAATAAACGACATTCGGATTAAAGCAAAATAAAACGAAATGAAATTCTTATCTTAAGATTGCAAATTTAAATGAATTTAAATCAAAGTTCAAAATTTTTTAAAGATTATTGTCTGTTTAATAAAGTTATGTTGATATTTCATTGTGTTTAAAGCAAATAAACTCCGAAAACATTCTGAAATCGTATAAAAGAAAAACATCACCTGAGGATGCTTTCTCCTTTTCAAGTTTGTTTTAAGGATGCTTGCTTTCCTTCGTTCCTTAATTGAATTTCTAACCATCACTACAATAGCCAATGATTGGGAGGCAAAAAATTAACTGCAAAATTCTATAGACTCCACATAATCGGAAAATGAAAAAGAAAGCTCTACTTTCTTCGCGACAAAGAAAGAAAAAGTACACCAAGTAACTCCGGCGTATCCGCTCTTAGAGTTTAATTTAATAATAAGAATTTTTGGTGGGATGGAAGAGTTTTGCTTTGTAGCTTTCTCGCTGTTCATTTTAGAGAAAAGTTCATACGTTAATTGGATTTTTCCGTTCCGGATTTCGTAGAATAAAGAGGCGCAATCGTACGGGAAACTGCATCTTGGGTTTCGCGAACTCGAACTCAATTTACTAGGTACGATCGGAGCCGGCGGAAGGGGAGTAAAAGGAAATGCATTTGGAAATATGTTTGCTCTTGTTCTAGCTTGGGAAAAGCGAACTGCGCGCAATGCAGATAAGTTTTTCTCAACTCTACCTTCGAGTGTGTTCTTCTGAAGTAGAAACTGAATTTGTTCTAAACGATTGTTGATTTGTTGCATATGATTACGTTTTCTTCCACAACATATGCAAAAAAAGTTTTGTTACTTTTGGGAAGTTTTCAAATCAGTTTTATAATCTGGTGTTAAGAAAGAACATTTGCTATCAAGGAAAAAGTATATATACATGTAATAAATGAAAACAAATTACAATCCGTTATACAATTTATCGTCTTCGGTAATATAAACTAACGATTAATGAGCTTGTAAGTGTCCACATAAAGAATATCTAAAGCAATAAGGAGTCATGAATCGACAGCGTTTGAAATATTATTTTTTACAATGGTCTGTGGTATCAAGCACTTTCAAAGGTATGGAAAGCCAATGCTAAAATTTAAAATTTTTCGGCTAGGTTGACCTCACTGATTCTGGAAATGGAATAAATTTATTCTTTTTTAAATGGCTAAATATACTGTTTCGCTGTGTCGTTCTGCTTTGCTGGTCTGTATCAATTCCAGTTAGGTTCACATCCAGAATCTCAATTGAAGTTGTAAGAATTCTTGGTTGTTGCGGCGTTCCTTTACTCTTCCTGAATACTTCTTGCTATGTGCATATATCTTTTTTTCATTTTTTTCTTGTAATTATCTTAAAATATTCCATGACAAGAAGATTTTTCTGTAAAGCACTCTCAGTCAATCAGTCAGTAAGTCAAAACAATTCCTTGTATTGTAATTACTCTTTTATAAAACATTCTTTGTATGCTTTCTGTCTACTGCTAGTCTTCTCTGTATATTTTCTTGTGGTATCTAATTTACTTCTTGCTGTACAGTTCACTAGTTCATCTGGAAATAATATGATTTTTTCAATGTTCATTGTAAATTTAATGCTGGCATGTTATCCGTTAATGTAATACCAGTTTCTCCACTTAATTTGGCCGTTGTGATATGTATTTCATATCTGTACGAATATTTCGGCTTCCTTTGAGTATCTACGTTTCTGAAAGCTTCCTTGAAGAAATTTTTAACGATTGACAATGAAGATATTTTCAATGTATATGACCGTTTTGTGAATAGCAATCAGAATATCATTATCTATGTTTTGTAGGTATTTCAGTTATAGATGATATAGATTTTGTTTTAATCATTTTAAATTAGTCAAGAGATTCCAATACATCAGTAATCCCGTAGAGCTTTGTTTCATGAACATTTTGTCGTTAGTTAAACAAGGTCTTTGAGTAGGTTGCGGTAAGTAACAAGATCTTAAGAAATTTTGAAAAGATGGTATTTATGTATTTTTCAATAATACCTTATATAAAAAAGCAGATAGTATAATATGCTAGAACTACAGAGGAATAACACTAATTAGCACAGTAGCGAAAACTAATGAGAGAATACTAGAAAAACGGTTGAAAGAAAATCTATGAAAAACTCTAGAAGATACCCAATTTGGTTTTCGACCAAATAGGGGGGTAAATGATGCACTATTTATCATGAGACAATTAAGAGAAAAGGCAATAAGAGAGGACAAAGGGGTACATTTAGGCTTTATAGACCTAAAGAAAGCCTTCGATCGGATTAGAAGAGAGGACATATGGAGGATATTAAGAAACACAAGAACATCTGAAACACTAATAGCAGGAGTTCAAAGTTTATACCAAAACACAAGAAACCATGTAAGGCAAGAAAAATCAAAAATTTTTGAAACAACTCTAGGCTTTAGCCAGGGATGTATCCTGAGTTCGCTACTGTTCTCTTTAATCCTGGACGAAGCAATAAAAGAAGGGAAAAAGGGAGGTCAACGCATATGAAATTGAGAAAATGAGAAGAATGGGGATAAGTGAACTCTGCTATACGGACGATATGGCCATCATAGCGAAAGATCAAAAAACCCTCAATAATAACATACAGGTCTACAAAAGAGTTTTGGAAAATATAAACATAAAAATCAGCAAAGAAAAGACAAAAACCATGACAATAGGAAATACACAACAACAAAATGTAGTACAAATAAATGAAGAGGAAGTAGAACAAGTATGGAAGTCTAAATACCTAGGATCTATGATTACAGAGGATGGAAGGTTGAATGAGGAGATAACAGAAAGAGTAACAGCAGGAGGAAAATTTACAATAGCATAAAAGATACTTTTCTGGGAAAGAAATATATTCCAAAAGACATCAAATATATTTTCAGTATCCAAGAATTAAAATGTTAAGTTATGTTGAAAATGAGAATATTGAGTATCAATATAATATTCGCTATCTATCAAATGAATGATGTTGACATAAATCTAGTTCCAAATTAACTACTTTAAGAAATAAATCTTTACGAGTTGAATATTGCTACATAAAACATACACAAAAAAATCTTCAAATCCAACTTGTGGTACGATATTTAGTGGAGCCTAATAAACGACCTTTGTATATAAAAACAAGGCTTTCCCGGTAAAATTTTGACTACAATGGTGTTGTAGAATTGTGATTTGTATTATATTTCACCCATTGTATGTCTTATTTTATAAATTAATCTGTCTCCGTAACAATAGTACTCATGGTAAACTTTTTCTTGCGCTTCGCAAAATCGCCTTGCGAATTGTAATACCATATCTAGAATTAAAATTCGCGGTTTATACTTTTTTACGTCCAACATTCGACATTCTTACTTCTCTTGCTCGCGAATCGAGTATTGTAAAGATAAGGATTGGATATCGTAGATACACGTTTGTGTTTTCGATTTCTATTATGGTTGCTTTAGTTCATGCCACCAATAACAATGGTTTTATTATAACATCACAATCATGAACTCAGCGGGCAAGAAGTCAAACATAAATTGAGAACCAGTCGATAGTCATCATTCTAACTGATTCATAACAAGCTCAGGAATTGTATTATCATCCGATAATTGTAAACCAGGCGCATTTCTTTGTAGGTACTTTCTTTGTATTACTTCCTTTTTTATCATTATTGTACGTAGTTGCGTGTTCCATTGTAATAATGATATATGTTTTAGTTGTTCCTAAAACTGTTGTTATTGTTATTACTAAAGCTGGCCACGAGCGGTACCGCGCAGTAGCGTAGAGTCGACCAGGCCTCGCGTTCCACTAGAGTTATTCTGCTAATAGAGATGTTTACTGCCGCAAATAATTTCGCTCATCTTTTAAATAAAAATTAAATAACACGTGTTCAAACACTTACCATTTTAAGAGCCCTCCGTGAAATCACAAAGTGAATAATGTCTGTTAAATATCTGCAACATTAGATATGTTTCAACTGTTGTTTCGGCAAAACTAATACGGCATGAGGAAAAAATGCGTTTATATGCAGAGAACGAACGTTCTACATCTAGTGACGTAATATTTGCGTAAGTAAAATAATCTTTCAAATAACTTAACGATTCTGTTGACGCACCTTCACAAATGTGTCTTAATGTGCCAAAATCAGATTTTTTCTCAAAAACACTTTCAAATTTTTCTAGAACGGAAATTTTTTTTGCTTCTTCAATCGCGTATAGCTGTGCGTGAACATGTTACACTATTTGTAGAGATTCTTCTAACGGCACCGCAGGATTTTGTAATTTTTCTATTGCATCTGCTAGCCCGAAGTAATTGTCGTGAATGATTTTTAAATCCATTTTAGCCTGACTATCTTGAAATTTCGACTGGCTTTTCTGGATAGCAGTAGCTCCCTTTGTATCGAATTGTAAAACCACGTTCTTAATATTGTCAAAATATTTATGATAATAAAACGCGGCCTGCAACCATGTTCCCCAACGAGTTAGAATAGGTTCTGGTAGCTCTGCTATACGGGGGCACAGTCTGTGAAATTCGCGAATACGTTTCGGTGGTTTGACAAATACTGCTTTGGTATGCGCTATTAAAGCGTCTACCTCAGGATAACATTTTCTGATACTATCCGCCACAAGATTGAGAGCATGAATTTTACACGTAATGTGTAACAAATTAGCAGAATGCTTTTTAAGAGACCGGCCTACAGAAAGCATGTTTGCAGCACCATCACTCACTAACATCAAGAGTTGGTTTGTTGAAAGTTCAAACTTGTCCAATGTATTTAACACTAACTTTGAAATTACTTCGGCAGTACACTGTTGTATTCGTTTGGAGACTAATAGAATTGAAGGTGCCGATTGATGAGGTTTCAATTTGCGTGCCATTACATTAAGAACAGAATGTTTCTTCCGATCTGTTATTTCGTCGACACATAACCACAATTTTTGATCTTTCAACTCCGATTTTATTTTTTGTTCAATATGTTCGCGCGCAGATGGCACAATTCTTCGTAACGATGTTCGACTTGGTAATTTGCACTCCGAATAATTATTCCAAAAGCAGATAAATGGTTCCTTGTCTAGTAAATTAAACGGTATATTACATGCGATAAACGTAACGCATAAATTAAATATAAATTTTTCATTGTCTCGTGCGCAATTTCTTTTTGAGACATGCTTTTCACTATTTACGTGTCGTAGACAATGTTGTCTGGACCAACACATTAACGGGATTTTACAGATTACACATTTAATTTTAGCACCTTCATATATTAAGTCTGGAATTTCTGCAATAAATTTTCGAAGTTTGTCCGACGGCGGTCGTTTTGCTGACGAAATCATAATTTTTCTAGGACAGATAAACAATTGCGCAAATGACCGGCAGCGAAAATGTCCGTACTGCTCCGCAGACGAAGTAATACTACCGTTCCTCTCGGTCCGAACTGATTCTACGCCGATGCGCGGTACCGCTCGTGGCCAGCGTTAGTTATTACAGACCTTTTACAAATGTAATTTCTTTGTATATATTTACAATTACTTATAGAGAAACTTAAGCATTAGTGAATAACATGTACACTATTAAATATTCCGGAATAAGTGGATAATTCAACGATTAGCAAAATCATTTTGTGTTTTATTGTAACTCAATAAGTTGGTATAGAGTAAAATGCCAAAAACCATGAAACAGTTCAGTGTTTTGTTTCCGAAATATCTACGAAAATATTTTTTTTTGATTGAAAGTACTGGATATTGATTGATTGATTGTTGCCATAAGCAGGACTAGCCTTTACATCCTTAACGCTGCGAATCTGCGTTGGCTTAGCGCTGCGTATTCGAAAATAGTATAAGAGGCTGTTTCTTCCTTTTCATTACAAAGCCTGCATAAGGGTTTATCTTTGTTAGTAAACATGTTGCTGCCCTAAGCTGAATCTTGTTTAGTGCAAGCAGGTCTGCAATTAAATGTTGCGACGGTCTTCTCATCATTCATTTTCTGTGCTTTTGTCCAGCTGCATGGTTCCAATTTAATTGGTATTGTTTTATGATCCATTCATTAATTGCACCACGCATTGCACTCTTGGTAACCCAGACGTGGTTCAGGTTCTGTAAAATTCATTTTTGAACTTTTTCTCGCTAGTTGGTCTGTAATTTCATTGCCCACTATACCCTTGTGTTCTGGTACCCACGCCAACGTGACCTTGTTGTGTTTAGACAGAACCATTAGGTTTTGCAGGCTCTCCCATACTAGTTTGGAGACCATACGATCAGGTGCTAGTGTCTTCTAGAGAATGCAGATCGTTTCCCCTCGTGGTTGTCGACATAGACTCTCCCAGGCACAGGTTTGAATAGCATATATTTCTGTTTGAAATACCGTGGTGTATCGCTGAAACGATACACATACTTTGTATCCCTGGTTTTCCTCATAAACACCACCGCCAGAACTAGTACCCGTTCTGCACCCATCTGAATACCAGATTTGGGTTCTCGGCTTTCTCCTCTCTCCATTTCTATATTCTTCCCAATTCTAGAAAACTTTGCAATGTTTATCATAGGAGATCCTGGAGATTGTTACGTCGCTACCCATAGTAAATATGGGGTTTGTTACTACTCTTTCTGTTCTGGTATGCCCCAACCTACTGCGGGTTCTCCAGTTACTATTGCTTTTTAGTCTGCATGCTCCCATTCTAGTACTGGATATCATAAACTTGATAGTGTACTGTCATCTGAAGTATATGCTTGAAAATCAAACATGTTTTATGCAAATTCATTTAAAGGCCTCTTAAACTGCTGTAATGACAAAAATAGTGCTGTTATGAGCAGTACAATTAATGCGTGGCTAGGGCTATTCAGTTACATACATTTAGGTACGTTCAGGTATGCCCTACCGTGGCTTAATATAACATTTCAACGGCTTATAAGCCGCCTTTTTTATTTTCTCCCTCTATTCCGGGAGTTTACAGCCAACGGTAGTGCCGGAAAAGTGAGAACCTAACTCATTTTCGCCCTATATTCCGTCATCCCTCAATTTTCAAATTTAACTGTGAGACGCCTAGAATAAGCGCCGAGAAATGCTCACACAAGCGGTATTGTTTTGATTCATAACAATGCCCGACCTCGTACCGCGAACAACAACTCTTACAGGACTTTGGCTGGACCCAGTTTGACCACCCTCCGTACAGCCCTGACCTCGGCCCCAGCGACTTCCATCTCTTCTTGTACCTGAAAACGTTCCTTGGTGGTCAAAAATTCAACAACGATGAAGAGCTCAAAGAACATGTTACCATATGGTTGACAACACAGGCGGCAACGTTTTATGAGGAAGGCATACAAAAACTTGCGCCACGCTGTGACAGGTACCTACAAAATGGTGGGAGCTATGTAGAAAGATAGTTTAAGATATGTAGTTTTTTTGCAATAAATAGTTTTTCTGTATCTGTACTCGTTTTGTTTTTATTACCAAACAGAATTTAGTTTCTGGACGTGCCTCGTATATCACGAGCTGTAAGAAGATTTTAATTTCAGAAATTATTTTATTTTAAGAATAATAAATTTTTAAATAGATATCTTTTGGTAAGTTATTATTGGTCGAAAATTAATGCTATCGATAACAGGTTAGTGAAAGGACGCTGAAACAATCGTGGAAAATAGCGTGTGAAAAATTCAAAATTCCATTTTATCAACTAGGGTGAAAGAACGCAGTGTTTATATACGTGGCTTTTTAGGTGATTAAACGTTTATAACAATTCCCTTTCGTTCGCATTTTAATTATTATATAAACTGCGGAAAGAGTATCAAGTTGATATTTCCGATTTGACGGCAAATCCAAGTGATAATAGAAAGAAAAAATATCTCATCCAAAAAAAAAAACATGTTTTTTTTATTCAAAACATGTTTTTAATCTTTTAATCATGTTTTAAACAGTTATCAAAACAAGCTTGTTTAAAGCAAAAAAACATGTCTTAAACACAAGCTTAAATTCGATTACAATTGTTTTATTCCGTGCAAGGCTATAAGTTTTGTGAAAAGCACGAGCCAAATTAGTTCCATACATATAGATTCACCGAAGAAATAATGTAAAGAAACAACGAATAACCCATCGTCATCATCCACGGCTACATCGTTATCTTTTGTAGTGAAAACCTCAAGAAAAATTAGCAGAAATAGTGATATCCAAATTGCAAAACTTATATGTAGCACAAATTCTTCTTTCCGGCCTGTTGAGCATAAAGAATTTAAGAAAATGATAACTCTACCACGGTTATAAACCACCAAATTACAACCAGATTTCTAATGAATTATCAGATGAAGTCTATTTTTCTGTAAAACAATCTGTGCCAAATAAACTAAAAGGAAAGGGGCAATCTTCATACAGAACCAATTGTTTGCATTTCCGTAACAGATCTTACCAAAGGAATTATTTACTTAATTGATACTACTGACATAGACAAGAAAACAGACGTACTGCAGAATATCTATTTAATTTTGCTGTGGAAGCAATAAAAAATTGTAAAAAATTTGGCTGCTCTGTTAAAAGTTTTGTAACCGATAATGCGAGAAAGATGATTAAAATGAGAAGCCAATTCACAGAATATGACAATATTGGTATGCCGGATATAATAACTGGCATGTTTTGGCAAAAGCATGCTCAGAAAATAGGTATATACAATAATGTGCAGGATCTAGATTTGAAAACTAAAGTTCAAAATTGTTTATGCAATTTAAAACAGATTTCAATTGTTTTAGATAAGGTAGAAAATGAAACTTGTAGTGTAGCTGAGACCACTGAAGTATAGTTAAGAAGTATTACAGGATATAGAAAGAGGACAAGAAGAATACACTGAATTTGAAATAAATTGTTTTAGCAATCGATTTAACATCGCCCCAACACCAGCCCATTTTCTGGCCAATTTATTGAACCATCGTTTTAGAGGTCAGAAGTTGAATAAGGAACAAGTGGAGAAGGCGCTTGAATATGCAGCCTCATATTATCCGGAAACCATGCCATTTATAATTAAATTCCAAAGGCAAACAACCCTCTTTAAGAATATTTATTTCCAGTTGAGAATATAGAGAATGTCTCTCCATTTTCATAGTGGCGTGCTCTTCAAGATCAAGGAGCTATAAATAATTCTCTATTTGAGTTATGTATGCAGCTACACATTGCATCGACAGATTATTTTCATGTTTGAGGTTAGTTCATAGTAAATTGCGGAATAGATTAGGTATAAGGGGTGATGCAAAAGTAGTTGGACATCTTTTAACATTTTTTATACTTTAATCAAAAACTATTAGAAAGTATGCGATGGTTTAATCTTAAAACTAGAACTTTTGTTTACAATTATCATTAGGTTAAAATTGCAAAAGGTTTCAATTTCTTTCTTCAATTTTTCTCAGTTTAGATGGAACCTTTCGAATCATGGCTTGAATGTAATCTGGACTAATTTGCTTGAGCTTATTGCTAATTCTACGTGCCAACTGATTCTCGTTCTCTGCGGTCCAACCCTTCTCATAAACGAGTCGACTAAGTTCTGCCCAAAAATCTTCGATAGAACGCCTTTGGAATATTTAGAGGATTCATTTCTTTAGGGACGGAAGCGATGTTATTTTCTGTTAACCACGTGGTAACAGTTTTCGCATAATGCGAACTCGCTAAGTCTGGCCAAAAGAGAATATCATCTCCTTGGTGAAATCTTTCAATAAATCGCTTCAGTTTTGGTAGACATTTTGTCCTATACACGGGAATCACGCACACTTCTTATGAAAGGACTTGAAACACCGGCTCAAATTTTGCTTTACCTGCAAATCTCACTTCGTCAGGAGCAGAGCTTTTATTTTTTGTGTAAAATCTAGCATTTCCAGCGATGTTAGTGCTACCAAAGGTAAAATATTTCTCATCATCTAAGATCAACACTTTTTGTGCAACTTTTAGATTGGTCCTCATCTTCCTACATGGAACCGGAATAATTTCGATTTGTTTATCCGTGTATTCTGGTGCTTTTCGTCTTTTATAATATTTTAAACCTTTTTTTTTCAAATTTCTTGATATACAAGACTGAGACACTTTAAGCCTTGCCGCCATTTGTCGTAACGATATTCCAATCTTGTTTTCCATCAATTCTCACCATTTCCGCCGGGGTCCATCTTCCAAGGGCAGAATAAATACGTTTTCGCAAATTTTCAATAGCAGCAGTTTTCATTCTTACAACTAACAAATAAACGATTTTCTGTTCAAGAGAAACGTTCGTACAAGACATTGACGTTTGGCTCATTTGTCAAAAAAAATTCCACAGCCTACTACGCTAATTTTTCAAATGTCCAGCTGCTTTTGCATCAGTCCTTAGAAAAAACAGTTAAATTAGTAAGGATTATTAGAGCATACAACTTCAATAAAATTTTTATTGGTAATTAGTTTTTTTTTTTTAATTTGCATCGTAATCGTAATAGAATATTTATTATTATTTGTTTTTTAATAAAATAACGTGATAGAATAGTTATTATCTTTATGTTTTCTTAATGAATAACTTACAAGTATATATTCTATTATTATGACAAATTCGTTATTAATGTTGTACCTAGAGTACAATAAACACTACTCCTACATTATTTAAAGATGGGTATATTTTAAATATCGTATTAAAAAACATGTTTTAAACGCGTGTTTTAAACATAATTTAAACACAAGTGTTTTAAGCATAGGCTGATGTTTAAAACATGTTTTAAACATCTATTTTCGTTACATTTGTTTTAAACAGTGCCATCCTGATCTCGTCCGATAAAATTCCCAATTATAACATCACACTACTTAATATGACTATTGTTAATCTTTAAGAAAGGTAATTACGCGCGATTAGTAACATGTGAAACAACTTTTTCCGATACATTTACCTAATCTAGAAAATAACGCGTTCTCAATTCAAGTGAAAAACTTTTCATCCTTCGTAGAAAAGAGAATTCTTCATAAATTTACTCTCACTCCATATCGCGGAGGTAATTAAAGACACATATTCTAACAGTTAATAATTGTTTACAAAGGTTTTCTACTTATTTGGATACTTGCTGATAGTTTCGAAGGAAGAAAATTCCACTTGTCACGCCAGGGTAACGCGAAAAATGTCGACTATTATAGAATTAACTCACAATGTTGACCCGACACCGACGTATTAGTAAAACGTCCTGACCTTCCTTTTTCATCTTTCACGGGTGAACGTTGAAGAGATAATGGTACGTACAGTAATGGTACACGCAAAGCGTATAAGCGTCTCTAAGTACGCTCATCGAGTCATCACCGATGTTGACACACACACATCCATTAAGGTTTATTGTCTCATTATCCAATCATTTATAGCTGAAGAATTGGAGGCGACGCGGCGTTGCTTGTTTTCATGCAACGGGCTAATATATCCCGCATGATAAATAACGCTTATTTACTGCTATAAACAAAATAGAGTTCATTGTGTTAAAGATAGATTATGCTTTTTTATTTAGAAACTATTAAAAAAGTATTCACCTTATGCTATTATAAAGAACTATTACTCATTTCAGAAAAAAAAAACACAAAACTAAACGTTGAAGATTTTTCTAATTGCCAGTGTTATTTCAGTATTTAATCAAATGATGCTCAAGTCCCAAAATCTTGTAAAATTACAATAATACTCCAATAATGATTAAGAACAAATTGCAACAATTCCAGAGTGCCATACATGTTTTCATTAGAAACTGTTTCGTTGCCTCTGCAATCTTATTATTCAAATTTATTGTTATCATTTTGGTAGAGGATTTGCAAGTACCTATTACACTTTTAGCCTAGCAAGCTGTACATTTTCGAGATTGCTAAAAGGTATTTATTATCTAGCTTACCTAATGCTACATGACATGAAAATTGCTACACTAAGAAGGGGACCGAATTTTCTAATCAAACTTGGCAGAAACGTATAACTATTCAAAAGTAATAATTGATTGTAATTCTGTTACAATGGATCAAGGGGTAACGGCATGCATTACACTTCGTGCGGCCTTTTCTGACAATGTATTGCAAGTTTTGATTCAATTTGCATCGTTAGCTCTTGTCATACTTTTGTTTTACGTGTTTTGAGAGTTTGATTATGCTTACAACGTGGAAATTACCGCCAGTTCAGCGAACTCGACATAGGTAGAATTGTCGGCTTGCCCGAAAGTGTTTTTTCGTTCAGGGAAATTGCAAATCACCTTAAACGAAACCAATCCACCATCATGCGCTGTTATTAATCATGGATTAAGGAGGGCCAAGAAAGTCGCCGAACTAATGAAGTGCATGATCGCCATCTTCGCCTAATGGCACTAAGAGACCGATTCTTCAGTACCAGGTCAATTGCTGATCTATGGTTAGGTATTAAAGGTCATCCTGTGACCCTTTGAATCGTTTATCGCCGAACCAGAGTTTTTGGGCTTGCAACCCCATCGACCACATCGTATGTTACCACTTACGGCCCAACACCGACAGCAACGTTTAGAGTGGTGTAGGTTGCGAATGCACTGGAACGTGGACTGGCATAGGATGGTGTATAGTGGTAAATCTCGATTTTGTATAGGGATGCATGATGGCTGTTTTGTTGAAAGGCCTATGCACCAAGCCGTAGGAGTTATGGAATGGGATGCTATAACATATAGGAGTAAATTGCAGTTAGTGTTCATCCGAAGCACCATGAACGCCCAATATTACATTGATGAAGTAGTGGATATATTCTTCCATATCTTCAGAAGCTCGAAGACCCAGCAGGATAATGTCCGTTCCCACGTAGCAAGAACTTCTCTAAATCAGTTCAAAAAGGCCCATGTCAATATCTTGCCATGGCGACCCAGATCTCGCGACCTCTCGCCAATCGAGCACGAGTGGGACATTATGGGAAGAAAACTGAGGAACTTAGCGAATCTTCCGTAAACACTGAAAGCTCTCCGGTATGAATTGCAGGTTGCTTGGGACACCATGTCCCAGAGGACATCGACCACCTATTGGAATCAATGCCCCGAAGGGTGAGGGAGTGTGAAACTAACAACACACATTAATAAAAATAAAATTAAATTGTGTTAATCTTTTATTTTTTTATTTGAAACTATAATCGATTATTACCTTTCAATAGTAATACATTTCTGCCAAGTTTAGTCAAAAAATTTGCACCCTTTCTTGGTGTTACAATTTCTATGTCATGTCGTATACATTTATACTATAAATATATTTTATTTCAAAGACGCTTTTGGAACCATTCTAGAATAGTAAATTTTAAATAATTATGCACATTTGTTTTCAGAAATATCGCTTTATGTTTTTGTAATCTCAGAATAGAATCAAACGAACTGTTAAGATATAAAAAACTTATAAAGTAGCTTATCTCTTTGTAAACCTAAATGTTCTATGTAGTATTCCTCGTCGTTGTAATTAAAAAAAATTCTATTGTGGTGTTTGATTTTTAATGCATAAATACTACACTTGATTGCTTAATTTGTATGTATCTCTAGAATTATCCGTATTGTCTACTATGGGACGCCTTAGAATAAAGAAAGTCGAAGATTTCTTTTTACAATTCTCTTACAATATCATAAGCTCATTATAAAAAATGTTATTGAAGAAAACATAGAATAAAACAAAAAGTGACGTGAAAAATATGATAATAATAATGCCTTCGCATTCTCCAATAGATGTCGTCAATTACAGGATTCATGGAGCAACATTTTAATGAAGCGCATCTGAACGTAGTTTAAGGTGTTCACCCTTAGCATGGATTCTTAATATTGTTTCCTATTAGACATATTATTCTAACCACGAACCAACACCTCTGATTAAAGAAAGTTGAAAATTATTTTTGCAATTCCCTCGCAGGACCATAAGTTCATCATCGAAATCTTACTGAAGGAAATATAAAATATATATAATAAAAAATTATTAGGAACAAAATAAACCAGAGTGAATTGCTGAAACGAGAAGAAAAACCGGAATTGATACATTTAGTTAATATCTGTTTAAATCAAAATTATTTTAAATTCAACTAAAGTGTTTACCAATAAAAGGATGGTCCGCCTATGGGTTCACCTTTATCACCAATATGTTCGGAGATTTTGATGGCATATTTTGAAGAGAGGTTATTCGAGGAGTTGAATGTATTATACAGAGTCCGGCAAAAAAAACTCCCTAATTTTAAAAGGTAGTTACAAAGAAACTAAGAAAGATACAGGAAAAATACTTTTATTTGTGAACAATGAATACTATGCCATTTTACATTACTTGGTTTTAAAAATTATATCCGGTAAATGACGTCCTCCATTGTTGACATATTGACGAAGTCTTTCCCGGAAGTTGTCCATCGTTCTTCGTGCCATTTCTCTTGGAATGACTGCCACTTCCTGGGTGCTTGCTTCCTTAAGTGCCTGCAGAGTTGTGGGACGATGTTTGTACACTTGAGCCTTTAAGTGTCCCCAAAGAAAAAAATGTGAGCTGTAGCTCCGTCTTGCTGGAACCAGACTTCTTGCTCTTCATGGTCTACAACAAACTGGTTTAACCTAGGTCGGAGGAAGGTCTCTATCATGTGACAGTAACGATTTGAATTAACCGTTACCGTTAGGCCACCTTCTTCGAAAAAAGTCGGTCCCCACATACTAAATTCGGCAACGGCGCACCAAACTGTCACATGGGGGCTGCGGAGTGGTCGTTGATGAAGTTCCCGAGGGTTCTTTGCAGCCCAGTAGCGAAAATTCTGTTTGTTTACAGTACCTGACAAGTGGAAGCTCTGCAAGTTTCAAAATTTCTATTACTTAATTCCTGGGTAACCATTATTTTGTAGGGGTGCATATGAAGTTCTCTATGTGGAATTCTTCTTACGCTCCTATCAGACAATCCCAGGGCAGCTGAATGTTTAAGTGCTGAACGCTTTGGGGATTGTTGGACGGACGCTTTCACACGCGCCACATTTTCCGGCGTTGTTGCAGTCCAAAGTCGGCCAGTAGGTTTTCTTTTCAGTGCTGAAGCTGATTGTTTAAAGTTTGACACCCAAATTTTGATAGTTTTCCTATCAGGAACACGATCATGTCGGTCAAATTGGAATCGAATCCGAAACGCTCGCTGCGTAGTAATCACAGAACCACCATTACGAATAAATTCCTCCACAACAAACGCATGATGCTCACCGAGCCAAGCCATTGCGCACACTGGAAATGGCACGTACACCACTTTCAAATAATTTCCGCTTCACATCAGTACCCCCACTACAACTCATACAGCGGCTTCTTCAAATATGGGAATTTTTTTTGCCGGACCCTGTATAAGAATGTTTTCTTTTGGGGTAGATACGTAGATGATATCTTTTGTAACTGGTCAGGAACTGAGAGGCAACTATCCAAATTTCATGATGCAATTAACAGCAAATTCCGTGGTATTAAGTTTACTTTGCAAAAAGGGAATAATAATACTTTAAATTTCCTAGATCTAGCGGTAACTAGAATATTTAATAGTTTAGAATTCGCTATCTACAGGAAATCAACTCACACTGATGATATTATTAATGCAAATTCAAGGCACCCGAACAATATATTAAACCGTATTGTAGCCTTGTCTGTATTTCAGCATAGTACAAAGACCTCATGCAAGAAGCCGAAATCTCGGAGCGTAGGGTTTTAAATAAATAGCCTTTACTATGCTCTTTAGACGCGAAGTTGTTACAATGCTCAGTCCATCCTAACGTTGCCTCAAGCGACACACCAAGAAACTTTACACTTTGTGAACCAGTTAACGAATGATTGTCTAAATGCATATTTAGCGGTGTGATAAGTTTCTGACGACTATGGAAAACGATGTGCTTTATTTGTCGAGGCTAAGAGCAAGTTTCTTCTTAAAGAACCAGGTACTCAAGACAACCATTAGCCTGTTACACAGGTCTTCAATGTTGCAGTCAGTTACAGGAGGTACAACGAGAATAGAAATATCATCTGCGTATACAGTTACATAGCATTCTGACAAAAACAGAACAATGTCATTAATATATAGACTAAAAAGCATCGGCCCCAGGATAGATCCCCGAGAAACGCCGTGCAGCACCGGAATATAGGAAGATTTTATGATTTTTGTCTCACCATTCGGATCTGTGGACAGCATCTTCACAAATTGAGTTCTACCAGTGAGATATATCTGAAACCACTGAGCCACGTGCCCCCTGATGCTATACAAACTTAATTAATTGTACCCACTGTAAATACATGAAGTTTGATGTCAATTATCAAAAAAAAATACATGAAAATTAGCCGAAAGAATCATTGCTTTCAATGTGTGTTAGGTAATAATTATACAATCGAAGTTCTTAATAATGTCTAAATTACTATTGCTTCGAAGATAGAAACCTACTATTACTTGGTAATATTCAATTTATTTATATTGCTTTTGCCTACTTGTTGAGACGTTACAGCAATATACTGCTAATACATAAGAAAGAAGCAATACAACTTAATTTTGTAAATGAAGCTTGTCTAATAGGTTAAATAGCGTTTGCCTCTCATCAGGTTATTATCGAAAACGTACGTATATACATACGGATGTGTACGCCATAAATCCGCATCTCCATTTAGGGCTAATATCGATCAGATTATGGTATTCAGTTTTATCGATCGAAGTAACGGCATGCACTTCGCTGCGTAGGTCGTGCGAACGGGATTTTTTTCCGTAGCTACGTTGGAAATTAACACGGTAGTAGACTTTATGAGAATCGCATCCTAGTAAATATGGTTTAATTAAGCACCGCGATACTGGTAATATTTCTGAGTGTACGTTTTATTATTTACATCGCGGGCGTTAGCGAATGCTGGCTCCCCCGTAGCGTATGTTTCTCAATGCAGGGCCGGATCGACAAACGTCAATTTTCGCTTTGTTTGCGATCGACTTAATCGTTTTTTTTTGGGGAAACCGCAAGCTTTGGAATTAAAAAAAAAAGCTTTCTGCCGTTACTTCGGAACCCAAATAAATTAACATATATCCTCGGATCACATCTGTAAATTTACTTTAGATATTGTGTTGGTATTAGAATGGATTATTATTAAGGTTCGACAAACGAGTGCAACGTTAGAGGCGTCGTATCGCGCAAAAGTAGGTACGTGAGATACTGTATTATTAAAAAATAATATATTCTTACCTTTTATTGAATAGTATTTTGTCGCAGTGGAGATCAAGACGTAAATAAAAGGTAAGAATATGTTATTTTTTAATAATACTGTATCTCACGTACCTACCTCGTTTGTCGAACCTTAATGATTATTAGAGTCGCTCACCAGCGCCAACGGGCGGTGGCGGAGGTTCAATACAGCCTTCAGTATAACTGCGAGTCTCAACCAGATCTGTTGTGTATACATGTATGCTGCCGTAAATACTATTCGTAGTTCTACGTTTGTTTTAAAAATGTTGCCTACGTCGCGAAAACGGCCAATGTTGGATAAAGTTACAGAATTTATAGCAGAAATGCCTGACCTAAATTATGATGGCGTTAAAATTCAATGTGTAGTTTGTAATATCCCTTTAATGTGTTGGTCCAAAAGGGATTGTCTACGTCACGTAAATAGTAAACAGCATTCTTAAAAAAAAATTGCACACGACACTATGACAAATTTAAATTTAATTTATGTGTTACCTTTATTGCATGTAATCTACCGTTTAATTTACTAGACAAGGAAGCATATGTCTTCTTTTGGAATAAATATTCGGTCTGCAAATTACCAAGTCGGGCATCGCTACAAAAAATTGTGCCATCTGCTCGTCAACATGTTGAAAAGAGAATTAAATCGGAGTTGAAAGATAAAAAACTGTAGTTATGTGTCGACGAAACAACAGATCGTGAAAAACATCCTGTGGTTAATGTAATGGTACGTGCAATGGAACCACATCAATTGTCACCTTCAATTTTATTAGCTTCCAGACGAGTGCAACAATGTACTGTCGAAGTAATTTCAAAGTTAGTGTTAAATACATTGGAAAAGCTTGAAATTTCAACAAACCAACTGTTGATGTTTACGAGTGATAGTGCCGCAAACATGCTTTCTGTAGGCCAGTCTCTTAAAAAACCTTCTGCTAACTTGTTGCATATTACGTGTAAAATTCATGCTTTCACTCATGTGGCAGATAGTATTAGAAAATGTTATCCTGGGGTAGACGCTTTAATAGCGCATACAAAAGCAGTGTTTGTCAACTCCCCAAAACGTATTTGCAAATTTCACAGACTGTGCCCCCGTATGCCTGAGCCACCAGAACCTATTCTTACACGTCGAGCAATATGGTTAAAGGCCGCGTTTTATTATCATAAACATCACAGACATTATTCACTTTGTGATTTCACGGAAGACGTATTATATTTTATTTCTGACCATTTATTTTGTGTAAACTTGTATGCGCCCGCCACTGGCTGTTGGCGCAAATTGAGCAACTCTAATGAATATACAGCAAAATATACAACAATAAAGAAAACTTTGTACCGCGTTTTGCTCTCTTTGGAACTAGTGAATCGCTTCTTAAGAATTTTCGAATGTTTTTCAAAATGCGCAAAATTATTACAAAGTTTCACCAACTTGTACTTATTTACAGATAAACAAATAATTTTACTTCTTAATTGTTTTAATATCTGCTAAAAATTCCTGCTAACAAGAAGATTTCTACTTAAATTTCACAGCTCAAAGCAGGGTAGATGCGAATGACACTACTAGATGGCGTCAGTACTTAATCTGGCTTCGAGAAATGTCAAATTATAGACTAAAACATGGATCCTAAAATGCTTGAAGTAAATGAATGTAAAAATTAATTTGATCACCTTATATTACTTGTAAACTTAATGAGTAGGATGTGTTGTGTTGTTTGTGAGCTTAACTTCCATTAACAATCTACCCCTGAGTAGCATTAGTGTTCAGAAATCGACTCGTTGCAAAGAAAGGTGAGTAGAAAACATATTTTGTAGAGAAATGAACAAGTCTTTCTCGGGAATGAAACAAAATAAAATTCTAAGTTACAATCAATCATGGAAGAAGAAAATATATTTACTTACAATGTGACAAAAAATCATAACATATCGATAGCTTGGTGGCAGTAACACGTATTATTTTTCTAGGTTTTCAGGAAACAAGAAAAATCTGTATGTAACCGACTTTTGGTTAACTTTTGGTTTTCTTTCGTAAATATTAAAAGTTTTTGAGTACCCATTAAGTTATAGGGGCAGTTGCTGTGAAAACAAATATGTTGTTAATTTTATATTTGATACGTGTATTGCAAAAAAAGAAAATTTAGCGGTTGATACGTGGTATTATTATAACATTAAAATAAAATATTTCTATTGGTCCAAGCGTCACATGTCCTTGCACAATGTTGCCGCCCAGAATAACCATCAAAATTCTATAAAAATCTTGATTTCCCCAAATTTGATGATGCGTGTTATTACCACTAAGCCATCGATAAGTTTTGGCAGTTTTATTATTTTACAAACAAATATCTGTATTAGAAATTAATCCTGCTGTTATCCTGCTATTATAAAAAATGTGATTATAAAATATGTTGCAAATAGCAAGTGTCAAATATTAACAGGTAACGTAATTGTGATAAAGTTCAAAATCACTTTTATTATCTTTTTATATTATCTATTTCTTATGTAAAAAGAATAAAAAGAGAAAACCACAAGAACTGCATATACAGAATTATTAATAATATATAATTTCTCAAAATAATATAAAAAATATTTTGTACGATATTTGCCAAGGGTACGTCTCAGTCCAACATATATCATGTTGGCCATATGTTGGAGACGTACCCTTTTGAAATTTTGAAATGCACACGCTTGCGTAAATCAAACATTTTCTTCGTCAAAAAATTGTTTTGTTAAAAAGTTATTTAAAAAAAAAAAGATCAGAAAATCAATAATTTCACTTCAATAAATAAAAAAAATCAAGTTCTGGGATTTAAAATGGATGAGGTTTCTAGAAACTTTTACGTATCTCTGGTTGTTAAAGAGTTATTCAACTAATAATTCGCACAAAATTTGATGCTTCTTCAAGGTTTTCAACAATAACAATTGAGTTTGGCCTACAGCAAAGCAAAAATACTTTTACAAGTCACACCTACAAATTTCAGAACGAATGTGTTCTCCTAGTCTTAGTCCAACAAATTGATAATCACTTCTTCTCCAGTTGTATTTACTCTATTTCTACTACATATTCCAATAATGCGCGGTCTTCATGAAAACGAAAATTTTGAATCCAGGTATGATTATTAATTACTCAAATTACATATATTTCGTGTGTAGAAGATAATCGGCAACTCTTCAAAGTACATGTTACAAAGGATATTTCAAGAACAAGCTCTGATATACATAAATACCTGCAAAACCTAAAATCCTCTATTCATAAACACAAAGCAAATACTGGAATTTAATTAATAAAACGAAGACTTTAACCCAAAATTCCTACATTTGATTATTTTGTTAGAGAAACATTCACGTTATAAATACAATGCTGATACTGCATTCTTCATTGCCGGAGGATTTTTATAGTTGGTAAAGTATATAGAAAATAACACTATACTCTTATGGGACACCTTCCGGGCTGTTACTACACACTGACATACAGTCTGTGTGTGTGTGGGCGAAACGTCGGCAAAAGCTGCGACAGCGACGCGGTAGCAACCCGGAAACCAAGAGCATAGTGTTATTGACGACCGCGGAAGCCTATATACTAGATATAGAAAATAGTTTTGCTGAGTATTTTAGAAACTTTGCAGAAAGACATAAAGATATCTGTCTAATAAACTACTTGTTATCCAGAGCTATAGTATTGTGGAAAAGCGTATACTTAAATGCATTTTCCAACGCTATATACAAAAATTGTGTTTTGTTTTACTAAGTTTTACTATTCATCATTTTTGCTGAAAATTGTGAATTTCATGTGAAAATTTGCTTTTCAATAATGATACCAAAAACCCGTTTATCATACTTTATTAACTTTATCCCAAACAATCATGACACGAGCTATATCGACCATATGTAGTTATGTGTATCATTGAAATCACGCGCATGTCATAGTAGATGTTGTTTAAACTACAATTAATGAACTTACAGCAGAAAAATGTATCCTTCTGAAGTGTTTTTCTTCCCACATCAACAAATAATTCTAAAAAAAATCTATTAAGCGAAGTAAACACATCTTGGGAGTAGGCCAAGCTGATCGTCTCAATCAATCGTTTAATGGGAAAAGAATGTTTTTTATGTTCCTATAAATTAAGAATACATCTTGAAACTTGTTTCAAGTACCAACCACTAATGCATCCGTACATTCTGCAATCAATAAACTAAAACAAAGTAATTCACATAAAAAAAATATTACTCTGGAAATTAGCAATTTCTAACTGCGTCTCTTGTTTATAGAATGTTATCTAGAAGTCAGATATTAGTTCAAGTTAAAATTTTAGCGCCTAGATATTCGATGTCTGCAGATTCGACAAACATATTCTTATGTACCAAGTATTCGTTAATTAATGAATATGTTGGCTTCCATTGGCGAATACCGAAAAATTTATATTTTCTTTATTCTACCGATGTAATTAAATTTAATTGATAAAATAAAAATCTCAAACCACCGGTAGGACTCGAACCTAGGACTAGTTGTTCATGTTCATCTAGGTATTAAAAGGGATTCGTTCCCACAGAGACCCTGTTGTGTAGTAGTAACGTGCCCGTCCGGCAAACGGGAGTCGTAGGTTCGACTCCTACCGGTGTCTTGAGATTTTCGTTTCATTAACTAAATTTAATTACATCGGAGAAATCAAGGAAAAATCGGTTTTTCAGTATTCGCCGATGAAAGCCAACATATTCATTAATTAATGAATACTCGGCACATAAGAATATGTTTGTCGAGATGTTGCAATACATCTGCAGACATCTGGGTATTAAAAAGGATTCGTTCTTACAGAGACTTCATGGTGTAGTGATAGCGTACCCTTCCGAGAGTTGTAGGTTCGAGTCCTACCAGTGTTTTGAGATTTTTATTTTATTAATTACATCAAAGTCAAGAAAAAAATCGATTTTTCGCTATTTCGGTTGTCACCCCTGCATTTCACCCCCCATTGGAAGATCCACAATGACAATCACATACGGGAAAGAATAATCTGCATGGAAATTATAAAAGAGCTTAAAGACGACTTCCTGGCACTGGAAGAGGATGTCGAATATTTTGTAAATCTAACCACTTATGCACTAATTAGCTATAAATTTGACGAGTTCCAACGAATTTGGTGTCATTGTAAAAAGAAATAAACTTGTATTTCAGGTATGTAGCGCAATAAGTTTATTGCCATTAAATAAATGCTTATTTGTGCCAAAACACTAAAAAACTATTCTAGGTTCATCCTATAAAATTATAAGTTCATGAATTTCGTTCGTTTCAACATTAGAACGTCGTCTCCAGACTTTCGGCTAACCCTGTATAGAATTTATAACAGTTACACTACATTATCAACGATTTAAAACTGCATTTCTTAGATGTACAGGGTGAGTCAACGATAGAGTAAAGTAAGTTTATGGTTTATCGGTAAAATTTGCGATAAAACCGTATATATCATATGATATGGTTAGTAAGTCCGCACATTTTGAAAATATATAAAAATATACAGGGTGCGATAAAAAAGTAGAGCAACCAAAAGTTGTATTTTTTTAAACGGGACACCCTATATATGAATTAATGTTTTAATGCTATGTCTAATTCTAAAACTTTTTTGTTATGTATTTGTTATGTTGGAACCTTGCAGTTTTCGACATATTAAGCTTTAAAGGTAAAAATTCACATTTTCAAGCATGTATTTAATTGAAAATTTTACCGTCGTTTCTGTAAGAAAAACGTTTATATTTGGTAAGTGGAAAGACAAATGTTAAGTTAATGGGTACTATATAAAACATTTGAGATATCGGCTGCAGGATGTTGAATATAATTGTCCAAACATGAAAAAAAGTGAAATTAAAAAAAAACACTTTTTTCAAATGGCACACCCTGTATATTTTTATTTTATCTTATAAAGAACTAAGAACCCTCTAATTTTTGTTGAATATGTCCTATACCTATCTTCAATTCTTTTTGAGATTTTTTTTCATTTTCTTGTATAGGGCAAATAAGGTAAAAAAACATACTAGGTACAATAATTAATTTCTCCTTAATAAATGTTCAAATAAATGACCTTGTTGAACGCACGTATTTATTCTTTTCCTTATGTCGTCTCTGACACTTAACAACATTGGTGGTGTTCCTCCGGCAGACATCCCTTATTCTATTCTGTATGTCTTCTTTTGTAGTAGAATGATTGACATACACCCGGTCTTTTATATAACCTCATAAGAAAAAATCTAATGGGGTAATATCGCAAGATCTTTATGGCCACTCAATATAACATTTACGCCCAATCCATTTTTGTGGAAATTGTTGATTCAAAAATTTTCGAACCACACGGTAGTAATGCGGAGGCGCACTATCCTGTTGAAGCCACATATTTTCTTGCTAATTTACATCGAGTGTTTCAAGTAATGGGGGTAATTCTTCACTTTAAAAGTTTATATAACTAAGGCCAGTTAAGGCCTGAAAAAATATGGACCAATTATTTTATTGTGGTGGATACCACACCAAACATTCACACACCAATGATTTTGATTTTGTATCTCCCGAACCCAAGATGGGTTTTCTGTAGCATAATAATGCATATTGTGGCAATTCACGACACCATTACTTTTAAATGAAGCTTCATCGGAAAACATTATGTTACATAAGAAGTTTTCATTTAACCGTAACTGTATCATTACATGGCAAAACTGCACTCGTCTTTCAAAATCTTGCCCTCGTGAAGTTTGATGTGATACGGGTGATATTTATACTTTTTTGTTGTCCGATTCGCAGTTGATTGTGAGGTATCACATAACGTTGCTAACTCTTTACTATGAGGATTTTCCAGAGTATTAATTCAAATTTAAAGTTCCTTATTTTCATTAGTAGCTTTTCTATTGACGATTTTACGTTTATAATAATCAACACTACTGGTAGAATCAAATCTTTCTTTTAGATTATGAAAACTGTGTGAACTAGGTGTCCGGCGTTCAGGAAACTTCATTTTATAAATTCCTTGATATATAAATCCTATAAATTAATTAATTATTTGGACAATCCTTTTCAAACGCAGTAATTCACAAAAGCTGAGCGAAATAATAAAATATTATATTACTGTCACAACACTGCGCTTCTCTGTATTAACACTTCATGGTTTTTTAATCTGACTATTGCTTTCCATGGCAATTTGATTGAAGCAATAATAAACTAGAGGGCAATACAAGAAAATATCTCAGGAAGAATTGAAGATAAGTATAGGGCATATTCAACAAAAATTAAAGTTCTTAGTCTTTTATAAGATAACAAAAATATACAGGGTGTGTCATTTGAAAAAGTGATTTTTTTAAATTTCATTTTTTTCATGTTTGGACAATTATATTCAACATCCTGTAGCCGATATCTTAAATGTTTTATATATTACCTATTAACTTAACATTTGTGTTTCCACTTACCAAATATAAACGTTTTTCTTACAGGAACGACGGCAAAATTTTCAATTCAATAGATGCTTGAAAATGTGAGTTTTTACCTTTAAAGGTGAATATCTTGAAAACTGCAAGGTTTCAACATAACAAATACATAGCAAAAAAGTTTTAGAATTAGGCATAGAATTAAAACATTAATTCATATATAGGTGTCCCGTTTAAAAAAATACAACTTTTGGTTGCTTTACTTTATTATCGCACCCTGTATACTTTTGTATATTTTTAAAATGTGCGGATTTACTAACCATATCATACGATATATACAGTTTTATCGCAAATTTTACCGATAAATCATAAACTTACTTTACTCTATCATTGACTCACCCTGTATATAAAAAATCAAATATTTATCATTATTTGCTCCATAATTCTAAACGTTAATTATTATCTAATGAGACTAATAATACTAATTCAAGTATGCAGCCAGGATCCAATCAAGTTTTCTCTCACGCCAAACTTCACGCCAAGTACAGCCCTGCAAGCGCAAAGATGCTAAGCGAAACATCGCCGCAACTCGTAAACTAACATGTTTCCTTAATTGAACGTCTACGCGCCCATGTAACATTACAGGAAACGATTTTAACAGATATCTAGATGTTTTTACAAGATAGAACCACAGGTGCCGTGTATTACGTTCTGCTTCTAAATTGATTATTAGATGACCCTTTCAAATATTCATTCATTGCGCGCGACCTAGCGGACATTCCACACCGACGACTATCCGATAAAGATCTATTTCTCCCAACCTCTTAGACAAGTCAACATTGTGCTTAGAATAATATTTGGATAGCTGTGATACGTGAGGGCTACCGTGAATATGCAGACATCTAACAGACTAGACGCATTTCACGATTTCTGGCACAGATTTGATTTTGGGAATAGAGAGAGATAGTGTAGTTTGTCGATATAACGATTTCTTTTTAATTCATTTGTGTATTAGAGTTTGTTTTTATTGATTTTATAAAAGAAGATAACGCATATAATCCTCTTCGGACTTATTTTAAGCACGGGTGGTTCACAGGGACGTATCTAAAACGTATTGTTTGTGCAATTTATCGAAATCTTACAAATAAGAAAATGTTTCTTTCATATTTATCTTCTAATATAACACATGGGCTGAAAAGTCCCGGGCCTGACAAAGAAAACACGTTTTTTTTTGTTCAAAATTAGCTTTATTCATCAACGTAATTTCCATCAAGAACAACGCAATCATTCCAACATTTCAATACCACTTTTGTAAAACGATTTATCTTTCGCCTCAAAATATGCCTCAGTTTCAGCGATAACCTCTTCATTCGAGCGAAATTTCTTACCGGCGAGCATTTTTTTTAAGTCTGCGAACAGCCAGTAGTCGCTGGGAGCCAAATCTGGCGAATACGGTGGATGTGGGAGCAATTCGACGTTCAATTCATGTAGTTTTGCCATTGTTTTGATTGACTTGTGACACGGTGCGTTGTCTTGATGAAACAAAATTTTTTTCTTCGCCATATGCGGACGTTGCTTTGCAATTTCGGCCTTCAGACGCTCCAGTAACGCTATATATTCACTGTTGATGGTATTTCCCTTCTCAAGATAGTCGATGAATATTACACCACGCACATCCCAAAATACCGAGGCCATAACCTTTCCAGCCGATTGTTGTGCTTTCGGGCGCTTTGGACGAGGTTCACCAGTTGCTGTCCACTCAGATGACGATCGTTTTAATTCCGGAGTGAAGTGATGGATCCATGTTTCATCCGTTGTCACATATCGACGCAAAAATTCCGGTTTGTTACGTTTAAACATGGCCAAACACTGCTCAGAAGCATCAACACGTTCTTGTTTTTGGTCGACAGTGAGCAAACGCGGCACCCATTTTGAACAGAGCTTTCTCATAGTCAAATGCTCATGCAATATAAAGCCAACACGTTCTTTTGATATCTTTACGATGTCAGCTAACTCACGCAACTTCACTTTTCGATCATTCAAAACGATTTTGTGGATTTTTTTGATGTTTTCTGGTGTTACCGCCTCATTTGGACGTCCACTGCGTTCTGCATCATCGGTGTCTCTACGACCACGTTTGAAGTCAGCAAACCAACGTTTTATTGTTGTTTCTGATGGAGCGGAGTCCCCATAACACTTTTCAAGCCATTGCTTCGCTTGAACGGTATTTGTTCCCATCAAGAAGCAGTGTAAAATTAAAACACGAAATTGTTTTTGATCCATTGTTTTGGAAATAACAAAAGTAGCGTCACTCTTAGCACAATAACTCACAAACTAATGAATAGAATATCATGAAATTTTAACAGCTGTCTTTTTAAGGTTAGTACTAACTGCAAAACAGGTGAATGCAATAAAACTAGCGCCATCTATGTGTTAGGCCCGGGACTTTTCAGCCCATGTGTTATTCCTCTTAAAAATATTACGCCTTGCCTCGAGCTAGAACAGAGATTAGGGCGGGGTATGGCAGAGGTTCTCCGAAGAGAATGTCGAGGTCTATCAAAGTTCAAAATATGGTAAGATTCGAAAATAAGGGCGTCGGGTGCTTTTTTAAGTAAAGCTGCCAAAAACTTTGTTGCACCTTCCCTGTGTCCTGCGCAGACCTGCGTCCCGAGGGCGTCCTTCCTGTCAAGTGGAGTGGATGCTCCCACACTGGGTCACGCGTCACAGGTTCTCTGGTTCTAGCAGTTCACTTAGGCTCTGTCACAACACTCAGGGTAATTTGCAACTGAGTTTTTATGAACCTAGAAGTACGCAAGAAACAGCAAAAAAAAAGCTAAAGCAGATGAAACGAAAGAAAAAGAATCAAAGAAATAAAAAAAAAGTTACATATATTCCACGAACATCAAGAAAAAGGAAATGATGCTCAAATCAATGCAAATAAATCCCAGTAATTCGCGGAAATTAATAACAGATAACAAGTTTTAAAGCAGATCGGTAATACGAAACCGCCTATGAAGTAATATTGATATTTTCACTAAATTTCTACCTCCTTAATATTTAAAAATTCATAAGACGGGAAACCATTGCAACACGTGCAAAAGACCATGCGATAAAGTAGAGATAGAATTTGGCACAAGCGATAAAATAAAATTAATACAATTTGATGCTGCAATAAAATATCACAAATATCGTTAATTTAAATACGTAAGGAAAAGATAGCTCAAACGCACTTGCCCATTCAAGGAAATTATTAAGCACCTTTTCCAAAAAGAACACCTCACGTCCGATTGTGATCACGGTGCGTGTGAAAAAGGACGAAGGAAAATTTCATTCGGTCGAAGATGCACGTAAAACTCATGCGCAATAAAAAACTTAACAATAAAATTGTTACACTCTACTAAAGAAACCATCTTCAACGATTTTATATACCGTAACATAAGACGTTCCCGTTAATTTCGCTATTCTATCCTCCGTTTTTGTCCCATATTTCTGACTCTTTGTGTTTTACCATTTCTTAGTACAATGATATCATATTATTCGCAAATCTAAAATTTGAAAGTTACTAACCAAACAGGGGATTACGTTAATCTTCATTTGAAAACTATTTATTATTACTATTATAAAATATGTATTAAATATATAAGTATAAACATTGATATGTTGAGAGTACCGCATTTAAAATCGCTATCATTAGCGCCACAAGGAATTACGTTCAGCCATTTGCGCTCTGGCAACAACTCTCAGAGTAACCTCGGTTCGGACATTTTTTAAATGCTGCAGCAGCTTATGTAGCCCCTGGGCCCCTCTCTCTGTTCCCGGGGTTTTATTAAGTAAATATATATCCGGCGAAGGATATCCCGGAGAAACGATAACATAACTTTTCGCGTCTCCATATTTTTTCTTCCATTAATTTTCATTTTTAATGTAACTTCTTGCTATAAACACATAGAAAATAAATTTGATTTTGTCTTTATAATAATTTTGCAAATTAAGTATCACCTTGTCGCTAAGTCGGGTAGAACGTGTTTATATTTTACGGTTGCTGGTCCTCGGTAAGTTCGTTAGTCGCTAGATCACGAAATCAAATAACATATTACAGCCTGTAATATGGAATATGTTAAGGAAAAGTAATCTGGTTGATTATAAATTAAATTGTAAGAATACAAAATTTAACAAAAACTATCGGTAACAAAGAAATTAGGCGACGCCAAGACACACGAATCTTTTTAGCTCGACTTGCCTTTGAAAGAAGATGTATTTCGCTGTGTTGTAATTTCAATGTATTTTCAAGTATTCTAGTGTTCCAGATTTATTTCAAATCCACGGTCAGTTCGGTCATTTATAATAACACATGTCTTACGAGGTAGACGCCATAAATTCTCGGTCTGACAAGCTTATACAGGTTTGAGCATGTTCAAACTCCATTTTCCACTGTAAAAAAAGTGGGCAAAACATTTCAAGAATCCCATGATGATGAGCGCCCTAGTCAGCCTACTGAACTGATAACGCCTCAAAACATTGCAATTATTGAAGAAATGGTATTAGCAGATCGTCGTTTGAAAGTGAAGGAATTGGCGGCGATGTCTAACATTTCTGAAACGAGTATTCGCCCTGCTCTCCAGTGCGAGCGTCGGATCGAATGTACGCCATCGTTTTTAAACATGTGTGGAGACGACCCGTAACCGATTTTGGAGTATTTTGTGGCGGGAGATGTAAACAGTGGTTCTGTGTTATGATCCTCTATCCAAAAAGGAATCGATGGCATGTCGGAGACCCAATGAACCTTGTTCCAAAAAGCTATAATACACCATTTTGAGGGAAAAACTTTAGATCATTTTTACTTGGGTATAGAATTATTTCGATCGATCGCTGTAATATATGCATTGAAGTTAGGGGAGATTATATTGAAAAATAAAAATTGTTATATTTTACCAAGTTTATTTTTTCTATATCAGGCCGAGAATTTATGGCGCCTACTACGTACAACGTGACGCGCTAGTATAGAGAGACCGAGTAAACGTCAAAGTTTTGGGGTTAGTTTTTTTTTTATTAATTCATCTGTCCTAAACGTTATTATTAGCAATTTACTCATTTAAACTACCGAAAGAATCTCTAGATGATACTCAAAAAAAAAAACAACAACAAAAATGTCTTTTAATTAGATAACAATTTCAATTTTATAACATTACAATGTATATGTTAAATAATCACGAAACTTCAAATTCCACCTCAAGTTAATCTAAAATATGCTCAATAATTCCTGTAAATGTATTTATTTCAATTTCCAGTCCGACCTATTCTTATATTTACCTAATTTCTCGGAACTTGCCATAAGATTTCAGATTACCCCTTTAAAATCGTCAAAAGTTGAATCGCTATGGACAGACTATACTTACATACTTTAGCTTCCTAAAATTTTTAGAAATAGAAATGTTTAACACCCTTTCCTTCTATGGGTATTATAATTAGGGACTGGAAATTAAGAATGCGTTACACATATTTCGTTGTAGCAATTCCGTTACCAATTTATGCATAAACAACTTCCTTACATTTGTATTTATAGATCTAGGTTTATTGATCATTAAAGCGTATGTATTTCTGTGATTTATTGTAATGCGAAGTTATAAATTAATGCGTGCAGTCATAAGAAGCAGATTTTACAAATAGATGTACATACATTTCACTAAATAAAGCAGTGGCAATAAATCACGCACAACGTTCAAATTGCCTGTAATGGCAATTAAACAATGCAAAGAAAATAAAAACAGCGGTACTTAATTCCATTGCAAACTTGCAATAAATAATATATGGCGAAAGATACATCTTCAATTTTCACTGAAATATCAATAATCATGTCTTTAGCTAAGATTTACTTGAAAATAATACACGCCCAACTAACAAACTGTAACTGTCTTAGTAAAGGAAAGGCAAATTCTCAAAACTTTACTTATACTTATTGTTAGTTGTTGCTTAACTATAGAGTAAACACGAGTAAGAGTACACAGAGGATAATACGCAATAGAAGTTTTTGTAATATTTTTAATATCCTTTAATTGTAAATATTAGTGAGAGTATGTAGTGTGCTTCTAAAAAAACACCAAAATACCTCGAAAGCTGTCGACTTTCGTATAATATGCGAGTATATTTGGCAAAATCAATTGAAATTGAACTCTTCTAACACGCCCTCCAAGATATCATCGTGTATATAAGAATTAACGCTAGATTACCACTTTCACATGCAACATGAGTGACTTGCACAGCGTGTAGTTCCTTGTATAATAATCAATAGTTAATAAAAAATCGTGTGAAGCTATGACTTCAGCTATATTATTAGTAACTGTTTCCGCAATAGTAATGCCTTGCAGTTTTAGAAATTATTAGAGTACATTTTATTACAGAAACAATGAATTCATAACAACACAGAAAAACGTTATTCTAAATAAACATAATCTCAAAAAGTTAATAAATTTGGGATGTTGTAAGCGACAATGTATGAGAATGCAAAAATTATTAGTAGAATAATTTTGTATTAATTCATTAAATTCTTTTTCAAATTTTGTTTAACTTGTATTTTATCATATATTTATGTAATCTACAACACCGCTGTATATTTATTTTGGGCGATAATGTATAATTTATCGATCAATCGTTCTAGAGCTTGTGTAACATTTTATTGTGAAATTGTTTTTACCTCTATACGTCATGTACAGGAAACGATACGTCACACGAATTTTAGGTATATAAAGCCGTGCTTGTCCGACTCCCTCGCTGATGGCTCTTATGTTGTCTGAAACCCTTTATTTGCTGACGATTCTTTCTCCTTCAAGTAATCAATTGCTTTACGAGCCGTGTGAAAGCTGGCATTGTCACGATGAAGGATGATTCGACGTAGACTATTGTTTTCCTTATTTCATCGAGGGCTTCTGGCAAACAAATTGTTATGTACCATTCAGCATTAACTATTCTTTGACCGTCCACAGCAATGCTTGCGACATGTGCAGTACAACGAAAGAAACAAGCAATCATTTCTTGGAAGTGATTCGTGAACGAACAACTTTTGTTGGATTCGGTTCACCTGGGAACACCCAAGCAGCTTGTTGTTTAGTTTTGCGGCTAGTACAAATATATCCAAGTTTCGTTACGATGTATACGGATTTTGAAGTTCTTCTGTGAATTTTGTGAATATTTTCTTACACCAATTGATTGAGTCAAATTATGGGGAACAGATCTTTTTCGAACCTAAATGATCATACAAAATCGAATATATTGCAGTCTACGATATGCCTTAAAATGCCTCCATCACACATGCGAATCTTCTTCAATCATGTTGCGCACAGCATGGGTGTTTTTTGGAAGAACAACCGATTTTGGTCGATCTCAACGAAATTAATCACTGACGGAAGCATGACCACGACGAAATTTTGAAAACCAGTTAACAATCTTTTTTAATGGTGCTTCATTACTAAAGCTGAACGAAGCGATTCGCGGCATCGTTGTTGTGTTACGCTTTTACTAAAATTGTAAAAAATCATCAAACGAAAAGCTTAATGTGAAATTTCCATTTTTTGCACAAAATTGCTTTTTTAAACGCTCACTGTAAACAAAGTACTCGTCCAATTTCTGTGCTGTCACTGCGTCAGCAATAAATGTCAAATTTTGCGAAAATAGTAATGTCAAATCTCAATAGCGCCATCTAGTGGTCGTTTGTAAAAACTTAAAACGCTACCCTCATAAGTTAGGTCCCTACTCTTGCCCGGCCCTTACCATATATTGTATGCCAAAAGTCTACAGTTTCAGAGCTCAAAGGATGTTACATAAAGCTGGATTCTTACACTAATAGAAGTTGTAAGAAAACATGTGAAACCATTCTAGAAATTGGAGGAATTTAAAACAAAATAAATTATTTGGATTACAAAAGCCTCTATTATTAAGAAATTTCTTAACAAAAATCACATTGCGGCACTCATATTCTGCATATTCCAAAAGTTATAGGTGACTGTTTTAAAACATGACTATACAGAGAAAAATTGTGCAACTTCAACCCTTCTATTATTAAGATAAGAACAATTTATACCAAGAATTACGACACGTTTATTCAATCTAACAAAATATGTAGTTGTGCTAACAAAACTTATAATTGAATTTCAAATAAAGCATTGCTGTCACATATTTTATTATATATTGTAACGTTCAATATTTACAACGTCATCAACTGTCAATCTCAGAACGTATAGGGTATAGGAGTTAGCTACCCGTTGGTGCTGAAAAGTCCCTCTTGCGGGTAAAAATTTAATTTTCCAAGTCACCATTTCCCCCCACGCCAACTGTCCTGAGATCAGGGGTGTTACAAATTTTATTTAAGTCCAGAAAACCACGATCGTAGTGGAACACTGACAAATCCACTCTTCTTTTTATTCTCCTAATCTCGTAAATTGTCAAAATTAATGTAAAATTCATCTAAAACAGACAACAGGGTATACTCTGAGGTATTTCAAACATCATTTCATAAATTAATTCTTTGTCTCAACGTTATTAAGTAAATCGTTAGTAAAGTTTCACGTTTAAACCTTGTCAGAATTTAGGTCATAGATTCGCCTAATTTCTATCAGCTGGTAGCGTTACCGCATGCATTTTTCTATGCTATTTTTACAAATAACTTCCTTTCATCGAAAGGCATCAGAAAATTTAATTTTGGATTTAAATCATCAAAATTAGTTGTGGAAGTAAACAATCGCTATCTCGCAATTAAAATAAAGGAATATAGGGACGCCAGAAAATTCATCAATTCTAGTTTGACTTTCGTTAAGTTAACAAGTGTTTTTGACTACAGTCTCCATTGAAAGTGTTCGATAGCGAAATTAAAGTATAATTTCAAGAAAGGAAAGGTTCGAGGTTAGAGCTGGCAGATTCCTGTAAAGGTTAACATAAATAGAGTGTTTATATGACAGCATCGTACGAATTCAAGGTTAGTTTATAATTTTAATTCTAAAGTTCGTTAATTTCAATTTATTTAATTCAAAATTCACAAGAAAATTGCCCAAAGAGTATCCAGGAATACCCCAGACCCCACAAAGAATTTAGAAGTTTAGATTAATTTAGATAATTTCAAATTTTTCCCAAAATTCCCTTGAGAAATACATTTCAATATATTGTTAAGTATTGTTATGTTACGTTCAACGTTGTATTTACGACGACAACAACTTCTCTCGGTTGTCACTTCGGTACTGAAGTAAATGTCAGGTTGGCCACTCGTTGGCAACCAAATATCCCTCTTGCGGAAATAATGGGAAATTTCTTCGGTACTATCCCCCCTCAGCCAACCGTCCTTGGGGCGAGGTAGGTAGAATTTAATTATAAGTCCAAATAACGACGAGTGTAGGGTATCATGGACAATTCTACTCATTTATCAATTTTCCTATTCAATTATTTCTTCCAAATTAATGTAAAAATCGTCTGGAATAAGCAACAACGTAAATTACAAAGCACAACAGATAATATTTCGTCAATTAAATCTTTATCTGAAAGGTTTCTATAAATTAGCAGTGGATTTTCTATTTTAAAGCTTGTCGGTGATGGTTCGTATCACAGAATCATCACAAACAACCTCCTGGTTAAGTCACTGCATTCGTTCTCGTATACTAATATCATTTTTTATTGAAAGTCATCGAAAAGTTAGTTTCTGAATTATCAAAATTGGCTGTGAAAGAAAACAATCGCCGGTCTTTCGCGATTTAAAATCAATGAAAGAGAAACGACGCCCTCAATTTTCATCAATCTTTATTCGGCCTTGGTTGAATCAAAGTTTGTCGTGAATCCAATCCAAAGATAAGTGTTCGTGGTGTATTCTAAGTCATTATTAGAAAAGTAAATAGGGTTAAATATCCAGAACAGGCAGTTCCTGTGGTGTGTACATAAACAGAGTGTTTATATACATTGGCGTCGTTCGAAAGTTTAAAGGTTAGTTAATTTTAAAATCTTAAAAATTCGTTAATTTGATTTCACTAAGTTACAAATTCATTCAAAATTGTCGCAAGGGTATCTAGGGATACCTCCGAACCTAACAAAAATCATTTATTAGAGTTAAATTAGAAATTTTAACAAAATTAGAGTAAAACCCCTGAGAAAGATATTTCAGTATATATTTTCTAGATGTAGTATATATAAAATGTATAGGAGCTATTGGAAAATAGTAAATAGCAAATATAGAGAGCTTGTGTTATATAATGCTGGATGTCAACAGTGTGGCTCGTAAAAAACAAATTTTGGTTTTTATTGGTTACAGCTTCAACATACTTCGAAATTTATTATTCGACTAATTACTGCAATAAAAATATTAATCCTACATTGGAGAGTATGTACTTTGCTATAATAAATCTTTTATATTTGTCGGGCCATAACGACCACAACATATTTCATGCCATTCCGAATACCCTCTAGAAATAAGCCGATGCTGCTGCTCTAGCATCAATAACAATAAAATTTCGGAATAAAAGAGTCACATCTACACTATAACGATATAAACGACATCACCGTCGCTAAAATAAGTATGTATATTCAAGTACAGCAAAAGAAAAAAACAAGAACATAAGCCAAATGGTCTGTAAATAAATAACTATCTTGGAGAACGGAAGAGGCCATTGTTTAAAGCTGCTGCGTAGGATAGACATCTTTATTGCGCGTCGCCATCATTAGAAGTAATGAGATTTTCTTCTTGTACTTCCACCTTAACTAGAAAGGCAATAAGGAGACGGAGAGATGACCCTAACGCGAATAAATTAGTTAGTTTCGACGTTTCTTTCTCCTTATTTGCAATGATACGATCTCGAGATCGATTATTTCAGAGCGTTTGCCGCTGAAACGCTTACGTACGTACGTGAAGTATACGGATACCATTTTAAGTTTGATATCGTTCCACCTGACGGATGAGCGGAATTTAATCTCGGATCATCTGAATTTCATGGACACGGAATTGAATCACTAATGGAGTTAATCAGATACGCCGTAAACGATGACGGCAGTGTTTCGTTTTTATTCACTTCAAATATAGTTAAGGAGCTTGGGTAGATTAAAACTGAAAACCGATACTGCCTATTAGTATTATTGAAATGTCAATTCAGTTTGTTTATAGTTTGTCCAAAAGTTTTCAGATACAAATTATTCAGAGACGACTCTTGGATAATTTAAAATTATATTTGAAAACGGAGCATGTTTAGTTTTTGTGATATACGATACAAATTTGCTTTCTAAATCGAATATTACTTAATTTTTAGATGTTTCCCTATTCAATTTATGTCAACTTTCTTTAATATTGCCTATACAAAAGTTGTTGAAATAACTGAATTGTGCATATAAAATAATTTTATTACTTTATTTTGTTAACTGTTAAACTGTTAAATATGGAGGGACGTACGGACTTGCATGTTTATACATTTTGTCATAGGGTTATAACTTCTGGCACTCCTGCTTATTTGACAGCTAAAATAAAATTTCGCACAGATATTCATAATATCAATATTAGACGAAAAGATACAGTACACAGACCTCGCCATAAGACGTCGTTCTTTAAGCGTTCCTTTTCCTATAACGTGGTAATTTACTATAATTCTGTGCCGGCTGAGTGTAGGCAGCTTTCCCTTTCTCTTCTCAGATTTAAGAAAATTATTAGGGGGATGTTGTTTTCTGGACAAGTTGTGGTTGCTGGAGTGTGTTGGCGTTATATGTTGACTGCCTTATGTATACTTCTTTCTCAGTGTTCTTCTTTCTTTTCTCACTTCTTTCTTATTATCACCACTTTAACGATTGTTTAGTCATGGTTAATTTATGTAACTATACCTTTCGAAATATAATTTGATAATAAATGTCAATCGAACATTCTTATTAAAAAAAAATACCATAATGCATGCCATGCACGAACGCAACTGGAAGACTTAATTTATGCTACTCTATAAAATTTAACACCACCACCAACTATACAATATTAAAATTTACTGACAAATAAGACGATTACTTGACGAACGATATTTAATTTTCGAAATTATACCAAAGATACTATTGAATTTATGCTGTCAATTGTAAGAAAACATTCCGCAAAACTTGAAGATTTAGGATGTGAAGGAAATGAACAGAAGACAAGTTATTTATTCGATCCATCAGTGACGCCATTAGTCCCAAATGCAGCTTCGATAAGAATTATAAAACGGTAATACCAGATAGAGAAGAATGGAAAAAAGGCCCGCCTAACAAAGCCGAATCCATCTGGTACGTAGACGGCTCAGAGACGGAAACTGGAGTCGGAGCCGGAATTTGCAGGATTAGACCAAAAGTAACTAAGTCGCTAAGCCTAATTCAAAGTACCACAGTATTTCAAGCCGAAATAGCAGCAGTGCTGGGGTGTTTCGAGGGAACTAACTAAACAATGGAAAAATGAGAAATCTCATGACTGGTGGAAGAGTATCCCAGGTCAGCAATTTCTGATTGGTCACAGGCCTACATTTACAGCAGACCCCAGCAGGGACAGAAAGTCTGTCAGAACAATAGTAGGCCTGCTAACAGGCAGAGGAAACAGCGTGTAGATTCTGCTAGGCGGAAGAAGAGACTGCCGCCCACGTGCAGTGCCATGGTACAGCACTAGGAGGAATACGGCTCTTAGAAGTGGGATTGGAATCCAAGAGCTGAAACCTACATAGAAGGATCACTCTGGTGAAATGCGTCCAATGATAGAGGAACCACAACAGATCTGAAAAGGTCACAGTGGAATAGGTCAAGGACCACCCCGATATTGAATCTAATCTAATTTATTCTAGCATCCCCGCTCCAGCGATAGGAGGCCATAAAAGGAGTTGGAGCTACTGAGAAAGAGCTCATAGCCGCCAGAGGGATTTTGACGTTGAACGAGTGGTCTGACTGAACTCACTATACGTGCCGCTAATGACAACTACTACGCCCGATGTTGTAAATTATAACATTACAGTACATACTTTACTGTAATCTAACAATGTTTAGAACAAAATTAATTACTAACAACTTGTTCGTTAACTGTACTTTCAAAAACAAAAATAATTGAAAACTCTTTTTCGTAATGTTTTATGGTAACTAACGAGAAGATTTATTTCTCTTTGCTATATCCCTTGAAGCACATCTCTTCGACTTCCTGTCGTTAAAATTAGAAAATATACGACTCCAATGGCTATTGTTCTCCGCGAGACGTGGACAGAGTAAATACGTGAGAGCCATACTTCGGACCTCAAATTCAATATCAATGCTACGAAAGTAACAGGGCCTTTTCTTCTACCCTAAAACTCAAACAATGACGCAATAATAACTTTCCGGCGACCGCTCTGTATTTGTATGTGTCGAATATCGTTGACCACGGCCTAACGAGAAAGCAACCCTCCCATTAGGACGACGAAATTAAATGAATTCCACCCGGCATGTCGACAATTGTACCTTGAAACCTATAGGGGAAAGTTTAGGATTGTAATCTAAACGAACTAACCATAAAATTTTTTAAGGTCGATTATGTTAAAGCAAGGGTGGGTCGGTACCTAGAGAATACTAAGTACTGTGGACATTTTTTATTGTTTATAATTCACGAAGCGCTTGTGGGAATTAAGTTTTCCAACAATGTAGAAGATATAAGACAATAAAGTGCAGCATGCTACAATACATATTCGTTCCGCTGTTGTAGTCAGAAAAATAATAAAAACCCCAGCCCCTTTTCCTTTTTATTCTTTTAGTTCAACTATAATCGTTCAATTTAGTTTCAGTTTTCTGGCATAATTTGAAGTAAATTGTAGTGCGATATTATGTTAAGTCCGTGCATTTACACACAATACTGTTATTTTACAATATAATTTAAATTTTTGATTTGTGTTAAATTTCGACATTATACCTACAGAATTTTATATTATTAATTGTTTATTCTTTAAGAAAAGACTTAATTAAAATCAATCTACAGGAAATAATCCAAATCACAATTTATTTTCAAAGATTTACCTTTTAATAATAATTTTTATCAAAAACATACCAAATCATGCAAAACATCATCTACAGTGGAATAGTCGTTTATAACAACACACACAATCATCAATAGGCTAACCATTAAAATATGGTAGTTCTTGGATTGGTATTCCTGTGGAGATGGGTAAACAGACAGGCATAATAAGTCTTTTGACAGAAGACAAGTTTTTTGAAAAAAAGTATTTAGAAATTAATTTGAAAACAAGCATTGGAAGTATTTAAATTATAAAGCAACATTAAGAGAACTTAAAAACCATTTGAAAATAAAGAATGGAAAAATTGAACCTAAGAAAAATCGAAGAGAAGATTACATCTAAAGATTGATCGAATAAATTAAAAAAAACATTAAACATTCAAAGAGGGAAAGAAGAGGATTTTATCGAAAATTTTACACACACACATACACGTTGGTCCATATTTCACCGGGGTGCGAGAGATATTGTACGTAGCGCGATCTGGCATACTTGCATTTATCCCCCGAACAGCCTCAAATCCCTCTAACGCATCCCGAGCCGGAGGAGAGAAAGGTGAGGGTTTGTTCCTTAGTTGAAATGGGCGAACCTTACTTTAGCCGGCAAACTTCAAACGAACCGAAGTAACTTAGGTTATTTTCATTGAGAGAACTTCGAAACCGCGAAGTCGATAAAGTCAATTTATAGTTCAAACAAAGGAGTCACGAAAAGTTACATCACCTCACAACCCGCTAGAATCCGTCAATTTCAATACTTACTGTACATATGATACATTGTAATTACCTTGAATGATACGCTTGAAGTTTATTTTATTTTCTTATGTAGTTAATAGAAATTCGTTTTCTTTTGGAATATGTAATAAAGAAACTGTACATATTACCTGCTTATTTTAATCATTAGAACATACCTTGGTCTCCGCTAGAAGCTATCCCGATTGAAACACAAAACAAGTAACATTTGTAAACACTTCATTTCGTTAACACCGCCATTGTTTACCGAAGTACAAATTCCCAAACGCATGTTTTGACATTGATACCGCAAGGCGACATCTATAAGTGGATGCTTCAGAATACCTGGTCTAGACTAAAGTTTAGCGCGAATAATTTTTCCGTGATTGTTAGAGGTGGGCGATAGGAAGTTACATTTTGACCGGAAAACAAATAAGCGTTTACATAGTTGACCTCCGAACAGGGAGATACGTTTACAATTTTGACCCGCGAACAGGGAGACGCGTTACAATAATGACTGATGTTTAGATAGTTTTTAAGTGCATATCTTCATATATAACTAGAAATTCCAGAGATATAAACGTCTATTATTCATAGGATATTAGAAATATTTTCCATAGATTGAAAACCCATAAAATCCTCACAATTCTCGATGAAATAGAACAGGAAATAAGACAACAACGTTTGAGAAATTTATATCACTTCGGATCGCAGTACTGTTGAATAGCATCGTAGATCTATTCTAAAAAGACCTATAAAAATGATTTACTATGTGCGTTTGTATATACATTTTCGAAGAAATACCGATGGCATACATCAAATACTCTGCGTCTCAATGGCGTAACGCTTAAAATAAATCTCATAATACTTTCAGCGGAGATACAGCAATAAATATAAGCGCTTTACACCGTTGCATATCCATAAGTACGCGCATAAGACGGAACCGCATACAACGCGTCAACGTGTTGGAAGGCTACCATTCCAGAATGAAGAAACGAAATGACAGCTAATTTAATATTCAATTCGTATCTGCAGTATTGAAAGATTATTCCCACACTGATATACATATACATGTAGATACAACAACGTCGTAAACGTGTACAGACGGTTATTTTTAAACGTACATCCTGAATAATTATTATCACCGGTAGAAGAAAGAAAAGAATTCCATCTTATGGCGTTACGATTGTAGATATGTCATGTTGATCGATTGGTTAGGAAAAGGATAAGTTTTTCGACTTATTCCAAAGAAAAATTGCAACCATAAGTAATCTATATAAAGTCTAGTAAATTGTAGCATGAAAATATATAAATAAATGCAAATTTTCGGAAGTGAATAAGGAATCTTCCGAAAAAGCTAAAGCACTTATGGATCTTTCGACATAAGCAATCACAGCCTCTCTAAAGAATCGGCAAACACAATTTATTGTTTTCTTTCTATAATTTGAAATCTTAACGCCAAGTATTTTCTCATTTCTATTCTCCACTATACATTTTTAAACAGTGTTCAAGTAAGGACTTCTAAAAATACAATTTCAACCACCAAACAAAAAAACAAAATTTATTTATTGTTTTATAAAATCGTTTACCAAAATATCTTCACAGTCTCAAGCATAACTAACTTAACGTAAGAACACACTTTTTGCAGGAAAAAACAGGAATTCTTTACCATTCATAAATTTCAATGAAACCAAGGCAAATAGTAGTATAAATAGGAGTTAATAAGCAAGAGGACTATTTATGAAGCGTGAAGTGAATTGATACATTCGTCAATTGAATTGAATTTATTGAATTTTTTCGTCGATATTTTGACACTCGTCACACTGGGATTTGCCGCCGTTCTGTGTTATTTATTCTTTTGCAAAGTAATTACTGTTCGGTTAGAAAAAGTTTAATCATACAAACTTTTTCCTGCAGGATGTGCTTTATCGAAGAAACAAATATTATTGCATCTATTTCCTTTGGGAACCGCAGATTTATTAAACAATTTAATAAAATAGAACATAGGTATATACTGTAATGTTGTAAACGAGGAGAAAAATTGATTTATCGAAATTATTTGATTGCGCACTGAGAAAAAATTCTTGTTGAATTTAACGCAATTACGTTTGTCCTAACACAACTGCGCGTTAATTATTGTGACAACCGCTGTATGTGTTAGATTTAACTTTTCTTTTGTTGCAAACTCATTGTGGTAATAGTTGACACAACGTAGTGTTAAAAAATATACCATAAATGAAATGCAATTTTAACATTAATATTGTGTGGTATTAATTGCAACTTTATTGCGGATTTAACAAATGTTTAATGTAAGTGCTATACCTACGCTTGTATTTCCTACAATAAAGTGACGTAGTACCTTCTGCTAAGACAATCGTTCTATACATCCTTCAGAGATGTATATGTCACAATGAAGAGTTGCAAAAATTGCGATAAGTACAGTTAAAAATAAAAATAATTATATAATTGTTATCTTAAGTAATTTGGAAACTACCTAATCAGGAACATCACAATTCCAGGTTAGTTTTCTCTTTGCAAGTTTTAATACACGTTAAATTTCATTAAGTGATATCTAGTTTAATTTAGATCGCTGAAAGAGTGTCTAGGAACACTCCCGGACTTACAAACCGTACAATTAATTAATTACTTTTTTCAATTTTTCCCACACAATACTTGTGGAAACCCTATTTAAAATACACAATAACCTCAGTATTTGAAGAATGATCAATGCACTTATGTAGGCAACAATCTAATATCGATGAACACAAAACAATACGAATTGTAGCGAGTAACAGATAGAAACCATTTAGCGTGTCTGTTGGCTGCTGTTCCTGCTGACGGTCATCCCGGTACTAAGATGGCTCATTGGAAGTTCAAAAACCTTGTCGTCCGGGTCACGTCTATTTAGTAGCGATTTGTTACGCCGGCCGTGTATAGATAGATGGATTATGGTATAATATAGGCATCGTATCGGCCGGCTGCTTGACGTTAGTGTACGCGGTTGCATGATTGAACTTTTTGATGTATCACTCGCGGAAAGAATAACACAATGCGGTGATAAATTGAGTCGTAACGCGTTCACTTTTCAATTTCCTTTTTTATGTACTAACTATAAGCACAGCTGCTTAGAATTCTCGTCGTGGGCAATTTCGGTTTCAACTACCTACTAACGCAGTCATTTCCTGCGAAGATTTCGGTTTGCATTCTGCATTAAACTAGTTAGTAAATCTTTACATAAACGACATAAATATAGCTTTTTGGATAAAAGCATTTTCCTTATTCTTCCACTGAAATCTATTTCTTGAGAAATATATCTACAAAAAAGTATTTCGATTTTATTAAAATTTAATGCAAAAGCTTATTTAAAAATAACACATTAATACGTAAACCATGCCATTTCCCCTCTGGTCTAGCTTACATTTTGAATTACCTTGACCAACGTTGAGCTACCATGCTTACCTTTTCCTGAAGAAGTCTTTTACGATTGTAAGTAAAACATCAAGCTTATTCTTATTGATCTCCATTATGACACGTCCCAAACCCGGAATGTGTACAATTATGACTGATTATCTGATTATCTCCGATCGGCGGTCGATATTAATATTCGCTTCACACAGTCAGCTCGCTGTTTGTGGGTACATATGTACTGCTACGATGCTGGCGCGCCGCCCGAAAGTGCCAACTTTACCAATAACATGATACCAAAAAGCTAAAATAGTAAAGCGCCATTAAGAGAAGTGTTTTAGACGATAGATTAATCTGAAAAGCAGTAACGTAATACTAATACAGCTAAAAGTTTTTACATCGTACAGTTATCTGCATTAACGACTCGGTGGATCACTGGTGAAAAGGCTTGCTTCTGTTTGCTGAAAGAAAATGTCGCCATTTGGTAAGTTAGGATCATCTTTATTTGGAAAAAGTACTACAAAGGCAAGTACAAGTGCATCCCGCAAAAATCCAAGATATTGCTGCCCCGTGAGAGTTTCGTGAAGGAAGAAAGAATCAATGGCAACTCTCCCTGCCCACACATTAACTTTACCAGGGTGTCGAGTATGTGCTTCAGTAATCCAGTGAGGATTCTCTCTACTCCAATTTCGGCAATTTTGTCCATTTAGGAAAAATGAGGCTTCATCAGAAAAGAGAATTTGGCGAATGAAGTGTGCATTACAGTTGCATTATATCACAAAATTGCATTCGAGGATCAGGGTCATCTTCATTAAATTCTTGTGTTTTGTAAGGATGATATTTTTCTGATTTTAATACTGATCGCTGAGAAAGTTCATCGTTTGCTGCAATTGATCGAGTTACACCATGCATTTAAAATGTGTTTGACACGCCCGGTTTTTCTAAATTCTCTCTCAATTTTTCTCACTGAGGACTGGCTGATATTTCTATGTGGCTATTTCGCATTAAACAAATTGCACACATCTTACTGATTGTGAGTTCTGGTTTTATCATCGCATCCAATAAGATTTAAAATTTCTCTGCGCTGAATTTCACTTAACCGATCCATACTTACAAGGGAACACCAGCAACCCGCACTTCTCGATTTCGATGAAACTGCACAGACTGAAAGAGTACCTTGGTATAAGAACACCATTTTTTTTCTTACCTATCTCGCCGATTTGGGGGTACAGCTCCCTCCAAAGATTTTTGTTTTTTTTTATTTGTGTAAATATCTCGGAAATTATAACAGATATCTTTTTCTTTTTAGAATATAATTTGAAGTAAATTACATAGTCCCAAGGATGACGCGAATTATTTTCGGAAAAAAATTATAACGCGGGACCGGGACCCCCCTCCCCTCTTTTTTTAATTTTTATTTCTTTATTTTTCACAAATAAAGTATATTACATAGTAAAGAATGGCGTGAATTATTTTCGGGAAAAATTATAAAATAACGGGGGACCGGCTATTACCATACCCCCACTTTTTTTTACATTTTTATATTTTATTTTTTCACAAATAGAGTCGGTTTTATGTAGAATATGTATGTGGTCAAATTGAGACAGCCGCGGCGAATAATTTACACAAACTGGGGGTCCTTCAAAACAAGATCATAAGGCTTATCACAAACGGGATTTGGTTTGTTAGAAACACACAATTGCCTGTGGACCTCGAAATAACATCATTACTAGCGCGCTGGAAAGAAGATACCTTAGACATTAAATGTTCAGCGCGATTTTTCTCAAAATTTCTGTTTTGCAACCTTATGATTTATTTGCATGGCCACAAAGGGAAGAAAATCACTCTCAGATTCTACTACTAAAAATGTATATTGTCATTTAAGTTGTTTGTGATGGCGTCATAACTAAAATACAAATGAAAGCATTAAAAAAAAAAACAGTTGAGTTCGCCCTTTTTTTTTAATATTCCATACTTTAGTCCCACACTGTATATACAATATACATACTTCAACTTTCTCAGAATAACAACTTCTCTTTTTCGAATTTATCATCCTGGGCAGAGAACTAAATGATACATCCTGTATACAATACGCACGGCATACCACGCGCGACAATTTCAAAGAATCTAGCGTATTGTGCATTTTGATCGTAGCGTCGTTATTGAATAGTTGTAATGCAAATGTATTTGCATACCTACATACACGAATATACGTACATACGTTATCTAGAAATTCAATGCATATAAAGTGGATATTTTACAAGTTAATACGTTCCGAGCATGTGGCGCATGCTGGGCGAAAAAGTAAACACAGAACGAATATCCTGCCGCTGTCACCTAGTTAAACAATGATTGTGTAACGAAAAAAAAACCAATTAGCATTATTCGCCGTTAGGCAAATACTTTTCGCGTACGAATTACTGTATATATTCATCACGCTTGCTCATTAATAACGTAGGCATAGGATACACTGCACTTTCGTCTAAAATTAGAGATAGGAATCTATAACACCAAAGTTCCATTACACAAATTATTAGCTTTTTGAAAATACCCCTTATTCATGCTAATGTTTCATATTGTTTATACGTGAGCAAAACCGATATTAACAATAATAAAATGATATTTTATTGGAGAAACAGAGCACAACGCAGGAAAAATTACAGCAATTACACTGAGACAAGCCAAAAAAACTAAATCGCCTAACTTTGAAAAGATATACGGCGTTCTTCCTTTAGCCTTTGCAAAAAGAATATAAAAAAAAATACAGATGGTTCTAATGAAATATTCAAAGATAAAAAGCAAACAATACAAAGCTCTATATCACTAACCTAATGTGCGTGACGGGCAAAATGTATACATATGGATATTTCAGAAACAATGAGTTTGAAGTGTAAATAAACTCTGCTTAAGTGTGCTGTTAATTTTATTAATCGGGGCATCGATATCTATACAAAGTAGCACATAAGTATTGAGGATGTTGGAGATGTTATAAGTTATAAGTAAAGCTACGCTTATAAGTACTCTGGGCAAACAGCAGTAACAGTCAGTGTAGTAGATATGTGGTGCGGAGTCGACGATTATTTATTTCACGCCTTCACAGCGTCAGTACAAAATTGATGCTGTATGCGAGTAGTTCTGTGTATATGTAGGCTGTCGTAACTTATTTCGTGATTGCACGCTTATGTTTGCTTTAAAAATGTCGCAGTTAGGTACGTCGCGAAAACGACCAATGGCAGACACAGTTAAAAACTTTATAGTGGACATGCCGGACTTAATTTTTGATGGCGTTAAAACTCAATGTCTAGTTTGTAAAATCCCTTTAATGTGTTGGTGTAGAAGCCATTGTCAACGTCACATCGAAAGCAAACAGCATTCTTCTGCAAAAAGTGGCATACGAGACCAAGAAAAATTTACATTTGATTTATGTGTTACTCTTATTTTATGTAACCTATCGTTTCGTTTACTAGACAAAGAAGCATTTGTGTCCCTGTGGAATATATATGCGGATTGTAAATTACCTAGTCGGACATCGATACGAAATGTAGTGCCATTTGCTCGTGAACACATAGAAAAATGAATAAAAACGGAATTGAAAGATAAAAAAACAGTTTTTTATTTGTGTGTGGACGAAACAACAGATCGTCAAAAACGTTCTGTGGTTAATGTAATGGTACGTACAATGGAACCACATCGACCGTCATCCTCCTTCTTACTTGCTTGCAAAAAAGTTATAAATTGTACTGCCGATGAGATTTTAAAGGTGGTGTTGAACTCATAGAATAAATTTGAAGTTTAAACTAAGCAACTTTTAATGTTTATGAGTGATGGTGTCGCAAACATGCGTTCTTTGGACCGTTCTCCTAAAGAACACAGTGGTAACGTGGTAACTGTGATATTTATATTATTCAGAATAAAAAAATCCAGCAGACCATGAAAAGCAAAACATACACTGTTGTTTAGGGCAACTCTCTATCTGTCAATTGAGGTGTAATTGTTGCATTTACATTAGTTGGAACCAAAGTTTTTAATTCTTTTCAGTACTAACATAAATGAAATATGGAATTAGTTTAGATTAGATAAGGTTAGTATTCGATGTGGTTCTTGACCTATCCCAGTGCGACCTTTTCAGGTCTATTATGGTTCCTCTATCATTAGATCAATTACCTTAGCTGCGCCTTTTTCCACCAGTACCCTTGTGAAAGACCCCTCTACGTAAGTTTCGGCTTGTGGATATACCGCGCCCATTTCTGAGAGCTGTACTCCTGTAAGTGCTATACAATCGCACAGCACATGGGCGGCAATCTCTTCTTCCGCCTGGCAGAATCTACATGCTGTTTCCTTTGTCAGGCCAAGGTTGCTCATGTGTTTCTTGAGCCTGTTACCAGGCCTACTATTGTTCTAACAGACTTTCTGTCCCCGCTTAGTAGGTCTACTGTAAATTTAGGCCTGTGTCCAATCAGAAATTGCTTGGCCTGTCTCTGACCTGGAATACTTTTCCACCAGTCTTGAGATTACTTATCTTTCCATTGTCTAATAATTGCTTTAACTAACGTATAAGCTATGCTTGCAGAGTGTTTTGGATTTTTGTCAGCAGTTGACGAGCCTACTCGGGCTGATTCGTCTGCCTTGACAATCTTTTGATGACCGTGTCCTGGTACCCAGACCAGGGTCGCCTTAGTTCGGCTACCTAGCCTGTTGAGCAGATTCGTGCAGTCCCACACCAGTTTCGACTTCGCCTGTGTGGAGTCCGGTGCTTTTATCAGTGCTTGACTGTCTGAATAGATAGCAATAGATCGATAATTGACTTCTTGCTTATCTTACTTTTCAATACACCCCGGCACTGCTGTTATTTCGGCTTGAAATACCGCGGCGCTTTGAATTAAATTTATTGACTTGGTTATTTTTAGTCTAATCCCGTAAATTCCGGCTCCGACTCTAGTTTCCGTCATTGAGCCGTCTGTGTACCATATAGATTCGGCTTTAATAGTCGTAAGCATAGATATAGTCACTGATAGTCAGGCAGTACTGGAGGCTGTTAAAGCCTATACATACGAATCTAACCTGATACACGAATGTTTGCACAATCTAAGACAACTGGGACGCAATAACCACGTTATTTTACGGTGGGTCCCAAGTCAACAAGGAATCGAAGGAAATGAAAAGGCAGATGAGCCGGCAAAAAAGTAACGAACATGCTATTTGTTGGTCCTAACCCGTATTATGGTCTACACAAAAGGGCACCTAAAACAAGAAGCATGCCTATACAAAATCAGGCAAAGGCACTCATATCAGGCTCGCCGAATATAGCAAAGATCGTGGTGTCGTTTAGCAAAAGGGATCTTAGATTGCCGACAGCCATTAAATTTGTTATCTTTTTAAAGTGTGGTAACGGTCCAACGGGGTATATGAGCTATAAAGTCATAATCTCAGGTGCGTTTAGTGTGCAAATATAAAAAGGTTGATTTCTATTTTGCGCTCTTTGGTACTTCTTCACTTGTTTTACTATTTCCTTGTCCTGCTTAACATTTTAACAACTATTCTGAAATCTACTTACAATATCTTCTACTCCCAATGATGAATATAAAACAATTTATTGCGACCAAATCTTAAGAAGCAGGGATTCTTGGGATATTGTTTTCCATTTTTTTTTGTGTAACTCCTTCCACTGTAAAACAAGGTAGAATAACTTTCATTAATTATGGGAAAATCCATCAAAACAGAAATATATTTTTTTGCATAATGTTTATTCCTGAAACATTTCATTTTGCTTGAATTCCTTTGCGTAGTTGTAACCTTGAATAAGCAGGCTGATACCTGCTTCTAATATTTAAAAATCGTCCCGTACAGTATCTTAGATACAGCATTAACCCAATTACTGAAGTAAACAAATACTGCTTACCTAGTAATATCGTTTTCATTAAATTTCGGGCTACTCTGACTTAATTAAAAATTCGCCATACATTTTTGCGCCCGTATTTACGCCCTTTGTTTCACGGTACGACAGAAATTGTTGTTTTTGAGACTCGAAACTTACGTAAGTTTAACGACTTGTGCATTGTCAGTTGCAGCAAACTAATTTGTTATTAAAACGGCCACTCCGCGTACTTTTTATTAATTACACCAAAGTTGCCTGTTAATTAACTTGAAGAACTTTTTAAAACCTAATCTACTTTTAATTTTCTTTAAAATGTCAGAAATACTTCCACGCCCAAGCGCCGAATTAATTCGAGTTCCGGGAAATAATTTCTTTAAAACAGCTTTTCGAGGACTCTAAATTTCTTTTTTACGTTGCCTTGACTGTTACGAAAAATGTATACGACGTTTTATGTGCTTTTATTTGATGTTTTCTTGTACGGCAACTGCGAGGCAAGTAGAAAACTTTTAAGGTTAATTAGATTTTGTTTTATATGAAGTCGTATATCTAACATCCTTTTCAAAATGCGAAATTAAAAATGGTTATCAAAGATCTACCATAAAAGTATTCTAAAAAAGGGAATTTCAGTATTTTTAAAGATCGTTTCATAACGATCATTTGCTTCCATTACTATTATACAGAGTTCAATGTTGGTAATATTACTTTTATGCAAAATATGTATTAAGAGAAGCACGATAAAAGTGTCATTAAGGGAAGTAGTCGACTTCGAGAATGGGAGAACTACCACAGAAAAATTATGCGAAATGGTGTGTTAGTAATAAGCTTTACGACGGGAAGACGATACCAAGATCCCGCCGTGGCCATTATAGTTGACGACTTAATATACGGTAGACCTCACAGCTACAATGTCTGTTTTCAGATATACTGATCACGACTTCAAGTCATTTTAGACCTCCACTGTTTCTAATTCCTGTTCAGGCTCTTCCAGTTTGTATCGCCTTGCATTACATTTAAATTTTCGTCCATGAATCGCGGAAACAGTTCTCCTAGAAATGCAAATTAGGTTTTGTGATTGCTATCTCTATTTTTGTTGTATTATTTGTGAACGAAAGCAAATTCTTCATGTAATGATTACTGAAAGGCTATGTTCTTCGTGTTACTCCTATATATTCCTTTATAGACAGTTTTAAACATGATCTTAATATTCCCGTCAGGCACTTTGCCAAGATTTTTTCCTTTTTTGTTGTAACAGTCAATATTTCTTGAATTCGCCGGATTAAGGGATGCTCTGGCGAAAAGTCTAATACGAAGGCGAGCGTATGTTCGAAACAAAGAGCAAGCTCAGAAAAGGTTGCCCAGTAAAGCTCCGATGACCTAAAACATCAGGGTTTTGTTCAAACAAGTACTATATATATAGAATGTTATCAGTAGGCCGAGCACAGAGAGCTTCGCGCCAGGTTAGAAGTGAGGTTACCGCGCCCACGACGCGACGTATGCATGCAGATGAATCGGCATGGGCTACCTCAGCGAATTAAATTATTGATTTATTGCAACAGTTTCGCAACGTTAATCGTAATTATAGAGATAAATATATGTATGTATGTATGTCTAACGCACGCAAGGAAAATAAACGACCGTTGGCTAATAAAGTCACTAAATTTATCAGTGAATTTCTGGATTTGAACTATAATGGAACTAAAGTATTGTGTAGAGAATAAGAAAATAAGAAAAATTGCGTGCTACCTCAAATACAATTTAAATTTGATTTACTTTTGATGTTCATTATTTGCGGTCTACCGCTTCGCTTGCTCAGTAAAGAGCCATTTCGACAGTTTTGGCGTATACACACTATTCCGAGTAAAACTTACCATCACGGACAGCGTTACTGAAAGGGCCACCAAGTATACGTAAAGATATCGAAAATAGGATCAAAGCAGAATTAAAAGATAAACAGTTGTGGCTATGTCTTGATGAAAGGACAGATTGTAAAAATGTTCTATTTTGAAATTTATAGTACGAGTACTAGATCCTGTTAAACCGAAATTTGCAATCTTATTAGCTAGCAAAAGACTAAAAAAGTGTAATGGCGAAGCAATCATGGGTGTAGTGCTCGATACAACGTTACAACAATTTTTAGTGTCAGGTAGTCAACTGTTGATATTTATGAACGATGGGGCAGCGATAATGTGTAGTATAGGCTGTTCTCTTAAGGAAAACTGTAAGGGACCTTTACATGTTACGTGTACAGTTGTGCATTAATAACAAATATAAAAAAAATGTTTCGCAAATCTTCCAAACGGATTTGTATCGGTATTCGCGGATCACCATAACCGATTCTTACGCGTTGGGGAACATAGTTGCAAGCAGCTTTTTATTATTTTGAACATTCCCAAGAAATAAAATTTGTGATTTTACAATTCGACCCTGACGAAGCTACAGCTATTAAGGACAGCCAGAAAGGATTTCGAGATACTTCTGTTGAAACAGATTTAAAAAGTATTAGCAACAATTATAAACGATTACCAGACGCAATAGAAAAATTGCAAAATACTGGGTTGTCGTTAGTAGAATCAGTGCAAATCGTGGACGAAGTTAATACAACAATCCTACCCACGCTGTTAAGTTACGTTTATTTATTATATTATTATTTATTGTCACGGTATTAAGTAGAGCAGGTTTTTAAAGAAACTACTTTGTTTATTTTGCGGTTATTACATTACATATACAGCAAATGCCGTTTTCAAACAAAGAAAAGTTATAATGGCAATAAAAACCCTTCAACGTGTGCATATATTCGCTTTGTTTTTATTGCGTCGGCTTTTATTTTTTTACACTGGGGTACTGATTTCAAAATATCATTTCTGTTGGCTGTGTGTCACACATGATCCGCGACTCATGCGACTGATTCGATTCTGTTGCGAAGACCGATTGTGCTCGTTATCAGGTTCTTTTACGGTTTGTACTGGCGCAACTTAATTTACTGTACAATAAATAAGTGAAGTAGAATGCAAGAAGTAATCATTGAATTAAAAATGTCTTTAATTTCTGCTAGCAGATGTGTTCGTATTAAGCGAAACAAATGGAGTTCTTTGGATTCCAATCTCCATCTAACGAAACAATGTTGCTGCTGTAATATGAGAAGTATGTTGTAATTTACGTATATATTAAAAATTCAACCTAATAATACCTCGGTTCCGACAAGAATTTATTTTCTGTTTTTAAGAAAGAAATGGTGAGTAATATGTAATTGAAATTCATGTGCCCTGGAATTCTTTTAATTTCCTCTTCTCAGTATGCTCCTTTTGTTTTCTCGTTTTTAAATTAAAATTGACTTTTTTCTCGGTTAAGGGTATGAAACTAAAAGCATTTTAGTTTTTTAGCTTTAGGTAATTTGGGCTTTTCGTCGGTACATATACCGACATACACATTGATCCAATAATAATTTTAACGTATACGACATTATCACGTCAAATCAGTCCTGGCCAGTTGTACGCCCCACAAATTAAAAAAAATAACAGCATAAAAATTGAATTATTATATTTTATTCATAGGTAAATAAATCGTACAAAGCCTAACAGTTGCGTTTTGTCACTAATATCAGTTGATTCATCTGCATGTAATGCAAAGGGAATGTTAACAAGTTCACCAGCGATTGTTCTTTCAAAGTCCTTTCAAATTTCCTTCTTTGTTTTTCGCCAAACATTATTGTATTTCTATCTTTTCTGCATCATCCTCTGGTTATTCTACTGGTGCTAGCAATAGCATTGTCATCATTGTTATCAAGACGAGATTTCTTTATGATGAAATTATCCATGATCTACGACACAAGACTTACCTAAATTTATTTCATTCAACAAATTGTATCGACACGATTACTGGAAATTAGCGAAATAAACCACATCAAATGTGAACTGCACAAGCAGACATACAGGAGGTATGATAAAGTAACGCACAAAATTCAAAATAAAGTTTTGTGACCACAATAAGGAAAAATACAGAAATACGTGAAATAGTAAATTGAAAAAGCTTTATTTTAAATAACTGTGGCAGTCATTTCGGTTATCATGACGACGCAGTGATCTTACGTCACTATTTCTTAAGTGGAACCGTATGCATTTGTTTGCGTCACTAAAATCTGTGTTTACTAAGGAGTACGACGGCAAGGCACCTCTTGCAAGAAAATGAACAACTCTTAGAGAAAATTTAGAATTATTTATTTGCGAATGCTGCTGATAAAATATTTGAAAAACAAAAAAACCATTAGCTTATTAAAGTTCAATTAAATTTTTTAAAATAAATGTTAAAGTTGTTGTCCATACACAAGTTGACAGTGTCCAAGATGCAAATATACATTTTCAATGGTAGCATCGAGAGGAATTAATCTTATTTCGGCTCGCATCCTTATTTCCAAATCTATGTATGTATTGTATTATAGATCGGTTCATATACACCATACCTTTTACGTGGCCCCACAAGAAGAAGTCCAACGGCGTCAAATCGGAGTATCTAGGTGGCCATTCAATAACTCCCCTATGACCTATCCATCTGTTATGAAAAGTACCATCAAGCCAGCGACGAGCTGCTACACTGAAATGTAGAGGTGCGCCGTTTTGCTGAAACCATAGATTATCTTTCGGAATATTAGCGTTATTTTTATTGGGAAATATAACAGCTAAGTCCGGGAGTAATTCATTTTGAAGAAAGTTTAAATGAGACTCAGCAGTAAGATGTCATTCAAGGATTGGTGAATGTTGTTATTTAACGCAATTTGCATAGAAGAGATGCGAGGATTGTCCTCGGCTTCGTATGAAATGTTTACCACATTTCTATTTAATGAGGGACGACCAGTCTTTGGCAAATCTTTATTACCTGTTTCACGAAATTTTGCAAGAAGTCTGCTTACCGTAGAACGAGTTATTGGAGGTCTCTCGGGGTGTTCCCTGTTAAAGAATGCCCACGCTTCTTTGTGACTTCGCAACCTATCACCACACCCCATTATGGTCAGTAATTCAATCCTTTCTTTTTCGTTTAAGCATAACATCTTCACTTTGGTAGAATTCAAACTGACAAACCGTAAATCGCAAATGATATTACTTAGCAACAAGGTAGAAAACAAATAATAGCATGTATTAGTGATTAAGGGTTCCACAAACCAACGCGTCTAAAGTCGCGGAGGCATTAGCGGTCAGGTACCATTCAAGGTAGCGGTAGCGGTACCAGAAGCGATCAAATCTTCTCAAACACATGCGGTGCCGGTAACGATTTTAGTAAGTGTTTACTAGTGCTGTCATCTGGATCCGGATATCCGGATATTATTGTAATCCATAATCCGTGACCTGGAATCCGGATCCGCTATCCAAAACCTTGAATCCGGATTCGCTATCCGAAATTTCGGATTCTTTATCCGATATTTTGGATCCGAATCCATTATCCGACAGCGTGAATCCAGCGCCATTCTCCGGTAACTTTCTCAAGCAAATAGTAAAGTGCCGTGAAATTGCGTAGTAAATTATGAGAAGCTATAATAGATCGAGTAATTATCAAATAATATTGGGAATTCAATATTACTCTAAGTTAACAGATTTCAAAAACTATTGCATTTTTTTACATATATGGCAAAAAATGCAATAGTTCGATATTTTCTTTATTAAGCACTTTCTACATTGCAAAATAATCTTGAATTGATCTTGTCCGAATTAGAACAAGTGAGAGGTACTTTGGTATCAATTATAATATAAGTAGAGCAAATCGAATAGTGGATCCGAGAACCGGACAGCGGATCCGGATCCGAGAATCGGATAGCGGATCCGGATCCGAGAATCGGATAGCGGATCCGGATCCGAGCATCGGATAGTGGATCCGGATACTGGAATCCGGATATTGGGATAGTTTTGGATCCGGATATTCGATTTCTCAATTTTATCGGATATCTACAGCACCAGTGTTTAGACGGTACAATACAAAGTGCGTGCGAGTTCTGCAGTGTTAAAAAGGAAACCAAAAAAGCCTTGATTTGAGGTGCACTTCTTTTTAATATTTTTATATCCTGAATGTGTCAGGTTTTCAATTTTTAATTGTGTATTTGATTTTTTCGCGGAACACGTAAGTGGCTTCACGGAGCACCAGTATTCCACGGGCCACGGATTGAGAACCACGGTGATAGAACAATGAACATAGAAGTATTTATACCATAAATGGATGTTGAATCCATGCATCCATGCTAGTGCATATCAAGCGGTTTTGGCTTAATGATGTGAAAGATTCAATACCAGAAGAAAGCAATATATTGAATGTAGCGACGTATGCTTCAATAAAGAGATAAGATGTTTCTTATAAGTACATATTTGCACAAAAAACTTTTAAATCGTTTTTCGCAAGAGCAGTCATTAAATTTATCCTTGCCAAAGGAATGCTTTCCGAATCTGTATACATCTACCTTGACGGTAATATAAAAGAATTGTGCATTTCCGTATGCTACGAATAGCCACTAGAGGTCGTTGCGATAAACACGCAAAGGCATCCCGCGTTGCTTCCTTCGGCTTCATCCGATTGGCTCGCTATGATCCGCACGTCTTCTTTCAATCGAATTCACTTGATTTGGTCAATGAGCGAAGGGAGCGGCCGCTTTGATCTTCGAGCCGTTTCCAGCCGCGGCAAAGTGTCGTTTGTCCGCCTGGACGTCGAAGGTAAGAAAGAGCAAGCAGAGGGACATCGTCGTTAGATTCTCGACGATATACGCACACCAAATGCAGTCAAAGTAATAATTTAGCGTGTGCCGTGTAAGCGCCCGCGGTCCTCCATATTGATCAGACAACGTCTGCAACGTCGCCTAGGCAACGCTCTCTGTTCTTTTTTCGGCATCTCTCTCACGCGGCACTGCCGTATTGTAATGTAACGGGATGAGATCGTTAGGAATCTGTTCTTGTAGTAGAAAAAAGGACTGGTCCGAATGTTTTTCCCGAGCCTGTAGAACCGTTTTTTCTAATAAAATTTAGATTGGTTCGGGTTTGGTAAATGGAAATATATGACCTCGTACAAAAAAAGGATTTTCTAAGGAAGTTATGTGTGCGTTCAGTTCCCATAACGTTAATATTGCCAACTTAATTACTATTGTTTCAGGTGAATATATTCTCAGGGATTAAAAACAAAATAATAATACAAATTCAATTAAAGATGCATGTTTATACTTCGAAGTATTTAAAATAAATATACGAGGGTAGATTGACAAGTTTCCGGAATCGCTGCTTTTTTCCAAATACTTTATGTCGTTGTGTTGGTAACTCTTTCATGTCAATTGACTGCAAATTCAATCGATCTGTCAAATAGTCTGGATTTAGCAAGTATTGAAGTCAAGCACCTTTTTGTGTTTTCAATTATAGATAAAAACGAAGTTCGAGCGGTCATCACATTTTTCTATTTGGAAGGGAAAACCGCAACGGAAATCAAATTAAGGTTAGATGCCGTTCTTGGGGATTCGTCACCTTCATTTTCCACCGTGAGTTTTTGGATTTCGGAATTCAAGCGTGCCCGTACGCATATACATAAGTGATGAACCACGTTCAGGACGTTTGAAAGCGGCTATCACGCCAGAAATTGTAGATAAAATCCATGATATGGTTTTGGAAGATCGCCGAATAAAAGTGTGTGAAATTGAGGAGGCCGTGGGCATCTCTTATGAACGAGTAGTTCATATTTTACACAATGAATTGGGTTTAAAAAGCTTTCTGTAAGATGGGTGCCGCATTTGCTCAATTCGGAGCAAAAACGCATTCGAGCTCGAACCTCAGCCGATTGTTTGGAAGTGTTTACGAAGAATCCAACGGATTTCAAGAGACGATTCGTGACCATGGATGAAACCTGGATTCATCACTACGCACCAGAAACAAAAATGCAATCAAAACACTGGATTGAACGCGGCGAATCGGTTCCAAAAAAGGCAAAGACCATTCACTCAGCTGGAAAGGTGGTGGCATCGGTATATTGGGACGCAAAAGGAATTTTGCTAATTATCTTAAAAAATGAAAAACTGTTTTTGGCCAATATTACACAACACTTTTGGATAAACTGAAAGCAGCAATTCAGGAAAAATGCCCGGGAATGGTGAAGAAAAAAATGTTGTTTCACCACAAAATTCAACGCCCGCTCGTTCAAGTGCAATCGCTCAGCAAACATTGAATTGAAGTTCGAAATCCTTCCGCATCCGTCGTTTTCGTCTGATTTGGTTCCGTCAGACTTTCACCTGTTCCCGAGACTCAAAACATTTCTGGGTGGAAAGAGATTTTGATCGAATGAAGAACTGTAAACGATTATTTTGGGAACCCCGAAGAAAGTTATTTCCGGGAGGGAATCGGGAAGCTAGAGAAACGTTGGAACGAATGTGTTGAACTTCGAGGGGATTATATTGAAAAGTAAAATATAGCTTGAATCCGATTTATTTTGTTTTCATTGTCATTCCGGAAACTTTTCAATCTACCCTCGTATGTAATGGTAACAATGGACAAATTGTATTATTAAAGCGAAACAATGGTGTAGCTACGTGCAAAGGCATTCCTCCTTGAAAACTTCCCAGGCTATAGAACCAATACTCTTGTAGAGATTAATTTGTTCTCACGAACCTTTTGATAATAATCAGAACCTTTTCAAAGTAAGCTCTTTAATTTTACAAAACCCAACCGCGCTAAGAAGATAAATTCAAAAAAAAAACAATAATAACACTAGATTAAATATAATGGCAATTGAATATTTTCGTATTTACCTCGAAGACAGACATTTAAGCCCAGAAATCTTCCATTTAAAATGAAATCCCAGCTCGGCTACTGTTTCTGCGAACGACTCAAAGGATATAACATCCCCTTGCCGTTTCTATTCGCCCTCTCCAAATTACGCCTGCAGGAATTTAATGCACCGCAGGAACTGAAAGCTTCAGCACCCTACGATATTCCTTTCGCGAAGTAGTTTGGGGTACCTCCATCTCGCCTTCTCTTTCACTGTACCATGTTTCTGTGTCGTTTTGCGGGTGACGTTCTGTTGTTGTTGTCGCCAACACCATCGCGAGCACGGCGTCGTTGCATTGTGCGCGTGAAAGGGTTCAATGTTCTATTTTTGACCCCATAAATCTAAAGCCCGTTCGTCCGTTATTAGTTGGCCATGTTTTCGAGCTCGACGTTGCTACGACCGTTTTGCGCGATGCAGTTTCCAATTTTTTCGTTTTACCCTCGGGGCGCAAGCGGTAATGTTCGACTTTTTTCTCCCCTTCCATTAAAGGTAGCGGTGCTATGTTTTATACGAATTTTCATCCTTAATAGATGGCTACTAATTACGTTTCATATTCCGTGATGGTAATTTAGCAGAATTATATTGAAATAAGAGATCATTACTTTTTGTTGGCGGATTTTAAAAAAGCTTTTTAGTAGCCCATGTGTCTTTTTTGTTTCTGTTAGTTTTTATACAGCCAGTCCATCCCCAGGTACGTGGGTGACTCTTTTCCTAAGCAATTTAGAAAAAACGTTTTCAAAGCATTTAGAGACAATGTAACTATACAGGATGTCCTGTTTGATGGACTTGATACTGATTTTTCTTTCAAATGACCTTGCATATTACTACGTTAGTAAATATTTGTCTTGAATTCGTGTTAACTTTCTTCAATAATACCCATAAAATTATATGGAGAAGCTTGATTTTTCCTTAACCATTTCAAATGCCTTACATGCGGAACGGTGATTCAAATCTTATTTGATTAAGAATTCTCGCCGTTAGAATTTTCCATATATCAAATTTTTTCAACAATTTTTCGAAAACCAAGATGGCTATGATAATTGCTGCAAAATTAAATTCGTTTTATTTCGTTTTTTTTTTAAGTTGATCATGCTGTACCGAGTCACTAAATAAGAATGACAGCCAGCTATATCTCAGAAACTAGTAATCACAGAGCTTTCGGATTAAATTTTTTTTATATAAACGTGACCAAAAGAAAATGCTAGAAATGATTTTGAGGTTTGTAAGATGACCAGAAGATGGCGTAACGGTCACGACTAAGTATGAAATTAAAGTTTTCATCGAGTTTTGTCTAATTAAGAGTTATGGAAAATATATCCAATTCCATTTCTTTTGCGTTCAACACATCTTGTCGTATCTTAGTAGTAAAGTGGTGGGGAGAAGTCAATTGCTTGTTTAAATAAATGTTGGTTACTCCAGTTAGGCTTAACCGACTTTAACCATCTTGGTCTCGTTTAAAAGGGCTTTATTTGATCTATCGAATTCAGTTTTGATCTACTTCTAATAAATTGTACCCTCACCACTAGAGGGCGTTATCTGCCTTTATAACAAATCAAGCGGCTTTTCGCAGAAATTTTAGATAGAACGATATGTTTCTTTTCAGGCGGAAAAGTAGGGAATTAAAAACTCAAGACGTCAGTGAAAACCGCATCTCGATATCTTTTCTCTAACAGTAGATATTAACGAAAAGATATAAATATTTGTTGCACCTGGACGACTGGTTTTGCCGACTGTTTACTATTTTTTAAAATTTCTAAATATAACCATATTAGTCAAAACAAAAAAATATACGCTATTTCAAAGATAATTATTGATTTTAATACCCTATCAATAAACTCGATCTCATTCTTCTAACGATTTCAACTTGAAATAAACAATAAAAATTTGATTAGTCTACTATGCGAATTTCGAAAAACAATATTATTATTTAATTAACACTGTGATGCCCCTTTGTAGAATGTAACATAAATGAATTATCAGTAGCTTCCTAGATGCTGGAAATGTCTTCCATCATTTTCTATGTATGATTCTATTCTCTGTCAAGCAGACAAAACAGTTGCATTTCTTATTTGAAGAATCATGTTTTCTCTTGTAATGCGCCTGGTAGCAAAGACGAGGTTCTTTATTATTCCCCACAAACAAAAATCTAAGCAAGTTAAATCCGGAGACCTAGCTGGCAATGGAAATACACTTCTTCGTCCTATCCACCTGCTAGTTTAAGCAATATCTAAAAAGTCTCGAACATTTACCTCAAAATGCCCCGGGCACCTGTCATGCTGAAAAAAACATCTGACGGCGAATTGCCAGCGGTGTATCTTCTAAAAGAAATGGTAATACGTTTCTTAGAAAATTTAGGTAAACATATCTAGTAAGGGCTTTATTAAATATAAAAGATCCAATAATTTGTCCACCTAGAATTCCGCACCACTCGTATATGGACCACCTCGGTACTGGACTTCCTGCATCCGGTGTGGATTCGTTTATGACCAGTAAGTAACATGCTATGGAGATTTACACATCCATCACTATTAAAGATGGTCTCGTCTGTCCACAAAATCAGCGATAGTATTTCTCGATCCTATGGTGTCGTCTGTCAAGAAACTGCCAAATGCGATCATTAAATAGGCGAAAAAAGGAAATTAAAAGCATTTACAAAACGGTCTAAACGAAGACATGAGCATTTTCAACATTGTCGCATAACGTGTAATTTTTTCTTATTCTGCATCTTTTATTATTGAAAGCCTACTCGTTTTTCAGAATTCCCTTACTAGTTTAGTCAAATTGTTATTGTTTATTTCAAGTTGAAATCGCTAAAACAATGAGATTCAGCTTATTTATAAGGTACTAAAATAAATAATTATCTTTGGAATAGGATATATTTTTTATTTTTACTAATATGATTATATTTAGAAATTTAAATAAAGTAGCAGACAGTCGGCAAAACCTTGTCGTCCAGGTACAACAAATATTTATATTTTTTCGTTAATATCTCCGGTTAGAGAAAAGATATCGAGATACGGTTTTCACCGACATCTTAAGTTTCTAATTCCCTACTTTTCCGCGTGAAAAGATACATATCGTTGTACTTAAAGTTTCTGCGAAAAGCCTCTTTATTTGTTATAGGTAACGCCCTCTAGTGGTAAGGGTACAATTCATAAGAAGTAGACCAAAATTGCATTTCATAGATCAAATAAAGCTCTCTTAAACGAAACCAAGATTGCTAAAATCGGTTAAGCCTAACAGGAGTAAGTAACCAATATTTATTTAAAAAAGCAATTGACGTCTCCCCACCATTTTACTTTAGAAGATACGACAAAATGTGTTCAACGCAAAAAGAAAGGGAATTGGATTGGGAATAAAATGCATATATTTTCGATAACTCTTAATTAGACAAAACACGATGAAAACTTTAATTTTATACTTAGTCGCGACCGTTACGCCATCTTCTGGTCATCTTACAAACTTCAAAATCATTTCCAGTGTTGTCTTTTGGCCACGTTTATTAAAAAAAGATTTTACCCGAAAGCTCTGTGATTACTAGTTTCTGAGATATAGCGGGCTGCCATTCTTATTTGGCCACCCGGTACATATATTTTTCCAGATATTAATAAAGAAATCTATCTGGGAAATTTTTATAAATATTTCCCTGCATCTAACATGCATCCTTCTTAAGTAAATTACATACATATGAAACTACATAGACAAACTATTCTTAAGACTAAAGATATTTATACGAAAATGGTAATAAATTGTAAAAACTATTGGATGCTAACAATTCAACAAAAACAATGCCGTCTAATCAAATCGGTCAACGTACCCACATCCAAACCGTAACGCGATATTTTTTGTCTTGTTTAATATTAATACATTAATAGAGGGATGCAACAGCCTATACACCTCATCTTTTGCCTAAATACCAAAGGAAAACTATGTGGATTCGTTGTATTTTCATCTCAATTCGAAGACACCTCAAAATTTTAACAAATTGGTATAACCAGAGAACGACAAAATTATATAATTATATGGGATGACGTCAGCCGCAGCAGAGCAGTATGCAGAGCATGTGATGTACGCGATGATTATTTCAAGACCAAGGAGTTAGTGAATGGTGTCGTAGTATTCGCATCGAGCTCTCTCCTTGAACGATTCTACACATATTTACTATATCTATTATTTATTTCGTTATTAGGTTTTTAAGGTGTTTATTTTCTATTTTAGACACTTAACAGCACAATACTTCGAAAGTCGAAATATAAAATTGGGGGGTGTTCAATACATTAAACGACACGATCAATAAATTAAAAAGTATTCCGGGTGACTTAAAAAGTTGCAGTGTTCACCAGAAATCCCGATTTAAATGCACTAAACCAATTATCTACAGGAGAAATACAAAATTCAAGTACTTCAGTTTACGGAATTAATTGGCTACAAAAACATGTAATCCGAAATTTCGTAACAAAATTATCTTATGCATTTTAATACAATTGAACATATAGAAAATAATGTTACGTAGAAAAATCAATAAAAACTCTTGATTGAAATTTAAAAAAAATAACTTCACTTACATACACTACCTTTAATAAGAACTCTTTCTGGCGTATGGAAGAGAGTGAGGGTGAGGTGGCTTTTTCAAATATAATAATAATAATAGTGACTATTTCTCAAAGTATAAATTACAGAAAAACGTCACCTACTACGATGTTGTATACGGATTTTGAAGTTCCTCTGTCGAATTTTTTGAGCGCTTTCTTACACCAACTGACACGAGCCTTTACTTAAACTTTAGACGCTACCCCTGTAAGTTTCTATGTGGATTAATTTAAATTGCAACAATAGAATAAGCGTGCTTGTTACCATAACAGTAAAACTAAACATCCTCTCTGAAACAATTAACAACTCTACATATCAATAATTATGTATAATGCAGTAATAATTGGATACTATAGTATTAACAATAAATGTGACCACCTGGAGCTAAAGCACATGCATGTAATCAGATCAACATCGTTATTCTAAATACAGCGCTTTCACAATAGATTACACAGTGTAACTCATTTACTCCCATTCAATTTGTGTATCGATCGGAACACTTTAGATAGGTTTTTATTATAAACAGTGTCGATAATATTCCACATTCGCCAATCGTATTAGCTTCATCAAATCGAGTATAGGCAAAATATTTACGTAATCGATCATGAAAGCTGTCGAACGGTAACTGTAAAGTACCTGCTTTTAATTTCGCTAAAAAATGTTACTAAACTTGCACAATCTGCATGCAAAATGTAATAGCGAAAATATTAAGCACAATGACAAGGATGGAACACTAATTTCGATCTTAGCGCTATGTAAAAAGTACGGCAAACTATCTGTTATGAAATATGGTCATTTCCCTACCAACGAAGTGAAGTTTGTTGCTTCTACCGTGATATCAACGCTACGATCACAATTATTTAAAAAAGTGAAAATAGAGTTTCGTAACCGTGACGAGATATTGCGATATCAACGAATAAAAGCATTCAAATTAAGATCTCTCTATATATACATATATACACAGATACATGGTTATTAAGTATGTAAGATAAAACTGTGCTGTTGTATGTATGTGGATATTATGTATTGTTTTGTTTTAATATTGTCGACATTATTAAAATATATTAACATTCACACACCTGGGTTTTGTTGTATAGTAGTTTTGTTAATGTTGTAGATATAGAAAATTTATTTATTAAATTTCTAAGGGTATACACGTTAATTAATTATAAAATCAGTAATAAATAATATACAAGAACATATTTAATAGCCAGACAAAAATGTGCGTAATATTGCCACCAACCTTTTGAACAAATTTTGACTTTTTGACTTTAATACATGATCCTCTTTTGATTAGAGCTGTAAATTTTATACGACTAACAACCGTATTCAGGCTTCATGTTGTATTATCTGTTTCTGACATTCAGTCTACTTTGACAAACGTTCAAATATGATTAACTGTAATGTAATAATATTCTTCAAGGTACATAGTACATACTAGAGCACTGCACGGGCCTATTTTTCACGGCCCGGCCCGCCCGTAACATAACATTACATATAAAATTAGTTAATACAAATGATAGCGTAAATACTAAACAGCATTTGCTGCATACGTTATATCCATTCGATGTATTTAATAAGACATTCTCGGCCCGTCAGGCCCGTACAATTTTAGGCCCGGCCCGCAATGAAAGGTGACGAGGCCCGCCCAAGCCCGCCCGCGGGCCTGAGCGGGCCGGGCGAGCCGGGCTTTTCCTAGCCCGTGCAGTGCTCTAGTACATACAGTAGTAAATCCACTAAAGCAAAATATATAACTATAGTTCTCAGAGAAACAGCTTGTTTATAAGGGCAGAAAATAAAAAAAGTATTGAAAAAATTGAGCTAATATGCATCACCAGAAGGAAGGCAATTACCATTTTCTTGGTTTTGCATACATTTCTGCTATCAGTTATTCACTTGCATATTTTTTCAAGAATTTGTAGACCATACTCGGATTTTATAACTGTTCTAGTAGCCTAATTTTCATGAAATTTAAGAGCATAATTGAAAAATTATTATTACATTTTAGAATAAATGAAGTTTCTAAAACTACTAGTGCTGCTGCATTAAATAACTTTTCATGTAAATTTCTAAAAAATATAACCTCTTTAGAATGTTTATGTGTAGTCAAGATTAAAAACAATATTTTCTTTCTAAATTGCTGATTGTAAAAGACTATCTTCTGTCATTTAAGAAGAGTTTACACAATCAAAACTTTCTCTCGGTATTGACAAACATTACTGGAATATAGCTGAAAATAAAAGCAAAATGTGAGAAATTTCATTCTTCAATTAAAAAGTCAGTCGCACGAAATGGGGTTGAACAACAATGAGAATTCTTCGTCATTGAATCAAGCGATCACACTCTGTTTACTTACATACATCTTTATCTATCTTGTGTAAAACGGAATTTATAAATTTATAATAAAACGGAGTATCTATTCGAGAAAATAATTGATCGAAAATTTTTATTTGTTAGTGTATGATTTGTTAGTGTATGATCTAGAGAATCCGAAGAAATGATAATCGGATGGAGCGATATCTGGTGAACACGGGGGGTGAGCTAAGACGTCCCAATCCAACTGCGTGATTTTTTCATGAGTCACTCTTGCTGCGTGAGGGCTTGCATTATCATATTGAAACAACACGTCCTTTTTGTTAACCAGAACAGACCTCTTTTTCAACAATTCAACATTTAATCTTTGCAATTGTTGACAATAAATGTCAGCAGTAATCGTTTCACCTGGTTGTAAAAGTTCATAAAAAATTACGCCATTAGAATCCCACCAAACGCACAGTAGAACCTTTTTCAGCATTAACGTAGGTTTAAGGGTTGGAACTGGTAGTTGATGTACAAAGAGCAACTGTCTGGAGCGATGGGTATTGGAATATAGAATCCACCTTTCATCTCCAGTACAATCCTGCTAAAAAATGGATCATTTCTTAGTCTAGTTAACAGTGAACTGCAGATTGTGCGGGGTTGATCCTTGTTCATATCCAACAGTTGGTGTGGAACCCATTTACCTTGTCTGGAGACCTTGTCAATTTCATGGAGATGTCTTTGCACTGTCGACCATGTAGAGCCTAGTGTATTCGCTAATTCCTGTACACTATCAAATTGTCTGAACCAATGTTGACATTTGTTTACTTTGAAAATATCACAATAAATATCGCAAATATTCTTAATTATAACTGTTGCATTTATTCCGACATGAAAATTAAACATCATACAGTAACGAATATACTCTTTAAACCACAGCAATAAAAAAAATAATTGTGCAGTATTATGTCTAGGTTAGATAAGAAACTCACAAAAAGCGTTTTAACACTTCTACTGTTGAAACAAAACTAAACACAACGTAGCGTCAGAAAATAATTGATTACTTGTGGAGACCCCTGATAGTTAAATGGCACCAACCAACATGTGGGTTTACAAAGGACGTGGTCCAATTTAGGTGATCCTTCCCTGTGACTTCTAATTCATTTATATCGATGTGCATATGTTTGTTTGTTTATTCTGAGTTGTTCTAAAACCTTGAGTTTCTCTTAGTACATCAGGCAAATACCTATGCCATCTCGTAGGATATAAACCAGCAAGCATATGTACAACCACATTAAATTTACTGTGTTAAATGGGTAAATCGAAGCCATAGAAAATTTGTTACGGATCATAATGAAAGGAGTAAACGGGTTTACAATTAAATGAATTCTTTCTTAAATGAAAATGTTCGGAAACTGTGAAAAACCGTTAATCCAAGTTCTTAACGTGAAACCTAAAGAAAATTTTACTTTATATCCTAGCACACAGTAACGCACGGTAGTTATATAATGACGAAGGAGAATTTATGAAGGTCCGAATTGGTAAAACAGTAAAAGTAACATTACCGCTACCAGAAGTGTCTACGGAGTCTTCCCCTTATCCCAGTTTTCCGCTTAGAGAGCGGCGACCCTATAATGATTCAACTTAGTTTAGGCTGTGGTAGCTGCTTTCATTTACTGATGGCGGGCGTCTCCCAAGAGGAAATATAAAAAACGGAATTTCATTTAAGACTGCAGTAGTACTTTGGTGTTTTAACTGCCATTTTGACGTTCATGCTGCATTGTTTATTTAATTCTGACGTTAACTGGTTTCAACTACTCTCTATAGAAAATAAAATTATCTACAAAAGTTATTTATTAAAGTAAAGGATCCTACGATGTTGAATGATATCAAATAAAGATAGTATTTCATAAAAAGCATGCAAAAGAATGAGAGGGTAAATCAAATAAAATTCTCTAGAAATGCTCATCGAAGAGATTTTAGTTACAGAAACAGCATTTTAATGCTGTGAATATTGATTTGCATTACTGCAATTTTCTTATATTCGTTGTCCTGTTTTTTATGTATAAAGTGGATTAATTTTCCATTATAATACATACACATTTAATAATAATAATAATCCAAGAGCATTGTTATTAACAGGACAAAAAATAATAATACCAAAAGAAAACAAAATAAAATACATGTCAAAATAAAAGGGAATAAACATACTAGATAAATAAATCAAGTACTAACTAAAACAGCACAATTCAAAAATTAAGAAAAACAAAAATTACCAAAATTAACATGCCTAATTATTTGTTAGCAAGTCGTTTCATATTAAAAAGTAAAGGACCAAGATTTGAGCCCTGCGGTACGCCTGATTGTATTATGAAACGGTTTGATGAGAAACCATTGTAAGTTACGTAACCTTGACTTTTTAATAAATAGGAGCGCATTAGCTGTATAAAAGCAGGGCTGAAACCGATACCGTCAAGTTTAGAAAGAAGTAAGTTATGGTTGTTGCTATCGAAAGGTTTTGAAAAATCGGTATAAATAACGTCAGCTTGTTTACTTACGTTGGTCCATCGCTGAACGCAGGTATTGGGTAATAGGTAAGTTGGTGCTAGTACATCCTCCCGCCATAAAACCATGCTGATTGCAAGATAAGTAAGGAGAAACATTTCTATATTGTTATGTTCAATATTTCAATATTTTCATCGGAAATCAGCTGACAGTTTCAGACATATAGAGTATTCAGGACAGCTACCCGATAGTAATGAAATTTCCTCTAGCGGAGAAAAAGCTAATTTCGAAAGCCACAATCCCCCCCCCCCCCCCAGTCCGGCTGGCCTTGGAGTAGGATATTATATAAAATATATGTTAGTTCAGATAACGACAAACGTGGAGAAACGTTGAAGTTATTCGTCTTTAGTTCATCTTCTTATTTTCGTGCATCTTCAAAATTAATGTAAAATTCTCTTAAAACAAACAACAGGGTATATTTAAAGGTATTTAAAACATTATTTCGTACATTAAATATATTTCATTAAAATATCTTCGTTTCTGGAGGTAAAATTTGTCATATTTATGTTGTCAGTGGTTTTTTAGAGCATAGAGTCGTTTAGTTGAGTCATCTAGTAGCGTCACCACATTCATTCTCTCATGCTACGTTCGCCTTTCGATTGCCTTTGTAAAAATATAAAAATATATAGGGTGTTGTATTTGAAATAGGAAAGTTGACGTCACTTCTGGTGACACCGGAAATATAATTGAACTGCCGATATCGACAAAAGTTAACATGGGGGGGACACTTTAGGACCGCGCTGTATATTTGTAACCAGTAGAGCTTCACAATGCTCAAAACAAATACTTTACAAATGAGCAATATTTACATTAAACTTGTTTTCTACGGAGCTATCTTATCTGATAATACTTCAAACTTGTTTTTAAGTTCGCTGAGAGATACATATTATAAAACGACGCCATTTATGTCGTAATTACCTCTAGAGCTTACATTCAATCCGAACTTTACAAACTCTGGCTTAACTTAATGAACATATTCGAACAAGTCGATTATCATGCAAACAAAGCAACAACGCCGCCTCGAACCACTAGGAAGTTCGCGCACGGGTCTCGGGCAACGGTATTATCCAGATAACACACGAATTTGTTCTCTGGACACGTTCCGTTCGAAGGCAATGCAGCAGGAGCAGCAGCGGCGGTAGCAAGGGACGCTGCAGCTTTCCGGGGTCGTCACCCTCCTTTACAACGATAGTGGCGGTAGCGGATTAATGCCATCCATATATATAACGGCGGTAACGTAATACTCATTCCGCAAGTTGGCACACATAAATACAGCGTACACACGTTCCCGAATAACTGCGCATTAGTAACCGCCTCCTCCCCTATATCATTTTGTATTTGGGTTGTCGACTTGTCTCCTTTCTCGTAGGTACGATAAATAATGGTTTCTGTGCGGTTTTATTATGCTGGCGGGATAAAGTGCCACAGCATTCGTTTTAAGAATTTTATCGAAGCCGCTTATGTTAGTGTTGCAAGAACAATTTTGGGGAAATAAAGCAGCAGATGGTAAAGTGAATTATGTGATTCATTCGGAATGCTATGGCATACACCGCATATTATTCGATGTATTTAGGTACTAGAATTACTTACTCCTATGATATTAAATTTGCCTAGAAACAGTATTTTGCTCTCAATATTCTTTTTGAAAAAAATATATTGATTCTATTCTTTTTGCCAAAATGAAAACACAGATAATTTGAACATCTCAACAGCTGTTATAGCCACAACGTTATATTCATTATTCTATTCCATTCGCTTTATTAAATGTTTTAAAGATGCAGGTGTCGAGATTGGCAGAGTTAGGCTCTGTGCGTTCGACTCCCACTAGAATCAAATTTTCTTAGTGAGTCCGACACAATCCAAAGTCCCATTCGCATCTTGGGGAACAATTAACAGCGCTGTAGCCTTTATGGCGAGGGTGTGAGTAAGAAAGCCATGGAACACTGTACACACAGTGTCAACTGACAATATACCGCAATGTGCAAATATTTTCTTATTATTCGCCTATTCCAATCACATTTTATCTTTGTGGTCTGCAGTTTGAAATTACATTGATATAAAGAAGATTTCATTTATCCAGTCGAAACAGTGGTCAGTAAAAATCTTCTTATTCCTATTGAACATATACCGAATCCCCCCATTGTATGTCAACAGTCATTAGTTACCCCTATAGTAAAGCGTGATTCGGTTTTGATAGCAAAGGTAAGGGCAAAAATGGGAGCGTACAGATTGAAAATTCTGGTAAGTGGAGAACCCACACATAGTTCAGGGACACCAGTAGTAACAAACCCTATCTTTGATATGGGTAGTGACATAACCATTTCCAGGATCGTATGATAAACCCTTCAATGTAATCTAGAATTGGGAAGAATGGAGGGGTCAAGAACGGGTACTAGCTCTGCCGTTGTTACTTATGAAGAAAACCGGGGATGGAAATTACTTGCATCATTGGGGTGATACAGCGCGGTATTTCTAACAGAAATATACGCTACACAAACATGGACTTGTTAGAATCTGCGACGACCACCTCTAACGGAGACGATTTGCGACAATCAAGTAACCTTAAAGGTACTGTATCATATGGCCTCTAAGCTGGTAGGGGTGTGCCTGCAAACCCGTCTTAACTGAACAAGGTTACCTTGATATGGGTGCCAGAGAAGAAGAGTATAGCGGACAATGCAATTATAGACCAGCTAGCGAGCGAAAGTTCTAAAATGAATTTCGCAGGAGCTGAATCGCGTCTAGGAGTAACCAGGAGTGCGGTGCGTGGTGCAATTAACGAATTAATTAGAAAACAACACCATACGGCTGGACAGAGGCGCAGCCAGCATAATATTACAATACCCTCCCAACAGTTAATTGCTGACATACATGCATTAAACAGGATTCAACTGAGGATAGCAACATGTCTATTAACAATAGATGGCTGTTTGACAGGTCATCTTCAAAAGATGGACTTCTATAACCCTATGAAGAGGAGGAAACAGTCTCTCGTATTACTTTGCAAAGCGCAATTGATCCACCAAGATTTAGTGCATAGGCTATTAAACCTGTTCAAGGTAACTAACCTGTTTGAGTAAAACAGCCATAGGTCGTAGCGTTAAGAATGTAAAATACTTCATCTTACTTATGGGGTGTCAATCTATTAATCAATCAAACATGGTGTAAACAATATAAAAGTATGTAAAAATAGGTCGAAATAGTTCGGTAATCTCATTGCAACCTCACCTTATCTACGCCAAACACAGAAAGCGCTAGAATTGCATGCGAATTTTAAGCATTCTTTAACAGAGTATGAGTTACAGTATTAGTGCCGCATCTTCCTTTGAGATCTCATTCTACTTAATGTTCTACAAAGAGGTGGTCATGGTTAAGTTTGAGAAATGGTTCCACGATTGAAGGACTGGGTGCAAGAACCAGGTAGGCCAATTTTAGTAAACTTTTGGGAATTAACAAACATGTATTTTAAGAGAAAAACATAATATTAAATTTGGATTCTGCTTATGTTGTTAGAATATGTTATAGCTAATATTTTTGACTTAGTTTTGTGAGAAAATCATCATCATTATCAACGCCTTTAAATCCCTTCGGATTATGGCTCATACTTAAGTGTGTTGTATCCATTTTCTGCGATGGATTAATCCGCTTTTCCTTTTTCTGTCCTGTTTTTACAATTTGTTGTGAGTCCTTGCTGACTTTGTTACTTGTTTCCATATCTTCCTGTCTCTGCATTTCTCTTCCCACTGCTTTATGTTCATTGCCTTCATATCTTTTTCCATATTGCTCCACCATCGTGTTCTAGGTTTCCCTCTATTTCTTCGCTGGATTGGTGTCCATATACTCTTTTTATCATATCAGTTTGAAGTCTTCTCATTATGTCCTGCCCACTATAACCTCTGGGATTAGTTCTTTTTCTATTTCCTTGTTTATTTTCCGTCTTCTATCACCATCCGGTCCTAATATTGTTAGCATAATCTTCTTTTCTAGTCTTTCCAAGCCTTCCTCTTCTTTTTTTATGTTCATTACTGCTATTTCCGCTGCATATGTAATTACCGGTCTTATTTACTTAATTTTCGGCTTTTCAGCATTTTTCTGTTTCTCCCGAACGCTTGATTACCTTTGGTTATTCTTTCTTGGATTTCTTCTTTCCCTGTTTGCCCTACTGTAACTCCCAAGTAATTGAAGCTCTCTACATTTCAAATTCAAGGTTGCCAGTCTTTAGTGCTGTGTCATTATTCTCACGTTTTTTTCCTTTTTCCATATAGGTATTTTGTTTTTTTTTTTTTCGTTTATTTGTAATCCGTGCTTTTTTCTATCCATTTTTAGTCTTCTCATTATTTTTTCAATTACCAAATTGAAAAGGATTGGGGAGATTGGATCTCCCTGTTTGACTCCTTTTCCGGTTTAAAATTCCTCTGTTGTCAGTCCCAGAACTTGTACTTGTGCTTTTGTTTTGGTTATGGTCATTCTTGCTAACTCTCTCAATTTCTTTTTTACTTCAGAGCCTGTATAATTTTCATTCTTTTGATTGTGTCAAAGGCACTTTTGAAGTCAATGAACGTGCACATCTCTATTATACTCCCATGATTTTTCTAGTATCTGTTCCAAAGAATTTATAGCATTTATTGTTGCTCTTCCCAGTCTAAATCCATTTTGATAATCTCCTAATATTTTTTCTGCGCAGTTTTTAAATTTCTTTTTTAAGTTGGCTAAAAGTGCAATTTAATAGTGTGATAACTCTGTAATTTTCACATTGTTCCCTGTCTCCTTTCTTATGGATTGACGTTATAATTCCTTTGTTCCAATGCTTAGGAATATATTTTGATCCCATATGTCTTTTATTAGCTGATATACTTGTTCGTGTAGCATAAACAAGACTTGTCAGTGGCTGAGTTCGATAATTTTATGTATTTGGGAAGTTTGATAAATAACAACTGCCAGGAAGAAGAAAAAGTAGACTTGGGAACAACTAAAGCCAACAGCTGCGCAGGAAGACTACGGACAATCCTGCAATTTAAAGAGGTGCCCAGACAGACAAAAATAAGATCGTATATATCAATACTTAGACCTACCCTTACCTATACAAGCGAGACTTGGGTAATGACAAACAAAATAAAGAAAAAGCTTGAAGTTTGGGAGAGGAAGATACTCAGAAGAATATTTGGAGGAAGACTGACGAAATTTGGTTGGGAAAGAAGAACGAGCGCAGATTTATACGAACCTTTTAATGACACTACCATAAGTAATTATAAAAAAAAACGAAGACTACAATGACTGGGACATCTAGAAATGATGGAGGAGGGGAGGAAGACGAAAACAGTGGCATGGAAAATTCCTGAAGGGAAAAGGAAGAGGGGAAGACCGAGGAAGCAATAGAGGGATGTGGTGGAGGATGACCTGAGAGAGAGAGACAAGCCCAGAACTGGAGGAGAAAGGCGAGAAATCGGGAGGAATGGAAAGGGAAAATAAAGCTATTGACCTAAACGGTCTGCAAGCAGCTTCTCTATATATTTGTTCGTGTAATTGATTTCCCCCGTGCTTTAGAAGTTCGTATACGGTAGTGTCTTCCTGGTGCTCTGTCGTTCTTTGCTCTTCGTATTTCCTTTGTTACTTCTTCTTCCTCTGTCTCTTCATCTTCTGTTTCTTCTTCCCAATTTAGTGCTTTTTGGAAGTGCTCTTTCCATATTTCTTCCATCTCTTGTGGTTCGTATTACGTTGTGCCATTTTCATTTTTCATTCCTCTCATCCTGGTTGTGGGTCTCCTATTTTCTATTCTTAGTTTTTTGTAGAAACTTTTGTGGTTGTTGTGCATTCTTTCTTTCTCTATTTCTTCTCTTTGTTTCTCTATCCATATATTTTTCTTCCTTTTGTTTATTGCATTCATTTTGTTTCTTGCTATCTAAGAATTTACCATGATTTAAAAAAGAGCAAAATTCTGAAATTCGAATTATTCCCCCAAAAGTGTAGCTACCCGGTTTTTACACCCAGGCTTCAATTCATTTGGTGAAACATTACTTCTCTTGTATCTGCCTTTGAAATGTTCGTGGTTACATTTTCCGCTTCTACATCGTCCATTTACCAGTGTTTCACGTCGTCTTCTTCTTTAGTCCTCGCTTAATTTACAAAGCACGAACTAAAGGAAATAACACAATAAAGTATGAGAGGCATCGAGAATACCATACTTGATATATTCTATGATCCTATAAAATTCCAACAAAAACAAAGCAACTATGAGATGCATAATTGGAAGTGTTTCGTAATCATTTCTCAGCCCACTAAATACGAGAAAGGTATTTAATAAACTTGTTTTAAAGCTTAGAATTATGGGAAAATGTTAATGAAGGAAGACTTTTAGGCAGACATGATTACTTCATACCTCACATAAAACACTGAATAATTACTTCTTGAACAAAAGGGTATTTAAATGCAAAATATTTACAATTTTTCCATCCTCCTTAACAGACGGTTCCATGTTAATAGAGCAGTAAATTTAGTTATAAAATCCGATATATTGCACACCTGCATCGTACCATAAATAAGCAGCTATAAAATTCAGTATAATTTCTTCGAGAAGGAATGGTTAGGATTGTGTCGTTGTTAGAAGACAACGTAGTAATGTTTGATTTATAACCTATAAAAAGCTTAATTATTAGCGTTACCCTTGTCTCTAAACACCGGTATCATTACTTGTGTTTTATCATCCTAGATCGGTATTTACTTGTGTAACATAAAGTACTAATTAATCCAAATAGATGCGTCCATCTGGAGCGTGCTGGTGTGAAAAAAAAAGCTAAGTTAGAGAAATTAATGCCCATCCGTTTCCATGCCTTTACTTAGGAGCGCTAGCAGACGATATTTATCTATTTACCCGATCTAAATCTAAGGCAATAATGATCGGCTGCTGTCCCGTAAGCGAGCCACCGTCTTAAATTGATTCCATGCTGCTTAAATTAAATTAAAGTTAAACAAAGAAGAAAAAACGGCGATTTCTTGATTTATACTCTTTGGGTTAATTTGTTTACGCCTGTAAGGTACGTATATGTATGTACATACATATACGTACATATATATGCGCGCGAAAAAAAAAACGAATTCATTGTTCAAGGTGAGAAACCATAACATATATGAAATATATGACACATTCATAATTATTATAATTAATGTATTTTTAAATTCGCCTTAATAAATAATTTATGGATACCCTCAACACGCGTTTGGAAGCGTTGTATCGCTGCGTCACCATCTTCATCGGAAACTCGAAGAAAATGTTAAATGTTAAACGTTACGTTGACAGTGGGATGGTAAAATAAATGGCCCAATTTCGAGTTTAATTATCACGTATAATAGAACAATAAAGAAACCGGTTCAGCTTCAATAATCGGCAAAGCGATTAAACTTGAATATTTTCTGGAAATGCGATATTTTGCTATATAACAAAAAATAAAATATATTTATTCAATTAGCTGTTACGGAATTTCGGATTGCATTGCAGACGAATTCCTTTTAAAATAACACTCTGACAGTTCTAAAAATACTCACATTTAAAGGCAACCTCTTAAGGTACTTTTAATTGTGAAGAATTATATTTATATCCAAGCTATTTAAAATATTTCAACAGTAAATTACAGTTGATACCACTAATGTCCACGAGCAACTTTTGATATACGTTAAAAATTTATTAAAACATCACACGGTTGCATTTCTAAATGAACATTACTCTTATTTCAACGCTCAGCTTAAAGAGTCTTCTCAATTAAATGCTAAAGCTAAAATGAGATAATAAAATCATTGTGAAAATTGTGAACAATTGAAGAATTGATCCTTTAACTATGATCCCCAGGTCAAATTACCTTGTACTATAAACATACTAGTGTACTGTTTTAAACGAGGCAAAAATTTAAAAGAAAAATAATTTTTCGAAATTAATTAATAAATTGTACGGTATGTAGGTCCGGGAGTGTTCCTAGACACTCTTTCGGTAATTTAAATTAAACTAGATATCAATTAATGACATTTTAGGGGTATTAAAACTTGAAAAGAGAAAACTTGGAATTATGACATTCCAATATAAACTATATGTTTTTATGTTACGTACTGGAACCCTGCGAATTCTTGAACCACCAAACTTGACACTTATTTCGTATTTATAAACGCTGAACAACTAGAAAATGGGAACACAGCCAAACACGTGTTACCTGGATGAACATTTTGACTAAAAGTGAGAAATTGATTAGCGTCCCTTCACTCCTTTATTTCATTTGCGATAGCGATTGTTTAATCACGTCTAATTTCGACAACTATACCCTTCGAAATATAATTTGATAATAAATTTCAAGCGAATATTCTTATTTTTTAAAATTGCATTCTTTATTCCAACATGCCTCGTTCTATTCCTATTCCAAAAGATATTTACACATTCAGTTTTAACACCTACTCTAAACTAAAACATGTGAAATATTAGGAATTAAAGAAAAATGCTGGATAATAATACAAAACATAAACCATGTATATGTTTCAGTATAATAAATTCATTAATACCAAGTGGCTTAGAATGCCTTCTCGGTTGAACAGATCGTTACACCACGTTTATTTTTTTCTCATAGTACCTACTATCGTCAGTCTGTTTTGTGATAACGACCGTGCAAGTTCAATGCTCGTGAAGTAATTGTCAAGAGTTATATTTCTGTTTGTTCCATAGTATGGTTCGCAGAATTTATTTACTACAATATAGGCCAAATTAGTTGTCGCATTTCGCCCCTCTTTCCCAAAATATGGTATTCCAAACAGAGGATAACTTGTTCTACTATTGCAAATCCACTACATCTTCATACCATACTTGTCTGGCTTGCTTGGTAGATACTGCTTGAAAGATACCCGTCCTCGAAAAGGAATCACTTGTTCATCGAACGTAAGGTTCTCCCCTGGTAGGTAGAATTCTTGTAACTGACGGTTTATGTTCTCCCATAATTCTCTGATTGTTTATCTTTTGACTTTCTCAGTGTCCTGGTTGTTTTATCACCAAATCAAAAAAAAATGTTTGATAGCCGCAAATCTATGCTTTCCCATGGTAGCACGACATATTGGATTACCAAATATCGGATCCCAGTACCCTCTAAAATCCACATCGCTCTGTTTATTGACACCAATAGCCAATAGTAGACCTAGAAATGCTTGTCATTTAATAGTATCCATTATTTTCCTCCTATTTTGCAGCACTCTGTTACCTTCGGAATTAGTACAATAAGTTCCAATATATTTTGGTCAAGAAATCAATTGAAGCTATCAATAGGGTTATCCGCTACTTTACCTAGCGGTAAATAACTTTATAGACACTGCTACTAATTATATTGTGCCAGGGAGTTCTTTTCGCTCTTTCTGGTTCTGCTTTCCACTTTGTTCCATCTTTGGCCACGTATTCTACAATCGGATTGGTATAACTATTTAGTTCTTCTTCTTCAGTTGCATTTTCATCACTACATAACTGCTCATCGTCGGCTTCTGATGCTGTTTCTGTCAAGTCATCTTCACTATCAGAAACAATATCGCTTTCTTCAAATACATAATTCTCATCATCGCTGTCTTCTAAAGGCTGTCGGAGTTCCTCATCCGTCAAACCCCTACGCTTAGCCATTTATCAAAATCTAGAAGAATGTGCTGCAAGATCGCAATAAAATTACTTTTATATACTCCTTACCGGTTTTTTATTACTTTGAAAAAGAACATGTACTGTACATCAACAAACGTCGATAAGCACTAATAAAGTAGTAACGGCGTACAAACGAATGACATTGCCTATAGGTTATAACTTGCAAATTTGTATAACCTCAAATGGACTCCAACGGACACATCCGGTTGTTACGTTACCTTTTCAAAAATAATTACAATACAAAAGAGCAATGTTTCTTTTGAAATCTCTAGCAATATAATTTAGTAGATAAAGCTCAAAAAATAAATTAAATTAAGCGATTTCGCAACAACATAAACCAACTCTATGCATAAATGAAATTGAAAATGTCTCCGTGGGGCACTACTGAGTTGTTAAGGGTAAACTGTGTTTAGGGTCAAATAGATCTGAAGACAATAAGAAAACCAACTAGTTAACTAGTTAAACGCCGAGGGCACATGGATCCTGCTGCGGTCTATAATTGATAGCGTATATTTTAAAAATGTAGAGATTTTAGAAGACCAAATATTCATAGTAGTCGCCCATGCCCCGTAACAACAAAAAACAATACCTTGAGCAATACTAGAAAATTGAATATTAATTGAATCGTGAAAGAGGAGAAAGCGATAACAATAGATAGAACAGAAATGTGCAAAACAACAGAATGCCGATTAGGGGATTAACACTAGAAAAGCCCAATTTTAGTAAACAAAGCAAACCCCTGGACTAAATTTCACGTCTACAGCATTTAATAACAAAGAGTGATTTTTTATTTTTCCGCTTTTTTCAAACAGGCGTATTTTATCTATTTACCAACAAACAAATATTCGTTCAAGGACTTTTATTCTTTAATTGTTGACGTAATTCAATGTAAATGTATCTACCATCTTTGACCCTCATAATTTTGGCACCTATTTCTGTATTTGTTCACAATTCCGACACGTACACGAAATGGAATTTACAAATTTATACATTCCATTGTGTGTGTACAACTCCGTTGTTACATTCGGAGTGAGTTTACGTGCTCGCTTGAATAAACGATCAAGTTTTAATTGCTCATATTAATCATGACCCAGAAAAAAACAAAAAAAAATATATAACAAAACATGCACCAGCGTATTCCGCAATTGTTTCAGCACGCATTTACGTGTTTGTAACAATATTCATACATTTATGGATCTTTTATAGAGGTGTTTCGAATGAAGGACGCTCTGGTGTAGATTAAGTAGAACTAGTTCGCGAGAATAAACCGCCTATTTTTAGTTTAATTTACTGTGGAATGACTAATGACCGTCTAAAGCGTGGAACGTGGGTAATCCAGGGAAGTTCTGCTGAAATTTTAACTAAGTTCCCGCACTAAACTAACTTCTGTAATGGACGGAATAACTGCATCGAACGGGTTTGCCATTAGGGCGAAGATGAAGGAAGTTGAATTAATTACAAAGGAAATGCAGAATATGTAACGCAGCGGCTTAAAATTAAATAAATTAAATTGAAAAGGTTTCTATTTATCGAAGTATAAAAGGAAAAAGATACAAAAAAAAACGATCTTGGTCAAGCTCGATTGAAGCCTACTCAATCAATACCTCATTTAATTATCAATAATAACTCGAATGGCATTGAGAAGCAAATAAAGTGTATTTTTTGTACTTTGTATTACTGATGTTTAGTAAACAAATTTATTGGTCTCAATTGATGTTACTTTATTTGATTGACATAAGCATCTATATTTATATCTTTTTAATTAATTGAGGATAAGTCTATTGGCTGCATTAATGCTTATTTAATAGTTTTTAGTTAAATAAATCACTAGACCTTTGTAACGTATGCAATCAAGCACAACGCGCACCACATGAATGTATTGCACACTTGGAAGTGTGTTCTGTGCCCAAGAAAATATATTCCTTTGGAACTGCATATCTACTGGTTAATAATAAATAATTGCGTTTACTTGGCAGGAGAATAGCGAGTCCTTACAATTTTACTTACGTCAAAAACAACGTTTTAGATAAAGTTTTATCGTTGTCTGTAATGAAGTATTGACTCTTGGCACGCAATGTTTCCACAACACGTGTCGGTTACTGCATCAGTTACAGGTTGATTTTAAATGTTAATATCTAATATCCATAACGGATATCCTCTTCAGGAGGATATCTGCAGCTGTTTTATTTTATTTTGCTTGCGTTAGAGTGGTTTACGCAACGCTATTCAGCCAAATAAACCACCCTCTCTTAATCTCCACAGTGGTTAAACTAACTCGTTTTGCACACTCAATATTTATTTCAGCCGTTATTTCAGGTGCAGTTTTTCGTCTATTCTGTTTACTCGTTATAATTATTCGACGATCTTTCGCTGGTGTTGTCACTTTTCGTCGTCCTGTTCGTTCTCTATTTAATAATGTGCCAGCCTCTTGATATTTTTTAACGTTGTAGTCAACAGTTGGGGCGATTTAATTTCAATTTTCTTGCAATATCTTTCTTTTACTTGTAGGTAAATAATTATACCTCCTAAATAACAATAAATAAATAATTTTCTGAAATCCAAGCAAAAATGTAGGTGGGCAAATAATTATGGCCGGTAGTGTATCTAACAAGAACAATTTCATATATGTTACTGCTTTCACACAATGTTATTTCCAAAATCTTCGATAAAACCATCTGCACTAAGATATTGTATTATATTTCTAAATGTATACAACCGATCGGTATTTTTAGTCCTCCCTTCTTAGAAATAGGACACGAAACCATTACTGCTTTCATAGTTTGCCAATGTGGAATATTCGATGAATGTCGCTGAATACCAACTCACCTAAAATAAGCTAGACGCGAGAAGACAAACTTTGCTTCAATTACGACCGTCTGAAACGTTGTTTTGTTAGTAAACAACGACCAATAAGCCCGTTGGTTTTATTTCATTATGAAATTTCGCAAAGTTTTCGATCGAAGGATATGCGTGGGCAGCCTTCGACGACAAGCATTCGAAATTAATTTATTCCCTTCCCTTATAAGCAGGACGGGGGAGAGACCCGAGAAGCGGCGTCTGCACAATTCCTCTAAATGTTATCAGAAAAGGTGTTATTCCTTCGGTAAACGAATTCTATTTATCGCGTTAGCGAATACGACGTTAGGAGAGGACCAATTTGTAGGGCGACTTTCATTGCATATCTAACGTCTAGATATTTTTTGGTAATGCTATAAAAGTTTTAATAGAAGAAATTCCTGTATTTTAAAGCTTCACCATCATGAAAGGATCTTTCATCTTCGCTACTGGATGCTTTACATTTTAATTAAGAAAACACGTAATCGCTTCTATTCAAGTAAAATAATTCTATTGATTTTACGGCCTTTGATGTTAAGACCTTTTGCGCTCGCTCAGCAACCCTTTGAAATGGAAAAAGATTAAATCTTTGATGAAAGATTAAACAGATAATTTGATCAAGAGTACAATGGCGCTAACCGTCTTTCTTTAAAACCTTTATACCTATAGCAAAAACTAATCCTGTAATAACTGATAGGGATACGCATTAGACGTTCCTTTTTTCGTTGAAATACGTACGTATAAGCTTTGATTAAGTTCGTATACCTACCACGTATTTTTTCTTTATTCTTATAAGCTTTTAGCTTTACTTGGCAACTATGTTACGCATAATTATACTAGAAAAATATATATATTGTAATGGTCAATATTTACAACGACGATAGCTTCGGCTGTCAACCTCTGTACGAGTAGGATGGTCAGGTTAGCCACTCGTTGGTACTTAAATATCCCTCTTGCGGTAAGAAATGGAAATTTCCTCGTTACCATTTCCCCCCAGCCAACTGGCCTTGGGGCGAGAACATTATATTAAATATATAAGTCCAGATAACGACGATCGTAGGGGAGTTAAAATTATACTTCATCTTCTGGTCGATTTCTCCAATCGTAATTCGTCAAAATTAATGGAAAATTAATCTAAAACAAGCAACAGCGTGAATTGAAAGGTATTTTAAACATTATTTCATCAATTAAACATTTCTCCGAACATTATTAAGAAAATTCACGTTTAAAGCTTGTCACACAGCATTATATCATAGATTTGCCTTCTGTCAGCTGGTAGCGTTCCTGCATGCTTTCTTCTATGCTATTTTCTTTTACAAATAATTTCATTTCATCGAAATGCAGCGTAAAAGTTTATATTTGGATTTGATTTATCAAAATTTGCTGTGGAATAAAATAATCGCCGGTCTTTCGCGATTTAAAATAAAAGAAAGATAAGCGACGCCATAATTTCATCAATCTTGATTCAACCTTCGTTGAATTACCACAATAACACAATTCCTTTCTAAAGAATATTCCTCCATTATTTTACAATATTCCCTAGTAGTTATTTTTCATTCTTATTACTCTTTCTATTACCGAATGGAAGTCTATTGAAAGGAGAAATGCTAATTTTGCCTTATTTGTTGCAGAAAAATAAGAGGCAATATTAGAATGCATCAACCGCAAAGTAAGTAAAAGTTCCTGTATCTTTTGTTATATTATTGCGCGATATTTATGTAGTTCACTCGGTTTGCATTGTATACGAAGCTGTATTGAATTAATTTACACCCTTTCCACTTCCTTTCCGCCAAGAAAGGAAAAATATTGGAATAAGCAAGAACGAAACTTTTTCTACTTACAAAGAAGGCGCAAGTTTTTTCTCACGCGAGTTAATGTAATATACTTTTTCATTCTATTTTCTTTTCACTGCGCGCTTCTAAATTTAATTATTTGGCGAATCGACCGACCTTCGCGTGTAACCTCTGAAAGTCTGCGGTGGATAGTGAGGCAGTATCCAACACCACCTTCTTTTTGCGCTCTTCCCGCCTAGTAGAGAATTAATTCAATAAAAGTTCCCATCCGAGCGGGAGCAAAAACTTGGACACTTTGAAGGCGATAACCCGCGAATATGTTTTCGCCAATTGCGCCATTGCCAATGCGTTACGTGGGCGAAAAACTTTTTCGTCGACTTTTTTGCACAGTTACTCCTGGGTCTAGATAGATGTTGCGCAAATATAACTTGCATAAAAAAGCCGGACAAGGTCGAAAAAAATTAGTAGGACGTACGGTTGATGGATTGAATGTGAAATTGTTAATTTGTTGTACGTGGGCAACCGAAAGACATTATCGACTCGGAAAATGGTAAGAAGCCTATCAGAAGCGATGAATAATAGCTTGTTGGTGACAGAACTAGTGCTACTAATTCATTTTAATGTATGTAAGCTTATCTTAAGCTTCCGTACTCATTAATTGGTTAGGTAACGATTTATACAGAGTGATCTATTAACTAGCAAAGATATCTCAAGGACAAGTAAGAGAGAAATTAATGCGTGTTGTGCATTTTTAAGTAGAACAACGTCAAAGGTAGCTGTAATTAGTGCAATGTGAAGTGTCTTTCAACTATGTAACGCAATTGTGATTTAATTTTCAATTCTTCTGCGGTTTATATAACCTCCGGTCCCCTCTACTTGTTCCTGGCATTTTATTAGATAATTATATCTCCAGCCACCGATAACCCCGGGGAACAGCAATATTACCAGTCGCCGTTCCATTTTCTTCAACATTTTCCTGTACAGAATAAATCCTATTTTGTCTTTATCACAGTTTCTCAAATTAAATATCACTCGGTAAGAAGTCGTCAAGTCCGGCTAGTAAATGTCCACATTGAACAGTTGCCGGCAGTCTCACTAACGTCAAATAGGCGTTAGATCGCGAACTCCTATGACATATTGCAGGTTGTAATATGGTATTTTTAAAGAAATTTTAGTTACTTGAAATTTAATTGAAATAATATGAAATATTGTATGTTCTAAATGTGTATCGTGATTTTTAACAAATGCTTTCGGGAACTGCGACAATCTGCCTCTTTAGTTCAAGTCGCCTTTGAGAGGAAACGTATTTGGTTCAGTATTTTATTTTTATTTTACCTAAATTACAAGTTTAATTCAAGTTTGATTATTCAAAAGAACGCGGCGTTTTTCCGTACGTCACGCGTTACCAACACGCGGCTACCGTCACATTATGAGGTCAGTTCTTATTCTATCAATTTAATTTTTGTGACACGTTATTATTTAAAAACTTTTTTTTTAACTGCCGGAAGAGTACCTAGATGACACTCCCGGACCTACCGACCGTGGAAATTAATTTTTAATTTAGAGAAAATAATTTCTCATATTCTTGTAACATTACAGTACATATATTTAAATGGTGTGGTATATAATCGTTGTCTTCAATAATAGTTGAGAGAGATATACAGGTTGATCAAAATTAACAGGCTATCGGTTAAATTGGCAAACTAGTGTAGTGTTTTTCTTACTAATTAATATGCAGCAATAAAAAAATGATTGACTAATGCATTTTTGTAAACATGAAAACTTATTAATTTTTTAAAAACCCCTATGTATTTTTTAAAATTTTTAAAGATTTCAATAAAAGAGCTGCAGTGGTTTCTAGTTGCTATTAAAGATACACGTTGATAGTCTGAAATTGGCAGCATGTTATTGTAACTCTATGCGGAACTAAATGATTCACCTCCTTAAAGTGTCAAAAAGGTAAATAGTGTAAATTTCCCCAACGTTTACTTGTTAACTTTCGACAGTTGACGTAATCTATTTTGTTTCACATAGATTTGCAACAGCGTACTATAAACATGTATCAGGCTACAAATAAAAATTATTTCAAATATAAAATCATGTTGTGCCACATGTATTAATAATTAAGCCGGGCATAATCGGTCTTCGCAACAGAATCGGATCAGTCGCATGGGCTGCGGATTATAAGTAGTGTATGTGTGACTCACTGCCGATAGAAGTGATAATTTGAAATCAATACCCCGTATAAAAAATAAAAGCTGACCCAATAAAAATGTTTAGTAAATAAAGCGAATATGTGTACACATTGAAGTGTTTCTATTGCCATTATTAGTTTTTTTTTTGTTTGAAAACGGCATTTGTTGTATATGTAATGTAATAACTAACCTGGGCAAATATGCGGTAACAGCCAGAGGCGTGGCGAGCGTATAAAAGTTTACACATAAAATAGAAGGTAAGAGATAAATTATAAAACGTGCTGAAACACTTACCGTTTTAAAAGTCTTCCGTGAAATCACAAACTGGGTAACATCTGTTAAATATTTGAATCATTAAATATGTTTCCACAGCTGTTTCAGTCAAGTGAGTACGACGTGCGGAATAAATGTTTTTTAATGCCGAAAACAACCGTTCGACATCTAGCGATGTTATATTTGCATATTTAAAATAATCTTTAAAACAACTTAATGCATCTTCACACGCACTTTCACAAATTTGTCTTAATATAAGAAAATCCGAGTCTTTCTCTAAAACACTTTCAAATTTTCGTATCACACACCAATTTGTTTCGCCTTCTACAGCGCATAACTGTGCGTGAACATCATTCACAATTTGAACAGAATCCACTAGCGACATCGAAACATTTTGTAGTTTTTCTATTCCCTCCGCTAGTCCGAAGTAATTGTTGTGAATAGTTTGTAAATCAGGACACAGTTTGTGAAATAGTCGGGTACGTTGCGGGGACTTTAGGAACATTGCCTTTGTACTAGCAATCAATGCATTTACTAGTGGAAAACATGTAGGAATCGTTTGTGTCGCAAGATTTAGAGTATGGATCTTACACGTTACATGTAAGAAGTTACCACTGTGTTCTTTAAGAGATCGGCCCAAAGAACGCATGTTTGCGACACCATCACTCATAAACATTAAAAGTTGCTTAGTTGAAACTTCAAATTTGTTCAATGAGTTCAACACCACCTTTAAAATCTCATCGGCAGTACAATTTATAACTCTTTTGGAAGCAAGTAAGAAGGAGGATAACGGTCGATGTGGTTCCATTGTGCGTACGATTACATTAACCACAGAATGTTTTTGATGATCTGTTGTTTCGACCACACACAACCACAGTTTTTTATCGTTCAATTCCGTTTTAATTATTTTTTCTATACGTTCACGAGCAAATGGCAGTACATTTCGTATCGATGTCCGACTAGGTAATTTACAGTCCGCATATTTATTCCAGAAGGAGACAAATGCTTCTTTGTCTAATAAACGAAACGATAGATTACATAAAATAAGAGTAACACATAAATCAAATGTAAATTTTTCTTGGTCTCGTATGCCACTTTTTGCAGAAGAATGCTGTTTGCTTTCGATGTGACGTTGACAATGGCTTTTGGACCAACTCATTAAAGGGATTTTATAAACTAGACATTGAATTTTAGCGCCATAAAAAATTAAATCCGGCATGTCCACTATAAAGTTTTTAATTGTGTCTGCCATTGGTCGTTTTCGCGACATTTTTAAAGCAAACATAAGCGTACAACTACGAAATAAGTTACGACGACCTACATATACACAGAACTACTCGCATACAGCATCGATTTAGTACTGACGCTGTGAACGCGCTGAAATAAATAATCGCCGACTCCGCACCACATATCTACTACACTGACTGCTACCGCCGATTGCCCAGACTACTGATCACACATCCTGAATACCGAAAATAATTTGAATTTGTCCATATAAATTCTCGCAAATTTCAAACATAGTATCCCTTTGTTCTGCTGTCGTTCTACTTGCTTAATAACTAATTCATGGTACTCTCATTTTGAAAGTTACGAGGTGCGCTGTATCGATTTTACGTGCGCTGTTTACTGAACAACCCGTAAACAATTTGTACCCATTGACTAAAACCGATAAAGCTCCTGTTTCAACAAGGGAGAATCCCTAAACAAATGTAGGTTACATGCAGATTTTGGTATTTTTTTTGAATTTCTACCTCGAGTGTTTCGAACTATTACCAGTGGATACTTCTTTAAGCTATAAAATTATTATTAAATATAAAAGCTTTTTAACAAGTTGACAGTGTAAAGGTGAAGAAATGTACAATATTACAATAGAAAGTATTCATGCGTTCTGGTGGTTCATGGTTTCTTATGATATAAATTTTCACGGTTTTGCGGGTGTCATGCTTCTAGTTTTGCTCGTATTACGTCCAGTGTACCACACAATTTAATAGAATATTTTCCTACAACAAGTGACAGCATAAATTCAGAGATATTTCTAGCATAATTTCGAATATTAAATATCGTTCGAAATGAAATCGTTTTGAACGTCAGTGCATTTTATTATTGTATAGTTGTTAATGGTGTTTTATATCATAGAGTAGCATCGTTCGGGTCCAGTTGCGTCACTGCACGTAATGCATCATGCCACTATTAAAAACAAGTATATTTGATGGAAATTCATCATGAAATTATCAAAATTTGCTGTGTTTGAAACAATCACTATCGCTATTAAAATAAAAGAGTAGAAAGACGCTAATTAATTTCTGACTTGGTGTCAAGATATTAATCTAGGTAACACGTGTTTGGCTGTGTCCCCATTTTCTAAGTGTTTAACGATTAAATCGTACCATAAATACGAGGTAGAAGTCAAGTTTGGTCGTTGAAGAATAGGCAGATTTCCAGTAGATAACATATAAACATAGAGTTTTTATGAAATCGTCATAATTCCAGGTTAGTTTCATTTTTCTCCCTTCTTTTTAACAATGTTGATTTTATCTGAAATCATATTTTCCCCCCAAATGTCCTGTACAGCACTATCTTCGTCCCCTGTTTGTCCATCTTCCTTTTCACCATTCTCTATTACTTCCCCATCTTCTTCGCCACCATTATCTGTTTGTCCATCTTCATCTCGTACTAAAGCACCTGAAGAAGAATCGATCAAGGTTTCCACATCTTCTTCAGATTCCAGTTTCTGATGACATCAGTAGAAAGTGATGATATTGCAAGACCGATTTTTGCTGGAACCCCAAACATGGCCTCACATGGGCTGCAATTTATGCCTTCATGATGGGCTCTATTCTTCATGAATTGAACAAAAATCAGACCCTCAGACCAGTGTGGAGTTAGGTTTGTTTCCGTCCAAGTGGTCAGCATGTTTTCAATGTCCTGATTTGCGGGCCCCACAGAGCCTTGCGACTGGCTATGTCTCGGCTTTCCATAAACTATCTCCAATGCACTCTACATTTCGCATACTTCTTGATTGCAGAATTCACGACTTTTATCACTTTGCAGTATGCTAGGAGCGCCCAAAATTGTGAAATTATTAAGCAGGTTGTGTGCAACTTCCTCTGCTTTTACTTTTCAACGGCCGCAACTGTACAAATTTCGAAATATGATCCTGGTAAACGAGCATGAATTTGTAGTCATAGTCAGGCTGACTCTGCATCTCAATTAAATCAAAGTGACATCTTGAGTTCATCATGGGACGCACTACAAGTCCTTTTTTTGCCATTTTTGATTTCTTTTCACAGGTTTCACATAATGTCAAGTACATTTTTACCTGTTCTTGAGTGATGTTTTTGTATTTGTTCTGCAACTGCTTCAAAATTCTTGTTCTTCCTCCATGTCCAATCGCCAAGTGTGTCTCGTGAATTATGTTGAAGATCTGCTCTGTATGCACATAATAACGGACTGACTCGTCACTCACCGGGTATATTAATTTTTCACCCAACTTTATAATGTCGTACCGCTTCAGTCGTTGATAATCCTTAGGTTTCTTCCCATTGGTTTTAGAGTTTGACACTCGCACTTTCTCAATCAAGTTCTGGTAGCCTTCTTTACTCATCATCCCACTATTTTCCTTCTTATTCTTAAAAGCATTCAATAAACTTATTATTAAAACTCATTAAAATGAGCCTCCATTGTATTAAAACGACCGGTATCCATATCAAGATGACACAAGGCATCTGCACTCAATGAACACCCTCGACTGTCATGAAATCAAGCAATCAGAGGCCTCGTGCAACTAAGACAAAACATTCATTTATATAATCGTTTATGTACATAACACAAAATAAAATTACTATCACGGTGGGGGTTTAGATCCCAACTTAAACAAAATCTCTCATATTGATGAATTGTTGATTGTTGTTGGACATTTAAACAATTTTGTATAGTTATGCATCCTGAAGAAATTATTATTACTATTTTACTATATTTTATGTGTTCGTGGTTAGTTAGTATTTGCTGTATTTTTACATTATATTGATATTTATTTGTAATACTCAATGCCACTGAGATTGTGGTGATGTCTCTTGTATCTACCCAACTAGGTATTACAAGACTTATAATATATTTTAGTTGGGTTACTAAAGTAATAATACGTTAGAATGATATTGTATGCCCTTCAACAGGTGCATGAGGTGCATATTCCCGAGTATAACTTATGATTTGTAGAAAGATCGTACTACATATGTAAGTAAATATAAACGGGTTGTTAGGCGGTATTTACTTCACACGAAGTTTTGCGCAATTCCGACTCCGTAATCAATGAGTTGAGTGAACTATAATTCGATCAGTCAAGTCAGTGCGATCTAATAAACCATCTGCGATGCGGTGAAGAGAGAACACACATCGATAGGTACGATACGACTTTACCATCTGCTCTGGAGAGAGAACCGTACAAGTTTGCTTCAGTACCAATGCAAATTTTGATAATTTCATTAACGGGATCACTGTATGTCGTAAACCAGCAACCAGAGAAATTATCAAATGCAGCTGTCAGAGTTGGACTTCTTACATATTAGTCTGAAACTGTAAACGAGAAACGATTATCGTTTTTCTGGAAATTAATTAAATAGAAATTGGTTCCAATACACACATTGAAATTACTAAATCTACAGTTGATATCCCAGTCCAGTTTATGCTCTTAAATGTAATAGTAAGAAAATATTCCATGTTCATCTGGATGATCACTAATCTTTTCTTTTTAATGTGCTATTAAATTTTCTGAAATGTCAAAAATATGTTGAATTCCCTAAAATCTCAGAAATATGTACGTGCCGATAACTTCATCAACAAAAACGAAAAAAGATAGTATTACTCTTCCTAAATGAAACAGCTCAAAATAAAATGTGACAAAAATAATAATAAATGGCTTAGACACCCCTCCTGGGGATTTCGCCGCTTCAGATGAAGGTTTCTAGATCCCTCATTAAGGGGAGGATCAGTCCCTGTTCCTTCCTATTCCACTCTTTCGCATATCCTTCTCCATTCCGGTCTATCTTTAGCTTTTTCTTTTGCCTTATCGATCCCTATCCTCTTCAAGTCTTCCCTCACTTCACTCATCCAGCTAGATCTAGGTCTTCCCCTCCTTCTTTTTCCCGATGGCTCCCAATTTATTATATTTAATATCTTGTCCTCTCCCGTTCTCCACATATGCCCCAACCACTTTGCTCTTTGCTGTTTTATCTTCTTAACTATATCTTCTCCACATTCTTTCGCTGCTTCCTCATTTGTTCTTATCCTATATTCCAAATTTTTCATTTTAACTGGTCCAAGTATTGATCTCAATATTCTTCTCTCCGCGACTCTTAAATTTTCTTCATCCCTTTTTGTCATTGTCAGTGTTTCCGCTGCGTACATTATCACTGGTCTTATGGTTGTTCTATAAATTTTTATCTTTGTATTCTTTGAAAGATTTTTGCTTCTTAGTAGGTGTTTATTTATATGTAGAGCTTTGTTGGCTGCCATTGTTTTCTCCTTTATTTCCATTTCTTTATTACCATCATTTGTAATGGTGACTCCCAAATTTTTGAACTTGTCTACTTTCTGAAAGGTATACTTCCCCACTCTAATTTTTCTGTTGCTCAGCTCTTTTCCTATTCTCATTATTTTTGTCTTGTTCTCATTTATTTTCAATCCCATCCTCTTACCTTCATCTACTATTTCTTTTAAGATGTTATTCATTATCTCCCTCTTTTTTGCCACGATTACTACGTCATCAGCGTACGCTACTAATTGTCCCCCTCTTGTTCTTATTGTACCGTTATTGACTCTTCTGGTGATGTACTCCAGTACTATATTAAATATGGTTACCGACATCGCATCCCCTTGCCTAACTCCTTTATTTATAGCAAACTCTTCAGTTTCACCTTTACTTGTTATTACACTAGCTTTTATTCCATGCATTGTCATTGCTACAAGTCTTCTTAGTTTTGTTGGTACTTCTAACTCCTTCATCGCTAACATAATCATATTTCTATTTAGAGAATCAAATGCTTGCTGAAAATCTACGAAAAGCAGTTCGAGGTTTATATTATGTTGATAAGTTTTTTCCACAATTTGTTTAACTATGTGTATTGCGTCAATTGTCGATTTCCCCTTCGTAAACCCGCATTGATATTCTCCTATTTTATTATCCGTTACCTCTCTTATTCTTCTCTGTATTAACGTAGACAAAACCTTGTAGGCGGTTGGTAGTAATGTAATTCCCCTATAGTTATTGCATTCAAGCTGACTCCCTTTCTTATGTACCTTTAGTATTATGTGACAAAAATACTCATGAAAAAAACGCCTAGTAACAGTAACCAAAGATAATGCTAATATAGCTCATGGTATTGGTAGAATCACTACCGGCAAAAACAAAGTGGGAAGGGAAAAGCGCTAGCAAACGAACATGTTTCTACCTACCCGGCGTCATCAGTGTCGCTCCAAGCACAATCCCTTCTTACCGTTGTTATTTGCCTCTCAAGTTTATGCCACTAATCTCCACAAACAGCACTAAAATATATTTCTTGGCGCCACCTAGTGCCAAGAGATATCATGCCGTCTAGAAAGTAGCGACAGAAACGGGAGTGCAGATGGGAATGTGACGTTGTTGACAACGAATGTTAAGAGGTACAAAATATATACGCTGCACACAAGGGAACACAGGTATGTATATCTCACCGATTTAAACGAAACTGTGTTTATAGGCCGATGTAGTGTAAGAATAACGGTAAGATTTGAACTACTTTTCATACTCTTAATTATAGCGTAAATATTTTCCCCATAACAAATATTTGCTTTGGGAAACAACCCACCCCCTTATTTTTTTTGCAAATTTTAGAATTTTTATATACTACAAAGATACAGAGGCTACCTAGAATGTGCATACGAGGTAGGTGCCATAAATTCTCGGCCTAACAAACTTACACAGATTCTAGCGTGTTCAAACTCGTGTTGCTACCGCGAGAGGACTCCGGGGGTCCTTGGCAATTCACCCTTGGGCCAAGTGTCGAGGTAGAGGGAAGAAATTAAAAAATATGTCAAAAATTAAAACAAATTATTGTGATTATTATTATTACAATTATTATTATAACAATATAGTAGTATTAATGTTTCTCGAAGCAAAACTGCGCATTCTAAATCATTTATAACTGTTATGTAAAAACATTGAAAATAGATTGGTTCGCGTGTGTTCATGAAATCAAAACCATCGAAGTTACTATCACTAATTTTATTTTAACTTTCTAATGACAAAGTATATACATATATTAATGGATTACAATTACGTCTTACTGCTAGTAGAGCTGAGAGTAGAATCTGTTGAGTGAATATTGAAATGCAGCTTCATCCCTAAGTACATAGATACATACATAACACCAAATGTATCCATATGGCGTATAGCTAAAATAGGGGAAGTAGAACAATACGAGTTATATGCGATTTCTTAAGTCCTAAGAAGATTGTCAAATAACTTCTAAGAAAAGGGACAAAACTTGAACGAAAACAATATATACAAATCTTATCCTCTGAACCACCCAAAAACAATGCAACGAGTCGCATACAATACGCACACATGTTAAAAGGAAAATAGAACGTACTGAACATTACTGTACTTAAAATCTAAGAAGAAATAGAATGAAATCTAAGAAATGGAAAGGAAAGGGTATTTAACATAACTCAAATAGTAACGACTTAATATTGCTTGTGCAGTTTAGATGCACTTAACAATATAAGAGATACTAATTATTTCCATATATAATTTTATTAACCATTTACATATAGGATTATTCGCTTTTTTTTACTTCTTTAGCTTGAATTTTAAACTAATTTTCTTTGGAATTACATTAGAAATCTTCATTTTACTTTAATTTGTAACATTAAATCAATCGGAAACAAATTTATTGATGTAGACATTTTATAAAAACATGTTTAACCGTTGAATTCTGAAGGAACTCAGTAGCAAGAATTGCATTTTTCTCACTTTAATTCCCTATAAAATAACGTAGAGTCCATTATATTGAAAGACATTTATCTTCAGAAGTGTTTTTCGAACAATGAAGTTAACATTGACAAATATAAATGACTTACCATCAGTCATAATTTCTCTTTCTGTAACATAAAAATTCATAACGTGTATCCTAAACTAATCTTAGCATACTAATACGATGCTGGAAAGTGTAGAACATCTCCTGCTGCAGCACCGAACGCCAATGACACATACAAACGTTTCGCTTCGCAGATTCCGTGATTTATTTACAGGCCTCTTCCTCTGCTTTACACGTTTTGTGCAGACACGAAGAAGTCGTTTATTCCCTTCGCTGCGGAGGGAAAGGGCTAAGGGAAATGGTAGAAGAAGCTAGAGAAAATAGATATACAAGCAAAAAGTGAGAAGAACGAACACAAATAAGAAATTCTGTAGACGGTGGAAACTTTTATTGCGGTATTTTTCATTTTTTGCATGTCGGGGATCGTCGACAGGATTTCTTTTTCCACTTGCCCGGGGTGAAAAATATCGATATGATGAGAGCGTAGGGTCGAATCGAAAATATGACGAACGGTTTCCTATTAAAATCGACGGAGATAAATTGCAAAATATTATTATCGTACTTTTCCTATCGCGAGACAGTTAAATACATCATTGGATTTTATTGTTCTTTTGAAAGGAAATTTTCCGCGTTCAGAAAATATAGATATATTTCCCCTAGATTATGGTGCATCTTTTTCTAGGGAATTTTTTTGTGTTGAAATATTAGAAGCAAAGTTGCTACCATCACAATTTAAAAGAAACATAATGATCAAAGTAACATAGTAACAAAATCGAAATATGTCTAAATTTGTATTGTAGTCTTTCTGTACTCTTCATATCGTTCATTCTAAAGGACAATGACATATCTCTAAAAATGCCTTTTACCAGGAGAGCAATTTCAAAGTTTGGGAAAAGGTTTCAGTAGTTTTCTACAGTACTGCTGAAACTTTTAAACTTCATATGCTACAAAATGGAATGGATTACACCTTTCGCAATATTTTGCTGTTCGATTTTATAATTCTAATAAAATGTATTTCTGATTCGAAATGCTTTTCATTAACTTGTGTCGCTGTTTCTGAAAACTCTAACTTTGAGTAACAATAAAGACACAATTAAATGAGAAATTATTTATTTATAACACAAGGTTTTAAAGAGAAAACTTAAATATAATCAATAACTATTACAAGACATGTTCAAAACTCCTACGACAAAGTAGAACAAACCACGAAACATTCAGTTGTTAAAGCAAAATGTAGGAGATAACAATAACAGATTTATAAGATTTTGGTATGGCAGCGCTTTTGCTTTTGGAACAATGAAAGCAAACGTGTTTTTTAGAATCGGTTATTCCTATTTTCTATTTATATGTTTTGGCCAGCGCATGTTCTTCTTTTCTTATTCCTCTACTACTTCTTGGCTTTTTTATCTCCACTTCGTATCGTCGTTGAGACTGATGCGTCTACGTTGGAATTCGCAATACCAGCGAGAAAACCAGAAATCCAGAGACCCCGTGTCAATACGATGTTTGGCACGTTAAAAATTCCTACCAAAGGTTAGAACACCTGGATTCGGCAAAATTCCAGTAGAGTTGACTAAGGATAAATAGTAATCAATGCCTAGAACTGCCTGGTGTATTTCGTAACCGCCCAATAATACAGCATTGTTGACAGGTATAAATGATAAGTAGAGTTGCTCAATTTGCGCCAACAGCCAGTGGCGAGCGCATAAAAGTTTACACAAAATAAATGGTCAGAAATAAAATATAATACGTGCTCAAACACTTAACCGTTTTAAGAGTCTTCCGTGAAATCACAAAGTGAATAATGTCTGTTAAATATCTGGAACATTGGATATGTTTCCACAGTTGTTTCGGCAAACCGACTGCGGCGTGAGGAAAAAGTGTGTTTATATGCAGAAAACGAATGTTCTACATCTAGTGACGTTAGATTTGCGTAATTAAAATAATCTTTGGAACAACTTAACGGTTCTGTTGACGCACCTTCACAAATTTGTCTTAATGTGCCAAAATCAGAATCTTTCTCTAAAACACTTTCAAACCATTCTAGAACACAAACATTTTTTGCGTCTCCTATCGCGCATAGCTGTGCGTGAACATGTTGCACTATTTACAGAGATTCCACTAACGACACCGAAGGATTTTGTAATTTTTCTATTGCCTCCACTAGTCCGAAGTAATTGTTCTGAATAGTTTTTAAATCCGTTTTAATCTGACTATCTTGAAATTTCGACTGGTTTTCCTTGATAGCCGCAGCTTCTTTTGTATCAAATTGTAAAACCACGTTCTTAATATTCTCAAAATATTTATGATAATAAAACGCGGCCTGTAACCATGTTCCCTATCGTGTAAGAATAGGTTCTGGTGGCTCAGGCATAAGGGGGCACAGTCTGTGAAATTTGCGAATACGTTTTGGGGATTTGACAAATACTGCTTTGGTATGCGCTATTAAAGCGTCTACCGCAGGATAACATTTTCTAATACTATCTGCCACATGACTGAAAGCATGAATTTTACACGTAATATGTAACAAGTTAGCACAATGTTTTTTAAGAGACCGGCCTATAGAAAGCATATTTGCGGCACCATCACTCATAAACATCAACAGCTGGTTTGTTGAAAGTTCAAACTTTTCCAATGTATTTAACACTAACTTTGAAATTACTTCGGCAGTACATTGTTGTACTCGTCTGGAAGCTAATAGAATTGTAGGTGACGATTGATGTGGTTCCATTGTACGTACCATTATATTAACCACAGAATGTTTTTTTACGATCTGTTGTTTCGTCCACACATAACCATAGTTTTTTATCTTTCAACTCCGATTTAATTCTTTTTTCAACATGTTCACGAGCAGATGGCACAATTCTTTGTAACGATGCCCGACTTGGTAATTTGCAGTCCGAATATTTATTCCAAAAGAAGACATGCTTCCTCATCCAGTAAATTAGACGGTAGATTACATGCAATAAAGGTAACACATAAATTAAGCTTAAATCTGTCATAGTGTCGTGTGCAATTTTTTTTTTTAAGAATGCTGTTTACTATTTGCGTGACGTAAACAATCCCTTTTGGACCAACACATTAAACGGATATTACAAACTACACATTGAATTTTAACGCCATCATAATTTAGGTCAGGCATTTCTGCTATAAATTCTGTAACTTTGTCCAACATTGGTCGTTTTTGCGATGTAGGCAACATTTTTAAAACAAACGTAGAACTACGAAATAGAATTTACGGCAGCGTACATGTATACACAATAGATCTGGTTGAGACTCGCAGTTATACTGAGGGTTGTATCGAACCTCCGCCACTGCCCGTTGGCGCTAGTGAGCAACTATAGAATAAGTGATTTTTTGTTCAATCAAATCTACACGATTTTCTAATTTTGTTTGATTTAACACTAATTCTTCTAATTTACTTGATAATTGATGTAACATCTCTTTTATGTCCTTAACACAGTCCCCTGAATCAACAAGACATCTTGACATTTGGATGATTTGGATTATTTCTCTTGAAATTGCTCAAAATTTATTATCTAGAAGTTATTTGGATGCTTAAAGATGAATTAGAATATTAACAAAACAAAATTAGAATTGAGAGAAATAAAATATTTCGACTTACTCGAGGTATCCTGGTAGAATTATATATCCGTTTTATTTTCAACAATCTTTACAATAAATTTACTTAAAATCGTGTCTTAAAGTGTATGTGTAATGTAAAATCTTCATCGCTTCCTCTTAGAATTCTGTAAAATCCACTTTGTTCCCACTTTGAATATTCTTATAATAAATTTTGTTCTTTTTCCTAATTTGGAAATACGTCCAAATGTTATAAAATTAAAAATTAAAATTATTATATAAAATAAAATGGGTGTACGTACTTCACAGTACAATACACATATTTGAATAGAAAAGCGCAGCTTTGATGAACAAAAATAATGTCTAAATTGGTATACTCTCATTGGAACCGACAGAAAGAAGCACAACAGTAAACCAGCAAGAGCGGGCGTAGAGCAACAGATGTGCAGCTACGTAGGAAGCGTAAAAGGTGTCTCATGCACACTCCGTTCTACTTTATGCCGTCGCAATGCAATCACAATCGTGTGTTGTGACTCAAGCAGCGGCTCTGGTGTAGAAAACAAACAAACAAACGAGAAAGACATCAAAAACAACTTCGATCCGGTCACATTGGCACACACAAATTGACGTACTGATGGGCGTAGCGCACTTTCCATTTCGATGGTTCTTTTACGGTAATATTCATTGTCTCACTCCTTTTATACTACGCTTGTTAGTTTTGATACGGATTTGCTATGTATGCAAATGTATATTTTGATTTGCAAAGCAGAAAATTAGCAACTTGTATTTTATGAGCTTACAGTGATTGTAATAGTATTGTGTTCTAAAAAAGGGTATCTGATTTAAAATTAAACAGATGGATGAAACTCTGTAATATACTGTGTTAGAAGGTTCCGTAATAAAGTGAGTCGCTAAAATACATAGGCGGTGTTGCAAAATTTGCTCGCTATAAAAGTATAAGGGTGGGGAGTTGCATGACGGGAATGAATCGGTATCAGTAATAATCTAGCTGCTGTCATGAGAGGATCGCACAAAACTTGAATCAAGTGATACGTCATACCCCTAATTTATTTCTTTAATTAATTATCGCCTTTCTCGATCTTTTGCTCCTTTGTTATTTTTGATTTGCTTTGTTTGTATCTCGTAGTTATACTGTAGAATAGTTCTTTTGAATTATGTTCTTTCTAGGCTATCGTTAAATGGTGCTACGTTACTAGCCGTACTGCAAATGAGTGCTTATTTGAATATCTACCCAGTATGTATCGTAATAATAGGTTCAACTGAATTTTTACACATGTAAATAGGATTCATTTTGATATAAAGTTTATTATTATTATTAATTAGAATTGGAGGTTCTATTTATTTTTTGAATTTACCATTCTTTTTTGAAACACTTCGCTGAAACCCTTATCACAATACTTCATTCGTACCGGACGCACGTTTCGATAATCAATGTTTTAGTGTTCCAGTGCCACAAAGTTCGAGCATTTGATTAATTCTTTTTTGAATTCAGAACGATTTCTTTGCTTCATATACGGCAATATTACAATCAAGTATTTATTTGGAAATAATTAAGGATAAAAGTTCATCAAAACAATAAAAATCAAATCAGATGTATTGCGTATTTTCTAAAATCAGCAGTGAAGTGGAGCTCATAACTCAAGCAGGTATGATAGGCGACTGACTGGCATCTGGCATGTGTTTGGGAAACTGAAGAGTGAGGAGGGCGAGCTTACACATAGACGGCAACATCATTCGATATATGTATGGAACTGGCGCTTATAAATGAATCCTTTCCAACGCTAGTATAGCAAAAACACCGTATAGACTTAAGAAGTTGAGTTTTGAAAATCGTGCCCATTGGACCATAGATCAATTGAACAAAGTTCTATTCTTCAATGAAGAAATAAAGAAAGCAGTTTTAAAATTTATTCCCATTAATGTAAAGACTACTAGCTGCTGAGTATTCATAAAGAATGTCAATTGTTTCTGAACCTCCTGAATGGACCGTTTCGCTTTTAAAAAACAGATTTTTTCATCGTTTTTCATCATTAAATTTGAAAAGTATTTGCTAAATGTTTTGGAAATTTAAATTTTCTTATAGGACTCATATAATCACATAATAATAAAAACAAATTTATTGCCAGGAACAAACAATAATGCAAAAATAAACTTCATTACACTAAATTAAAAACCATGGATGTCATCTAAAAAGATCAGATCACATTGCAAAATTCATAGATACACCTTTGACATATACAGGCTGAACCAAAAGAAAGTAATGTTCTCTTAAATCGAACACACTGTATATTAGTTCATATTTGGTTTCTGCAGGATAATCTAGGGTCACTTTGTATAGGATTACTTATACCTATAGTCAACTCTTCAAAATATTTACGAAAAATGTTTGTTGCAGTGCTCTGCAAAAACAAATATAGTTTGCGCAATGTTGGATATTTTGTTTCTCACTTCGGATATTAACTAACTTATAGACCTAGGAATATTTGCATTTAAAATTGAAAAACATCTTTATCATTAAAAGACGGAATGTACGCAAAAAAACTGATAATATGCATATAAACATGCAGGTTCTTATTCGTAGCCGCCCGTAGTAATGGCAATTCAATTTGTTAATTCTACAACTAGAAAGAATCTATAAATTACTTCCAGTCAATTTGTTCTACCCAAATTCTGAAAATAACAATAAATGTTCAACCAATAGAATTGCACCTAGTGTCATCTTGCTATCTTGGGGATAGTTTTGAGTGTGGAACAAAGGTGAGCTCAGGCGTTTCAAAGTAATGTAAAATTAGTCTCGTTAGCGAACTCTTCAAAGCGCTAACAACTATAACATTCAAATTTATTGCGGGTTTAGTTCTTAAGTATGAGGTAGGCGCCATAAATTCTCGGCCTGACAGGCTTAGACAGGTTCTAGCGTGTTCAAACTCTTCCGTTGCGTCATAGTTGCATATGTGCGAGGCCTAACACTATACATATATATTACGGCTCGAAGAGTAGTAGTTTTTAGTAGCCAGCCAGACAACGTGACTAGTGCATGAAAATGTATCAGCTAACGAAAATTGAGTACCGCGCGGTCATTAAATTTTTAACAAAAGAAGGGCATACGCCTAATCACATTAAACAACATTTAGACGGCGGCTATGGTATTTGACCTTCTTCATCCACTGTAAGAAAGTGGGCAAAATATTTCCGTTTGGCGCAAGAATCCCTTGAAAATGATGAGCGCCGCGAATTGATAACGCCTCAAAACATTTCAGTTATTGAATAAATGGTATTAGCAGATCGCCGTTTGAAAGTGAAGTAGTTAGCAGTGATGTCTAACATTTCTGAAACAAGTATTCGCCGAATTCTCTGTAACCATTTGGATATGAGTAAGATTAGTGCAAGATGGGTACTGCATCTTCTTTCTGCTCTCCAACGTGAACGTCGGGTTGAATGTGCGCGCTCGTTTATAAACATCTATAGAGACGACCAGAGACCAATTTTAGAGTCCATTGTCACAGGAGATGAAATAATGGTTCTGTAATATGATCCTCTATCCAAAAAGGAATCGATGAAATGGGGGCGACTCGATGAATCCCGTCCCAGAAAGCTGTAATACATTTTGAGGAAAAAACCTTAGATTATTTTTACAAGGGTATATAGAATTATTAATTGATCATTGTAATAAATGTGTTGAAGTTAGGGAAGATTATATTGAAAGATAAAAATCGTTATATTTTACCAAGATTATTTCTTCTATATCAGGCCGAGAATTTATGGCGCCTACTACATATATGTGTATCTATTCCGGCCTTTATTTATCGTAGATCCTCCGACAATATACTAAAGATTATACTTTTCGAAGGAAGTTTTCGTCGTTATTTTGAATGGAACACTATATTTTTTAAATCTTGAATCATTTGAATCGACAATTTGCATTAATTATGTAAAGCTTTCTCTATACCAAAAGCTTATCGTTTTTCAGATAGGGTTTCTAAAGACTTTCCTTGCAACGTCTTTGACAACATCAACACCACATACGGTAGAGCTTAATTTATTCAATGACGCAGTTACATCCAAAAGAGGTAATTGCTTTATAAGTTAACTTATAGTCATCTAATTTACGAGTAGGATAACTTGCAAGTGGGATGATAGAGAAACTTGCTGAAGCTGCAAAGTGTCCATTTAAAGCATCTGCACTATTAAGAAGCTCGGGGACACAGTTAACAAGTGCCTCTTCCTAAATTACCATATAACGAAATATTCTATACTTCTAAAGATTAAAAATAGCAGCTTGTGATAGTCCTGCTTAGTAATGTGAACAAATGATTTTGTTTTATCAATAACTATCACTGCTACAATTACGATTTGCACTGAACGATAATTTAAATATTTAATAGAAACGTTATAAAGACTAGCTGTACTAGATATCTAATTATAGTACGATTAAAGTATTTTCTCTACAGAATTAAATTATAATTACCTCACAGAAAACATAAACAAACTTCTAGTTTATTTTAAACCGTTTAACATCATATGTTACAGTAAATAACTCCTATAGATCAAATCTCCAAATTGGTATGCCGTCCAAGAACCTACTTTCTGTCAAATTTTCTTCGCATTAATAACACGTACGTTGTCAGGATAACCATTTATAATGCGCTTATTTAATTTTTTTTAGCATGTTCTCCACATGCGTTCCCTTTCAACCGTGACATAAATGGGCTTACTTGTAATACCTCTTCGTAAAGAAACCCGTTTTAGGACAGCCGTCGAGGCATCCTTATAAGCAAGATCAGAGAGGTTATGCACGATTAAAAGTAAAAGTTTGCGTGTCATCCGCCTTAAACCATAAATATACTATATTATTCCACGATGGCCAATAAGTGCTTACGAGCACTTTCGGTTACTTCAACAGCCTACCGATTGTTTAAATCAGTTTGAGGTGCACGAATCCGAAATTAATTTTAGATCGCTTCATTGCACGTTGAGTTCCAGTTTGGTATATTGTTTGATCGTCAAGATTGCAAGTTAACATAACGGAGCACAGTACTTACAAAGTAGACGTAGAAGTAAAATCGTTTCAGTGTGCAAATAAAAATTAACTTCCAGTCTTTTTTATCTACATTTGTGTGTCTCAAAATTTGAATGGATATTTATTTATGAACAATGGTTTATGTATGAACTTGTTGTTCTTGTTGTATTGTTGGGCGAAGCGTCAGGTTACGGAATAGACACTTCTTGGCATTTGCCGTGGCGAATACTGTGATCATTAACCAACCCGACTAGAATTTTGCCGAATCCAGAGGTGTGAGGAACCCAGGCAAAGCCAACTGTATGTACCACCAAGTGCGAGAAGATTCCTTGGATTAAGGTGGAGGTTTGGAGGAAATAAATTGTATTATGAAAAAAAATTACTATTATTATTATTACTATAGTCGGACCATGACACAAATGCCTTTAGTCACTGCGACCATAATAGATCTATTATAACAAAATGCCCTTGTGTGCGTTAAGAGTAGTTGGAGGCTTTTAACGAACCTCAACACTACTCTAGGATTTTCTTCCTTCAGTTCAGTAGATCTGAGAAATGACCTACTGAAATGTTGGAGTCGTGTGCGACCATTGGAAACACATTCACATAGAATGTGTTCCACCGTCTCCAGCTCTTCTTGACATAGACGACAGATGTGATCTTCAGTTTTTCCTAATTTAAATAAGTGATATTTTAGGACTATATGACCTGCTAAAAATCCTGCCAATAATGCAAGGTCCCCTTTGCTGAACGATAGCACTATTTTTGCTGTTTTTGGTGAGCCTAATATGAGTGCTTTTGCCTGTTTTGTCCTGGAATACTTTCCCAATATAAGGCTTCTGAGTTTACAATACCCTCCCATGTCTTAATTGCTTGTCTTGCTCGTTTGGAGTCCACAAAAGGGGTTAGGACCAATGAAAGGCTGCTTCTTTGGTCAGCTTATCTGCCTTTTCATTTCCTTCGATCCCTTGATGTCTTGGGACGCACCGTAAAGTAATGTGGTTATTGCGTTCCAGTTGTCTTAGATTGTATACACATTCGCGTATCAGGCCAAATTCATATGCATAGGCCTTAATAGCCTTTAGAACTGCCTGTCTCCGAATATATTTATGGTTGCGTCTTGTATCCCTTTATCGACATTCTTTATGGCGCACAAGTTGAAAGCAGAGATCTCTGCTTGCAGTATGTTGGTGTAGAGACCCGTAGGAATTTTTTGGTAATAGCTAGACCACTGATGCCTATCCCTGATCCGACTCCCTCTTTTCTCGAGCAGTCTTTTGCATTAAGGTTCACCGGACGCCCACTCAGTGCGGCTTTCAATGATCACCTTATAAGGCTGATCAGAGTTGTATTGCATAGGGATCGTGTCCATTGCAACGTGCATCAGATAGATTATATTGGGATCTTCCAGGATTTTAAGATGTCTTCCAAGATCACCAGGCTTTAATCCTTTCATTCTACTAAAAGTGAAGGCGCTTGATAAAGTCTACTTGTGAATATGGATGTGAAGTGGTGTTACTTCCATCAGGACTTCCAGCGCTGCTATGGGACAGATACGCATCACACCTGTAATGTAGAGACGTGCGATTCCCTGATTATGTTGAAGCTGCTACTGCACAGTTTTCTAAGTTGTTTTTGGCTACCAAACCGAAGAGGCGTAGATGATCATCTGATTATTGCTGTATATGAGCAGAGGGTCATTTGAGGCTTAAGACACTACCACCTTACCAGGCAGTCTGGTAACAATTTAATGCTTTGACATACAAATCCAGTTGAAATACAACGTAATTCACTTCATTGTCCATATTTCAAATCGAAAAAGAAAACTCAAACAACTACGTTATCAAACTAACACGTTTTATACAGATCGAAAATTTGTAAAATGCTCAATTTAGAGACAAAAAACGTGGAAACCTAATAACGGAAATTTATCAGCAAGCTTCTGTATAAATAATGTTAACATCGAAAACTTTTAGTGGGTTACGTAAAAAAACAACACCAGAAGTAACTTTACATTTCGCCCGAAACAAAAATGTCATCTGAAAACACGTTTCGCATATGCATATATTTTCTATAACTAAAAAAGTTAATGGGCTAATTTTGAGACATTCCTAGGTATACTTTTTCAATTCAATGTCATTTTTGATTTATATATCGATCTTTCTAAACAAAGGAGAAATATTTCATGACCGCCGCGATACGGTAAACTGTAACGCTTTCGAATTTACCTATTTAGTCGCGCTTTTGTTAGGGCTCTTTGCACCGTTACTGTCCATTAAATGAAATTCCAATCTCTGACACATTTAGATCTGCAACGTCGATAAGGTATTGCACAACTGCGGGCGCATTAATTTCAGTCAAAACAACAATGCAAATGCAGTTCCTACTTTTTATATCTGATATTCGTGTATCTAAATAAATAAATATTTATAATATCTGCTAGACAGCGTTATGTAATGTTAAAAAAGCGATAGTTGACCCACTTAGAAAAAGAACACTTTATATAATGGCGAATTATACCATTAGCATAACACCCGTAAGAATTGTATAGCTAATTGGAAAGCTTGAGAACTTTTCTTTTCAGTAAGAGTGGTAACGGAACAAAATATTTTTATTTACATATTAGCCAATATTCTTACATCAATTACGCTATCAACCTTTTTATTTATTTTTTCACGTTGAAAAGTTTACTATCATCTAGGAAAGGTGGAAAACTGCTTTGTGTAATAAATTTAGTAGCATAATTCTGTTACTTGTTCTACAATATAGTTTTAATACTATTCCAAATACATGTAATGAAAAACTTCGGTAAAATTTATGTAAAATAATGTGGATTATTATAAACTAGAGATACTGGGTAACGATTGTGACAAACCATTGACCGTCCGCACGAATTTAAAGACTTTTAAGATAAGAAAAGAGATTAAAATTATTAGTAGAATAATTTCGTGTTAAATGTTGAAATTTTTTTTCTAATTTTGTCGTATTTATTCTGACACTTACTTTTCGACACCGCTGTGTATTACTTTTGAGCAATAGTGTATATGATTTATTAATCAATCGTTCTAGAACCTGTATAACGTTTAATTTTGAAATTATTTTGCATCCATGTGTCATGTACAAGAAACGATACGTCACACGAATTTTAGGTACATGAAGTAGAGAATTCCATTCTACAGGAGTTCTCTCTTGTCCTTTTCCGTACCTTCCCTTGCTATGAAGACAGCTAGAGCTGTCCAAGATAAGTAGCCGACCGACCACCCTGCAAACAGCTAGGGCTGCCGCTTGGTGGATATTCCAAAACTCCGCCTGAGAGCGCGTTATTTTATTTTCTACCGTTTCGTATAAAGCTTTTCGTGTCGTGCTTTATTTTTTTTATCAATTTTTTTTTACACAATCTTGACCGTAAATTTAAAATTTTGTTTTATTTCATATTGGAGAGAAAACTTTATTTCGTTTCATTTTAAACCGAATTTCGTTTTGTTGTAAATATTGTAAATAAATTGAAACATAGAAACTTAGCTGTTGCATTCCAAGAACTTTGAACGATCACTACCTCGACGTTTCTGTCCGCAAACAATAAAACTAATTTTCACTCACGTGTAAATAGTTGTTTGATTAATATCAGCCGTTTGACACCTCACTATGTTATTTCTCTACAAATAAATAAATACCCATTGCGCCATCTAGTAGTAAGAGGCGCAACCACTTACATATTCTTGCTAAAGCCGCTAATTCTGTAGTCAATAAGGGCAAAGACATTTTATGTTAAATTAAAAAAAGCAATTAAACATTATTTTTTATGACATTTGCAAATACAGATCAAGTTTATTATAAGTATAAGAAAATCATTGAAAACACTCATAATAGACGTTCTATATTCTAAGTAGAAGCAAACACTGTACCCTTCAGAAGTAGCAAAAACGTACGTATGCAATATTTTTTGTATATTTAGTTATTAAAGGATTTTACATTACGCCTCTATCATACGCCTCTCACTCACCCCAAACGTAACTATGTGAGGCGTGAAAGTAGTTAAAATATAACGAAGGATATAACCTCTATTCGATATTGGCTCTTTACGGCGTTTCAAAAGTCTAGTTCAAACGCGGGGGCAACTCGATTTTTTTTTTAAACAGTAACTTCGATTTTTTTGTGCCCACACATTCTAATCAGAAAAATGCAGGTAAAACATATTTTACTTCCTATTGAAATGTTCTAAATGAGGGAAATCCTTATTAAAATTAATTTTTCGCAAATTAGTTAATTAATTAGAGGAACTGAGGGCTCGGAAGTGTTTTAAAACACTTTTTCAACAAATTTTAATAATTCCTTTCCAAATATAATTTGTAGATGAATTTCCAACGGATTTTTTTATTTTTAAAAGTAGCATGATGCAATACATGTAATGATGCGACTAGAAGATTGAAATTATACTCTACCCTGTGATGTAGAATACCACTAACAACTTTTAAATAATAAATTTTGCTGACGAATACGACGATTGTATATTATTATTATAATATATAAAATTATGCTAGAAATACCTCCGAATTTATGCTTTCACTTGTTATAGGAAATTATTCCATTAATTTTAAGGATTTACGAACTGAAGAAAATGAACAGAAGGAGAGCAACTCCGATTCACCATGTCTGTCATTGGCTAGACTTATGATAAGTCCCTAGTACCCCCGCTCCAGAGATCGTAGGCCTAGGAAAGAGTAGGAGCTACCGAAAAAGAGCTAATATCCGCCAGGGGGAATTTAACATTGACCAACCTTCACTTTTACCTTGAATTTATAGTACGATTTGAAATATTAAACTCTTTGAAACTACTTTATTAATATTTTTACATGGTACAGAATTATATAATTATTTCTTTATTGATTACACCTTATTCGGTATAAAAATACTACTCCTTTACTAATTCATCATCGATATGTAGCAACCCATAACAAAGAAGTTTGAGACAGTATCCAGGTAATTTAAAGCATCCGATATGGAGAGGATTGAATTTAAAGTGGGCAACTTGGTATACATAACGAAAAATGAATTGATAATTGATGATTTTAATACTTTTGTTGAAGAGAAAAACCGACAAATAAGTAAAAAATTTTCAGATTTTAAGTTTGACCGCATGCTTCGTATTCTTCTAAAACAATTTGGTTTCTTGTGAGTCTAAATAAGTTAACAGTTTGCTTTCCTTTTTTTTTGTTGGAGCATCAAGCGTTCTTCTTAGAATCAGCTGCTGACGTTATAAATACATCTGCTACTTAATCATTCAAGTTTTATTATGTCATCTGAAATATCAGCTAATACCCAATTTGCATAAACTTCGCCAATCTCCATCTCATAACTCTAATGTATGCGTGATTCATAAACAATAGAATTGCGCCATGCCGTCTAATTTGTCTATGCACATGACATCTACTTCTCCGCCTTCTTTTTTTCTAACCATAGTTTAGTATGCCACGTCCGCGTTCGAAACAATCCAACTGCCATAAGCTATTCTCAATCTCAGCATTCATCGCAATTGATGGATTTCAAACGGTGGTTTCCCAGAAATAGCGGAACTGTCATTTCGCCCATTTCAAATAAAAAATCGAATTAAAAAAATAATAATATGCCTTTTGTCAAGTTGAACGTGGTTATTCCCCTAAGCAGCGTGTATTAAATTATAAGAATATTCATTTCGAATGGACCTACAATCTTAAATCAGTTGCTTAAGAAGGGAAATATGTACGTTCTCTCTTGAATAATGTGTCGTTATTCCTTGCATTAGAAAACAAAAAAATGATTGTGTATGTTTTACCTTATTAAAATTTTGTTAATGTTTTTATTATTTACTAAAGCGCCCTCTAGACTGTGCAATAATTAGTATTGCGTAATAATATTGATAGTTTAGGGGCCGCTTAAGTACAACCTTTGATTTTTTGACTGCTTTTAATTTACATAGATTAGGCAACTGCTTGACTTTGTCGTGACAAAAAAACTTTCCCTGTATCTAGGATTAAGGCTATTGCAAATAATAAAAAGTTAAGATAAAATACAAAGGTAACATGAAAGAATTCGTTTTAGATTATTCTTCTTCTTCTTGATAATAATGAACTAATTACAAAATAGTCAAATGCCAAGTGTCCAGTAAATAAGATACAACGCTAATTAGCCATTAACTTTGATGTTACGAATCTGTCAAGATATTGTAATGTTAATTTACAACTTCGAACGTAGCTGTCATTAGCGGCACGCTTAGTAAGTTCCGTATGTCCACTCATTCAACGTCAAAATCCCTTTGCCGGCTATTAGCTCTTTCTCGTTAGCTCCTACTCCTTTTATGGCCTTCTATCGCTGGGGCGGGGGTGCTAGGAGATTATTTTAGGTCCAGTCAATGACGATCATGGTGGAAAACATAAATAACTTGCCTTCTGCTCATTTCCTTTACATCCTAAATCTTCAATTTTAATGGAATATATAACAATTGATAGCATAAATTCGGTTGTATCTTTAGCATAATTTCGAAAATTAAATACCATTGGTCAAGTAATCGTCTTGTTTATCAATAAATTTTAATACTGTGCAGTTTTTGGTGGTGTTAAATGTCATAAAGTAACATAGATTTAGTCTTTCAGTTGCGTCCCTGCATGGTTATGCATTATGCTATTTTTAGAAGTAAGAATATTCGTTTGAAATTTATTATCAAATTATATTTCGAAAAGTATAGTTATCCAAATTAGCTGTGATTGAACAATCGCTATTGCGATTAAAATGATGGAGTGGAAAGGCGCTGATTCATTTCTCTCTTTTAATCAAAATATTCATAAAGTTTAATACTTGTAAAATTTCATTAATTGATATCTAGTTTAATTTAGATTGCCGAAAGAGTGGTTATGAACACTCCCGAACCTTCAGGTCGCACAATTAATTAGTTAATTTCGAAAAATTATTTCTTTTAATGATTTCCCACGTTTAAAATTTTACAATATGTGTTAACAAAAAATATATAGGACCACACAAGTGAAGTACCGACCTTCGCCACGTTCCAGTCGGAAGTCTTCGTTTTAGGTTATCAATGTGATCGTACAATCATTAGTTCTATTAAAATAGTTTACTGTCATCCTTATCACAACGTTACTGAACGTTTCGATAGCTAAGCTATCATCTTCAAAAATAAGGAACTTTACTAAAATGTCACTAATTTATAGAGCTTTCAAATCGCGGTGGACTAATCGCGGTTGTGCTTTACTTTTGACAAAGATTAAAAGCTTTTTATGTCATCCATAAAGGATTTTAAAACAAATTTATGCGGCCAGTAACTGAATTTAAACTTTGCATTTTTTGTCTAAAATTAAAAAAAAAGGTTGTACGTCCTAAATCTAGGGTAAACCAGATACCTAGTTTTTGAAACGGCTATTCAAAGAATTCGTGACATGCAACGTCTCCACCTAGTGCGTTGGTAAAAGTAAAAAATAGTTCCTTCCAATGGCGGTGGGTGATGTAAACGGCAGGGCGCGGACAGCAATTGCAATATGCTTGCATATTGTGTACATTGTACTATGCAACGGAAATATACGAGGAAATCGAATCGTTGCCCGCGTTCTCTCGTTTACGTCATCACTAACCGCTACTGGTTCCTTCCATAAACAATATAGAAACAAAGTTTTTAAATAAAAACTATTCGGAAACAAATATACTGGGTGTTTAGTTTCTGCTGTGCACGATGCATATTTGGTATTTTAAATGAAACCTCTTGTATATTGCCTTTTTGCATGTTTGATTACGTTTAAAAAATTTACCTTTATCTAAAATATCGCTTAGCAAACCACCAAATCAATATCTTTATTACCTTTTGAGATGCACATAAGGACCATTAAGACTTCGGATCATTAAAAGGCAATAAAAGCCAAAATTAGAAAAAGATTCTACAATTACATTCTTATTTATGGTATTATTACTACTTGGATATAACCTCAAAATTTTAAATTAAATTGCGAAATTAAGCTCCGGACTTCTTAAGGCTATACTCTCCATTGATACTTTATTGACTGGACATCATAAATCTGACGGAAATCGCTTGTAGCCGCAGAATTAAATATAATTGCATAGCTTGAGGGCACGTCCACGTTTGTATTAATTCTTTTGCCAAAGACAGTTTAATATGTATATACCATACAATGTTACCTAAATGCGTGCCTGTCCAACATTACGTTAAATAGACACACTGAATTTTTATAAACCACAATTTGCATGGCATTCGGTTTAAAGCGTGTCCAAGAAAAGCGTCAAGGAATCTTATTACATTAATAACATAAATACCACGGCAATATATTCTCTTCCTTTTGTTAATACGATGCCTGTATCTAAATTATGCCGTTTAGCGGTATTTCAAAAAGTCACGTCTTCTTTATTTTCTGTCGATCTGCTCTTGTTGTACTCGTTCCCGTTCTTCTTTTCGAAAAAATCCTTTCTTATCCTACATATTTACGTCGCCAGCAAATAACAGTTCAATTTTCAGCGCATAGAGAATTCACATTTAATATACACTTACGCATATTTCGTATCGAATAATGAAGAGAACCCGTTCTGTAGTCCAATCGTGCATGTAATTACATATAATTTTCACATTTAAATGTCAAATTATTTGTGGTTTGGCGTTACATGTACCAATTTTAGAGTGCATAAACGCCAAACATGTTTTATGTATACGTCGAACTAGATTACCACTAAATAAATGTTATTTTTACAAGAGTTTTTAACTTATTCGCGCGAGGAATTAAGTGCAGTGGTTACTGCTGAAGAAATCTTTCCCATCACCAATTTATTTATTGCAAGTAGGTAAGCCTTTTGAAAAACTCTTCGTGAATAACTTGTCAGCCAAACCGCAAACGCCTTACTAAACGTTGTCTTATGGTTGTACTTCAAAATGATTAAATTGCTATGCAGATACAACACACATACTTATATTTAAAGTGACATGGAGCTATCAATTTGAACGGAGCAGGTTATTTCAGAATACATGCACCATTTATGAATCCAATTTTCTTTCTCAGTTATTATTAATGCAATCACAATCGAGAATTTAGAAATCTAATACTTACAAGGGAACATCCCGAACCCGTAAATTCCAAAAAAATTTAAACTTTGTGGACAAGTAGTCCTCACCCTAAGATGTTCGAAGCCATTTTCCTTATCGGCCCAATTTCGTTTTAAGAGGGCGAAACCACCCCTAACATTTTACTTGATTTTCGGTTTTTTGAAAATAATTCGATAACAGTTGGACCAAATACATCAAAGTTATATATCAAAATAATCGTCTCTTTGAGCTCGATTACATACGTATGTGAAAATAACATAGTATTTCTATTTAAAAATTTGGTGGTGCCTTCCCCCAGCCCTTCACGAATGAACCTATTCAAATGCCATATTGTGGATGTTATATAGCCCTTCAAGCAGATTCAAAAACGTACTTGACTTTTTGTAAAACAGTTATTAAAAAAATGAGGAAAATTACATTTAATATGTCGTCTTTAGAGACTATGAAGGAATGTAACATAAATTTTGATGTTTTTAGATAGATATGTTTTAGAAAACAGAAATATAGATAAAAAAGAATTAATATAATAATATTGCATGCCTTTCGGATGTCGATATTACAATTCATAGTGGTAGAAAGATTTATTCAAACTAACATATAAAATACATATTATGACATTTTGTAATATATGGCTTATGTATACATGTGTATATATAATATATACGCTAGTAATTCCTTAATTTGTATAATAATGCATTTCTTCATAAAAATGCTTAAAGCATAAAAAACTGTTGCACCAGGAACACCGTATTATAGCACGCGCTCCACATATGGAACATAGCGATGGAATTTGAAAATCTTCTGTGAAGGCAAAAGTGACAGGATTATCGAAACGATTTGGCCGGTCCGCAATATAACCACTTTTGTACCATGCATAAACAAATAAATTATGATATTTTGAAGAAGATAATTGGTTCTGCACTAAAGACGCGTATGCAAATTAATATCGTAGTTGTATAAGAGTATAATATCAGATTATTTCCTAACAACATTTTTCCAAACACGATATCCATAAACGTCTAGGAGTTGTATCATACCAGTGGTTTTCTTTGGTATTGTGAGGATGTTCACATTCTTGTCGGCCGATATATGGTCTTTTAAATTAGATGGACAATGATCAGTCTACAAATCTAGCAATAAAACTGTTTGAGATCCTGTATTTGGAAGATATACTTTTGTGAATCATTTCGTGAATAATGCTGTTGTTAGTTTTCCGGATGATGAAGCATTTACATAAATATTTTCTGCGTGGAACATCGATTCTACTACTCGTGGTCCAAATGTACCACATTGTTCTTTCAAAACCATGAATAGGAGTGACAACAAGCATCCAGGCGCGGATACTGTAGGAAGTATGGTATAGCTGTGTGTTGTAGCGAATATAGATTGCACAATACTTTCAACTGCTTTCGATCCCTGTGGAGCTAACGTGCGACCAGAGTGCAATTCCAAATTGAATCCACTTTCATCAGCGTTGAATGTATTAGTAGAGCCTACCTTCGCAAAATAAAGTTTTACTTCTTGTTCGAAAGCCGACGAAATTTGATTTAACTCTACCGTGTCTGTACCATATGAACAGGTTATAAATTTGGTAATTTTTCTAGAAACTATCCTGTATACTTTCTTGAAGTTCCGTAATCAATGCGTTAATCCGATTTCTTCATTGGCTTCCATAGCCCATTTACGAAGATCTAGGTCGTGAATTATAGCATGCGCTTCGCTGCTGGTAAAAAATTTATTAAAAACATATTCCGAAATTTGTAATAATTTCTCTCTTCGTGTTTCTCCTTTTTGTATTGATACCTCCCATCTAAAAAGCAAAACATTTGTGAATACAAAAATGTCTTAAAATTGGCCTGCAATTTCTTACCTATATAATTGTTGTAAAGACTTTACTCTCTTAAATCTATGTTTTACAGCTTCAAATGAACGTCGCTTTTTCCCAGATTTCCAGAAGGTAGCAGCTTTTGTCTTATATTATAAATCGACAATATCTCCTTCTTCTGGTGCACATTTTTCTTCTTCAAATTGTATAACTTCTAAGACTTCTTTCCGTGAAGGTGGATATCTGTCATCAACAAATTCTACAGAATGTGGCCTAAATTCTTGCAAGAATTCTAACGTTGCGTCGTTATCTACTTCAAAGGTTGTACCGACCCGAGATCTAATTAATATATTCTTCAATACGTCGTGCATTTCACTTTCTTCATTGTTGAAAACTATTGGACGATTATCATTTGCGACATTAAATGTCAGTATTAGTAATCCAACTACATTTACTGGATTTACTACCATTGTTGAACCAGTACTATAATTCTCACAGTCAGATGCAGTATTAAAAAGTTACAAAAGTGACTTTTTCTTATATACTTATTTTTATCCAAACAAATCAACAATTTTAAACTATTACATATTGACTATTACTCACATTAAAGATTATTGCAATTATTATAAGTAAGTCATACTTTATCATTGTTATCATATGTATGTACAGCTGTCGTCGCACTATATCTGCCTTCATAAGTATCATTACCAATTTACAAATTCATATATCGAATTTTAAAGAATTAATAAACTCATTGCATAAATTATTCTATCACATTTATTGTGAGTCAGTAATAGAGATACCCGAAATACGTGTACACATCGAAGATAATACATTATTCACACAATATCTACGGATTACCTTTAACGTATCTTTATTTTGCACAGGCATTGACACAACGTGTGCATAAACAGAAACGATTAACTTGGGCAAGAGAACATGCAAGCACTGGTCACTGGATGATTGAAACGCAGTCTTATGGACCGACGAATCCAAATTTGAGCTATTTGGTACGAAAGGGAGACGACCAGGTGAAAGAGCTAGTGAGGCCTGCTTAGTGCCGTCCGTCAAACACGGAGGTGGTAGTGTTATGGTTTGGGGTTGTTTTGCTGGAACAACTACGGGTGATTTAGTGAAAATTAACAAACAATACGGAAAGAAGAGTATTTTGATATTTTGCAAAATCATGCTATTCCGTGTGGAAGCCGTCTTGTTGGTGAGCCGTTTGTGTTCCAGCAAGACAATGACCCCAAACATACGGCTCGAATCTGTAAAAACTTTTTAGAGGAAAGAGCAGCAAGAAATGAACTAAAATTAATGGTTTGGCCTCCTCAAAGTCCGGATTTATCTCCCATTGAGCTCTTATGGGATGAGCTTGATCGAAGGGCTAGACAGCGACAATCTCAGAACACCCAACAGCTATGGGAATATTTACAGAACGCATGGCAACAAATTGACGCGGAGTGGCTTGGAAAATTGCTTCGAAGAATGCCTAAACTTTGTGCAGCGGTTATCAAAGCTAAAGGAGGTCATATACACGAAAATAAACTGACGAGCTAAATAATGCATAAATATTATTATGTTTGAATAAATTTACTGTTATTTGGCGATAGTCACTGATGTTGTATAAATTCATTAATAATCACAATAAAATTTTACTGTATCTGTGACTTTTTGTAAAATCCGTTGCTGCTTCCACACTTTTGGACGATAGTGTATGTATATAGTTTCTACTCTAATAACAAATCATATTCGTTATAATTTATTTTATTGCAGCTGAATGTTAAATTTATCTAAAAAAAATATATAAATCTTAAAATATCTTATTTCTCACGCAAAGATTTTAACTACCTCCAAGGTTAATATAAATTACTGCGAAGCAGAGACATCATATGCATATTTGAAAGATAAATGTCCAGCTGGCTAAGACTACAGAAGATAAAACATAAGCTCTGTCAAAACAATCAATAAATTAAAACGTCTTCTACCGTTTTCGAAACAAATTAGCACGTAGATAAATCACAAGCAGTAGCAAATAAGCGAAAGGTGTTTCTTGAATTCAGATGTTACGGACTCGATACGACGTTAAGGGACATTTTTCAAATTTAATTGTTCAGTTCGTTTCATTGATTAGCATGATTTATTACGAAACGCGAACGATTCACTAATTTACATTCGAATCGGAACAGTTTGAAATCTAATGCGATACTCAACGCGGTTTCAATTTTAACCTCGAGCAAGCCGCAGGTTCTTAATACATATTTAAATCGAATTAATCTTGAACACAATGTGTAATTATTACCGTTTCGCTTACCCCGGTAACGATAGATACAATTTCCCGTGATTTACGAGATTTTTATTTAAATTTAAAGCCTACAAGTTCGAATGCCTCAGTATTTTGCTCCAATTAATTTTCATTTTTATTAGCGTGTTCATTATTTAGTCTCGTAAAGATAGACGTTTTGATAATTTCATCTATCTGTTTACTTTGCAAAGACCTATACTTTTTAGCGCTCTTATTTAAACGTGTTAATAAAAGCAAGGTGAGCATGGTAGTTACTAATATTAAATTATTTCCTATTGCATATTACATTCCTTAAATGACATTTTGTTACACGTGTTACGAAAAATCGTTATAGGAATTTTATTTAATGTATGAATTAATTATACACTACCAGCCATAAGTCTTTACCCACCCTGAAAATATTACAAACACAAGTGAATTAATAATTATAAAATAAAACTTTATTCTGTACTTATAACAATAACTTAAACAGTGTTAAAATCAATATATTTGTCAACTCGCTGACAAAGATAATCATAAATTAACTTGAATTCGCGATTCGTCAATATGACCACCTTTCGCATTTAATACAGCCGCACACAATCTCGGCATTCTTGCCAACAACTTCGCTAGTGTTAATGGCTCTATTTTCCTCCACGCATCCTGCAGTTGCGCCCAAAGTACAGTTGTCGATGTTGGAGCAGATTTTCGAACCTCTCGGTCGAGCTCATCCCACAAAAACTCGATCGGATTGAGATCCCGACTTTGGGGCGGCCATTTCATGACAACAATTTTCTCTCTCTGTTCCAATTGTTCCAAATACACACGGCATATCTTAACAGTGTGTTTCGGATCGTTATTGTGCTGGAACACCGATTATTCGTGTTCCAGATGAAATGGCATTCCTCTCCAAAATCTCCCTACAGCCTTCTTTTCTAAGGATACCATCTATTTTTATCAAATCGCCCGTGGAAGTACCGCCAAAACACCCCCAAACCATGACTGATCCTCCTCCATGTTTTATTGTTGGTACAATACAGGATTCAAGTGCTCGTTCCCCTTTCGATCTACGGACAAATGTTTTCCTGTTTGAACCAAAGGTGAGAAATTTGGACTCGTCGGTCCAGAGCACTTTCTTCCAATCTCCCAACGTCCAGTCTTTGTGCTCTCTTGCCCATGCTAACCGTTTTGCTTTGTTAGCTTTGCGTAGTAAAGGTTTCCGAATAGCAATTTTTCCGTACAAACCAGCTTGGCGTAAACGTCTCTTCACTGTGGTGACGCTAACTTGGTTTGGGCGCGACATGTTCATTTCAGCAGCAATTTGTGGCGCCGTTTTTTGTCCATTTCGTTTGCTTGTGATTACCATTGCGCGATCTTCTGCGGGTGCTGTTATTTTTGGTCGTCCTGGTCGCTGCTTATCGGATACACTACCACTTGTTTGAAACTTTTTAACATTATAATCCACGGTTCTACGGACTAATTTCAGTAACTTAGCAATTTCTCGGTTACTTTTCCCGATGTTGTGGTGTATCACTATTTGAGTACGCGTTTCTATCGATAAATCCTTTCTTGTTGACATTACTTTAACGTTACTCGCTGATTTAAAGTATTGTAGACTATTCACTGCTTGCAATATTAGAACTGAACGCAAACTAAACTTTTCCTTATAATGAAATACTTGTTGTATCGTCTATTATCATATTTTATGACGGTCGTAATAAACATTTTCGAGAAAGCGGTCTTTATCTAATCCGTCTACCTGAACGTGTCTAGGCCGCAAAAAGATTATTTGCCATATCTTAATTTTAACCATCTCATTACGTTCACACAGAACATCACAGAGGAAGTATAATCTATCTCGTATTTACAGTTTAATAATACAAACATTTTCATAGCGATAAAATATCGTTTATTTGAATAATCGCCAATTATGCAGGTGGGTAAAGACTTATGGCCGGTAGTGCAAATCTGATTTTGTTACTATTTACACAAGTAATTTACTACATGCAAATTATTTTTCTAATATTACATAAAGTAAGTTCAAGTTAAATTTAATTATCAATATGCATATAGCCCTGCAAAATTGTTAACATACCAACAGACCAACACACGGATCAAAAACTAACAAAGGAACTTTAGCAGGAGTATTTTCTGAGGAGCTCCACGTAAAAGTATCATGACAGTTGGGGATGGAGATCGCCACTTTCCAGGCGGAAATCTTGGCGCTGACCCTAGTCGCGTACTACTTAACTAACCTGAAGATTGTAGGCAGAAACATCAACCGGTTTACCGACAACAAGCAAATAGTATCAGTATTGAACCGACCAATAACGTCGAACCTGCTACTAGACTACCATAGAGCTTTATCATTAGTCTCTGTAACAAACAATATCAATGTAATATGGTTGAAGAGCTATAATGGAAATCCTGGCAATGAAGAAGCGGACAAGCTGGCCAGGAACATAACTGTTCGCAGAATTCAGTCATAAAACAAAAGAGGCAGGTTTCATCGCCACTTTTATATATCAAAACGATATTTCTTTAGACTGGTTTTGTCTTTCAATTAGCATTAAGAAACAGACAATCTTGATTAAATAAACGTAGGTATTTTGAATTTGTTGTCAAATATAGTGGTAGGACGCCAGTCCGGCAAACGGGAGCCGCAGATTCAAATCCTACCGTCTTCCGAGAGATTTTTATTTCATTGAATTTAATTACATCGGTAAAACCAAGGAAATATCGTTTCTTCAGTATTCATCGATGAAAGTCATATACGTTGTCTAAAAAATTCGGTGAATAGTATAATAAAAACACAAAAACAGAACGCACATTGGAAATACCTTCATTGACCTTCGAAGTAGTCGCCACCAAACACAACACACTTTTGACAACGTTCGTATAGCTTCTGGAAACTCTCGGAAAACTCTTATTTTGGAATCGTTTTCAGAATTGCTATCACGCGCTCTTGAACCTCCTTGACGTCCGCAAACCGTGATCCCTTCAAGGTCACCTTAAGACGAGAGAACAAAAAAAAGTCAGCAGGAGCAAGATCTAGAGAGTAGGGTGGTTGTTCCGAAACAGTTACGCCACGCTGAGTCAAATATTGGCGTACAATGATGCTCGTATACGATGGTGCATTGTCGGTCTGGATCATCTGTGGCCTAACGCGCCGGATGCGCTGCAACAAACGTTTGAGAACCTCCAAGTAGAATGCGGCATTCACCGTTTGGCCAGCAGGGACGAATTTCTTATGGATGATTCCCTCTTTGTCGAAAAATGTTATCAACATGGTCTTCATCTTGGATTTTTGCATGCGGCTCTTTGTTTGTCGCGGAGAAGACGGTGACCGCCATTCCATTGATTATCTTTTCGTTTCGGGATCGTACTGGTAACACCAAGACTCGTCCCCTGTGACAATGGAACCCAGAAAGGATGGATCCCGGTCACACATGTCGATGAAATCGCCACTGGTTTCAAAACGTCTTGCTTTTTGTTCGTCTGTTAGGATGTGTGGCACAAATCGTGAACAAGTCTTGCGCTTACCCAAATTTTCATGGATGATGGCTCCCACTGTGTCTTTGTTACTACCCACTTCTTCTGCTATTAATCGCAGAGTCAATCGCCTATCTTTTGCTATTAACACTCGCACACGTTCAACGTTTTCAAGTGTCCTGTCTGTGGATGGCCGGCCCGAACGCAGTTCGTCCTCCACCGAATTCTTGCCAGCGCAAAAGCGTGCAAACCATTCGTGCACACATTTTCTACTCACAGCATCCTGCCCGTAAACTTGCACCAACATTTCATGGGTTTCCGTCGCCGTTTTACCTAATTTGAAGTAGAACTTAATGTTGTGTCGTTGCTCCATGGCTTTTCGACTCACACTGCTCGGAACACTCTATTGAAATGAATGCAGCAATACAATACGAGGAGCCCCGCGCAATCCCGGTCAGAGGACGGGTCCAGACGTGTCCATGCATGTCTACACATGCGAGTGACCTTGTTTCAAGCGTTGAATACCGATATATTATACCATTCATCGAATTTTTTAGACACACAACGTACCAAAGATTTTGAAACTAAGCTACTAGTGTCGTAATAAGGTGAAGCTAAATAAGCCAAATAAACATCAAAAATATTTTTTAATATTCTCGTAACAAAACAAAAGTTTAATTGAAGCATCGTGAAACGCTTGTAGTAGACAACTATGGTTAACCAATTATTTTCCGATTTACACTTTTTCAACAATCACATAGCTCCACGACTTTACTCTTTTCAAGGAAACACCATGACCGTCAGATCTGCCGCTTCGATTGCTATTCCATCTTCTTTAGATAGATTTTCGTAGTATAATGCGGTTTCCTATTTAATTCGCCATTTTAAACCTGTTTGGGCACGAAGATACAATCACACATTCATTACCATAAGCAGCATATTGTCGCACTACAAAAACTATCCCGTGGTATGTATATTGCGGGTAAATTGGAGTCAATAATACCAAACACTTTTTCACCTGTGTTCCTTCGGTGCATAGCACTGAAAGGAGAATAAACCCGCTCGACATGTACGGGCGAATAACTCAGTAAGGAAAGCACGTGCTGATGCCATCTGCACATCCTGATAATTACTTCGTCCGTCAAAGAAGCTGGTAATATCACGTTCCGAGGTGCTTCTTCTTTCCTCATGAAATTAATCAAATCCAGTAGAAGGAAGGTAGTTGCACTTCTTGAGGTGGATTCTATGTCGTAATATAGCCGACGTGTTTCGTAATAGTTACGCGTGTACAGTCGCTCCGGACGAATCTTTATATTTAATGGGTGATTAATCATTTTCCAGTTAATTAAAACGTAATAATAATCAGTCGTAAAGTGAATTTTACCCAACTACATCTTGTACATTACGTGCTGCAATAATGGGTATGTTAACAAAATAACTTCTGAATATATACAATATAAATATACAGGTGCATATACATAGTCTCCTGTTTTCGTTGGATTTGTTGCTAGCGTATATTAAGGTTTGTCGTTTGCACATTGCCGAAACAACAAAGATTTCAATAGCTCTTTTGGTTCCTGAGTTATAGGGTGAAATCAAATAATTTCATTTTTGAATACATCCCATACTTATACTTCAACTTATAAGAAAAGTAAAAAATGATTCTTGAAGTGCTTTTCATTTGCATAGAATTTGTTGTAGTAGTTACACAGAGAGAAAAATTTGGAACAACAATTTTTGAAATAATAACAATTTATAATAAGAATTACAACACGTACATAGTTGCTCTAACAAAAATTGTGTTGTCATATTTTACTATATTGTTAAAAAGTGTGGTAACTACAGAAACATAGCCTTGATGAGGGTAGTAGCTAAATTGTATGAAAGGGTATTGAAGGGAAGATTGAAAATGCAAATAGAAGAACAACCAGACGAGGCACAGAGTGGGTTTAGGCCAGGCAGAAGCGCACAAGGTCACATTTTCACATCACGGCAGAAGATAGAAAAAACATCGAACAGAGGGATCTATATGGCATTTCTAGACCTGCATAATGTTTTTGATTGAATACCAAGAAATTTAGTATGGGAAAGTCTAAAAAGAAGAGATATTTGTGATAAATTGCGGAAGAGAATTGAAAATATGTACCAAAACAACACAGACTACGTGGAACAAGCAAATTGCAGTTTGAACTCATATTCAGCCCATGGAAGAGGTAAAGGAAAAAAGGTGAAGGTGGAAGATACATATCCAGAGGTGAATAGATAAAGAAGGGGAGTACTTTGAAGGTAATTAAGTGAAGTTGTAAGATTCTTGCAATAAATCATATTTATAACAACAGTCCCGTTTAAATAATAACACTTCGTCAATTGTGTCTGTAAACAAATCACTCTTGTGGTTAAAATAATCGGAAAAATTTGCAGACAAAGGGCATAAAATCAAGAACAAAAAGAACATTGAACAACAAATTATCTTCGCCTTGCTGTATTTAAGAATTCCAATCACTAACGCAAAAATTTATGATTTGTATAAATATTCTAGAATTCTGGAAGAAGATATACGTATGCTTAATGTTTCATCACGAATTAGTAATACATGTTAGTGTATTACAGAATGGCCTGTCTGACGATCACCGGTGCTTTGAGTACCACATCAAAGGTGGCTCTAGAAATTCTTCTCGATCTTAATTCCTTTCAGATACCGCTGAATAGAGAAGCTAGAATACCTATTTACAGATACCGGCGTCTTGCGATACAATTGGCACAGAATATGGTCTACGCGCGGAGCAGAGCCCTCGATAAGATTCTTGATGACGAAGATTCGTCTATGGTTTTGGTCATGTTGAATGCTATAACACCCTTGGATAATTCCTTCAACTTATGTTACCCCGACAGGGATTGTTGGAGCAATAACTGCACAACCTACTGTCGAAAACCTATACATATTCTGAGCAGATTCCGCTGGAAACATAACCTTTAGTTTGCATATCATTTAACCTGCCAAAACCTGGGAGGTCTATCTTATACAAGGGCATTTATGTTACTCAGCCGAGATAGAGCGAGGAAGTTTCTATAGCTTCACATAAAGTCAGTGGTCTAACCGCAATCTTTACCGGTCATTCTCAATTAAAGAAACGCTTGTTCAAGAGAAGGAATGCCGTCTATACTTGGAAGAAGAGGAGACAGTTGAGCACATACTTCGTCACTGTCCTGCTGTCTATAAAATTCGATTTTCTCTGTTTGATGAGGCTCTTCTAACATCAAAGAGTCTGGAAAAAAACCTCGCTAAGTGAATTTTTAGAATTCGCCAGAAGGATAGGTCCTCTGGGCCAACTTTAGGATTATATGGGCGTTCTACTACGTATTATGTTGATCGGTTACCGGCACTGCCAATATAATGTCATGTAGTATCATAGATTTTAGTAGACAAGCGATAATTTCGTTATATGAAAAATTATAGAAAAAATCAGCGCAAAACAGAATTAACTAGTAATCAGTGAACTGAAAAACTTTATCTTGAAAGATACAGCGAGATATGTTATCTTTAAGAAATACTAACATCCTGCAGATTTAAAAGATAAACAATCTTTATTTAAAACATTTTCCCATATTATTACAAATATTAATTCAAAAATCGCGTTGAAGTGTAACACCCTGTATATCCCGCAGTTGTTTCTTATATGAAGCACTTTAGAATACTCTGTATAACTAGAAATCTATATACAATTTTAAGCAGATTTTAACAGCAAAAAAAATCTAAAACTTTGTCCATATTATTACAAATATTATTAAGTAAATTATCTTCTTTTGGTTTTTTCCCATATTCAGTCACTTGTATGTCTTCATACCTGGAAAACAGGAGAAGCTTTGTCTTTTATAATGGTTTTAGATCATACGAATTTATTTCCACATCTGGGGTACCCCAAAATACTATATTATGCCTTTGTCGTGGCCAAATTGTAGAACGCGTCCATAGTATGGTATCCCTTTTATAACACAAAATAATTTACTTGAATGCCTACAAAAACGATACTTAAAATTTCTTACCTTCAAATCTACCGGTGCTTATCCTGAAGCTCACACACTTTACGAGATTCTGTTGACTGACAACCAATTCCAATCTTTAAACCAAAGAAGGGTGTTTCACAATGCAAGATTTCTTTTTAAGCTTTTAAACAATGCAATAGATTGTCCTGATCTTCTGTGCAGAGTGAATTTCCGTGTACCTCGACTGGCACCACGAACTGCAGCAACATTCCATTGGCTGACGCCAAGAACTAATCTGCTACTACGCTACCTCTGCTCCATACAGTGACGTTTTTGTTGGGACTAAATATGCTACGTAATTTTTCTATGCGTGTATGCAATATATTGTTCAATTTACCTGCATTTCGTATCTATGTATATAAGCTACTTTTGTCCTTTTATTGGAATTCTTCTATTGGGCAATAAATATATTATTATTATTATTATTATTATTAAATATGGCAATCATACAAGAATTTCGTTTAAGTGCACCACCCTGTATATCCCGCAGCGCCGTGTTATGAAGGAACTTCCGATATGAAGTACCTTTTACATTTAAACATCACCCCCATCTTTTACCGTTCGAGAATTATATAGCAAAAACTAAAATAAAAAAAACAAGAGATACGATGCAATTTACATTTATTAAATTTGTGGTAGATCCAAGGATTCTAATCCATCCATCTTCACAGATTTCAGTTAAAGCTTCTGAGGTGTGCAAAAAATCATGCACAGGAACACCGTTCTGTTGAAAGAGCCCTTGCCTCCAGATTTAACCCTCGGGAGGTCGGGATCAAAACATCACAGCAGAGGTCGTGTGCATCTATTAGATACATTCATCAGAAATATGTGAAGTTAAAAAAACAGTAGAAATTATGAAAACTGACATATGCATACATATTACATTTACATAGTAACTAAATATTTTAAATTTATTTTAAGTTACAAATAATGTACATATTATGTATAAAAGTCAAATAATTTTTCTTCTGAAATAATAGATACATACGTAAATACTCGAAATACAAAAACATAGACACTATTAAGAGTGCAAGAAGAAACTTTTAGTATTAGTTAACCAGAATCATCAACTGGTTTTGAAAAACGTTTGTAACAATCATCACAAACAATGTTGCTATGCTCAAGGCATAAATTTTCTTCACAGCACTTACAAAAATATTTTGACAACCGACTAATTTTTGTTTCGTAGCACCTAACACATCTTTTCCTTTTTCTACTTGTCGACGGGACCGCATCAGCGTCTTCATTAGAACCTCCTTGAGTTTGCTTTTGAAATTGATGAAGTTTTAGGTGTAAAGGCTAATGCAAACCAGTAGAAATTTCTGATCTCGCATTTATTTTTATCTACGCCTTGTTCAGCATATGAATAGCCTGGGCATTTAGTCCTGCAATATTCAAAATGGTATAAAATATTGCCATAGGCCATTTTCTTGTATTTCTAGCCACATTATATGTACTTATCATTTGGTCCACAGTGTCGACACTTGACTTTGTTTGATTGTAATATTCTATTATGTCAGGTTTTTGTGAATCTAAATTTACGACGTCATCAAAATACATGCTTGAAACCAAAATTAAATTTTTTGGGTATATGAGATACAGGTGTGCAATCTGCACCAAATGCAAATAAGTTGGATTTTTCAGATCTATTTCTAACAGATACTAATTCGGGAGGCAGTTGCGGTTTATTCTTACATGTGAAAGTCGCTTCTTTTTCAGGTCGGAAACAAGATCTATATCACTGAACCAATTATCTGCAGTAATATTACGGCGTGATGAATAAATAGGTTCAGCAAGTCTCTTGACTACATCTACTGGTTTATTACTAACCATGTAGGGACCCTCTGGCTTCTGACCGGCATACATTTCCAAATTTCCCGTGTAAAATATTTTTGAGTTGACCATAGCAAATATCTTGATACCATATTAAATGTAGGTATAAACCTAACCTACATTTACCTCTAAATCCCGGTAACATTTCATCTATTGCTACGTTTTGACCCATAAAGTAACATAATTTACAATTTTCTACAAAAGCTGAAAAAATATCTCAGACAGCCGCCAATTTATCTACTTTCAGACGTTCTAAGCGAGTAAGTTTGTCATCAAAGCTGATGCAATTATGGATAGACCTAAATCTCCATACATAAAGACATTGTCAGTCGGAAAAGTTCAATCCCACTACCATCTGACGCCCATAGATCTTGCAAATTTAGTCGATTGCTACGATGTAAGCCGGCTAAATATAAAAGACCTAAAAATGTTTTCAATTCGATTTTGTCTATTCGCCTAGCATCTCTTTCTCGTGAAAACCGACTTGACACAGAATGAATGTATTTATTTGTATACAATAAAATTAAATCCAAAATTTCTGTAATAAAACATTTCCAAACTTCAAGCTCTGTCTTGGCATTTCTTGCATTTTGCCGAACGTTAGGAAGTTGATACAAAATATTTTGCGGTTGTTTTCTGATTTCACTTCTTATTGGATATTTGTTCCATTTCCAGTCTTTATTTTTCCCAAAAAAATATTGTTCGTTAATTTCTGTCTCATTTTCACTCTTCAGAAACATTGTCTTCGGTACTCGAATCTTCTGAACCAGCTTCCACGTAGTCCTCATCTTCTGAATCGCTTTCGTTTTCGAAAAAATCTTTATCATTTTCTTCGTCTGACTCAAGCAGCATTCGCTGAAGTTTTTCCATATCTTTTGAATTATCAAATCTAAATTTTTTTTTTGCCATTTCCGACGATAAATAAAAAAGAAACACAGCAGGAACTACAAGGTTCAAAAAATACAAATAGGTACTCCAGTATTAACTCGCGGTATCTCTCAGATACAATTTCGAATAATATATCACATTACCTTACAAAACGCAAGTTATAACTAAACTGACGGCATAAAAGTATTGCGCAAATGTAGATTATTCGTTCATGCACAGCTACTAATGATTTTGATCTTGTAGAACCCATATGCCTAAATGTACTTAAGAGGGCAGTTCGATTGTATCTCTCAGATCAGCCATGACCTCCCGAGGGTTAAATTGTCTAAAAATTCTTTTAGCACACCACGTAAAATTGAAATATACCATTCTGCTGAAGGAGTGCCTTTATAAAAAAATTATTTTCAAATAGCACCCGCCCTACAAAGAAACACTATTAACATTTAACACAAACACATTATGGAGAAATCGCAGAGGAAAAGAACGATTTCTTTTGCAAAGTAGCATTTAAATGAATGTACAAAATTATCGCCTCCTTCAAGAATCTAAGCTTCTAATCTTTAGTAAATATAATTAGATAGTATAAACTCCCTCAGTCCGACCTATTTTCTTTAGTAGTCTAACAAGTAGATTAGAGCAAATCCAACGAAAATAAAATGACTGTAAAATACCTCCTTACTTTACAAACATCGCAGCCGTATAGTGGAATTTAAACTCGTCTCATTTTTCAAAACGCATTTTCCCCTTGGTCTTGGCTTCCGTCTTCTTCTTTTTCCTCTTCTTCTGCCTCGAATGTCTAGCGATATCTCGGAAAAGCTGAACGTAAATACGCAAAACGTACTAAAACACCTTGTTAACGTGACGCTAAATGATGATTAGGTGGCTTTACGTCGCTGACTACCGTATAACTGCTGGCCGCGTTTGCTGGTTTATTTATTTTTAAAACTCCGGTAGCAGCAAACACATCCTTCCAGTCCACATCGCACTGTACACATGGATTGAATGAGCTGAAGCGAAACAAGATCTGAACAAAGACGAGTGATCGATATTGCTATTTTTAAAATAGTTTTGCGTGAGATATATAGGAAATTTGACATTGCAAAGTCTACTGATCGTACAGATGTTCCAATACCTCTTCCGACGGTGACCCTTTTTCAAATGTATATCCAGTCGTTTCGCTCAACTTGTTTTATCTCTTCGTCTGCTCACTTGGAGAGATTTATATGGAAACAGCCAGCGTGTTTGCCGGTAAAGTGTAAATTTAAATGCGACATTTTCCTGGATATTTAACTGCTGAGTGAAGAACGATCCAAGGAATAAGAAGGAATGTGAAAGAGATTTATCAATCCTACTTCGTTGAATGATATACAGCGTTCATCATGTGTATTGCGCAATATCTTGCAATAAACAGGACACTAGTTACGTTTAGAATCTACTTTAAGTTATTATTAGTTTATTGCTCTTAAAACACTAATAACTAAAGTTAGACTACTAGAGTTATTCTGCTAATAGAGATGTTTGCTGCCGCAAATAATTTCGCTCATCTTTTAAATAAAAATTAAATAACACGTGCTCAAACACTTACCATTTTAAGAGTCCTCCATGAAATCACAAAATGAATAATGTCTGTTAAATATCTGCAACATTAGATATGTTTCAACTGTTGTTTCGGCAAAACTAGTACGGCATGAGGAAAAAATGCGTTTATATGCAGAGAACGAACGTTCTACATCTAGTGACGTAATATTTGCGTAAGTAAAATAATCTTTCAAATAACTTAACGATTCTGTTGACGTACCTTCACAATTGTGTCTTAATGTGCCAAAATCAGAATTTTTCTCAAAAACACTTTCAAATTTTTCTAGCACAGAAACATTTTTTGCGTCTTCAATCGCGCATAGCTGTGCGTGAACATGTTGCACTATTTGTAGAGATTCTTCTAACGGCACCGCAGAATTTTGTAATTTTTCTATTGCATCTGCTAGCCCGAAGTAATTGTCGTAAATGATGTTTAAATCCATTTTAACCTGACTATCTTGAAATTTCGACTGGCTTTTCTGGATAGCGGCAGCTGCCTTTGTATCGAATTGTAAAACCACGTTCTTAATATTGTCAAAATATTTATGATAATAAAACGCGGCCTGCAACCATGTTCCCCAACGAGTTAGAATAGGTTCTGGTGGCTCTGGTATACGGGGGCACAGTCTGTGAAATTCGCGAATACGTTTCGGTGATTTGACAAATACTGCTTTGGTATGCGCTATTAAAGCGTCTACCTCAGGATAACATTTTCTGATACTATCCGCCACAAGATTGAGAGCATGAATTTTACACGTAATGTGTAACAAATTAGCAGAATGCTTTTTAAGAGACCGGCCTACAGAAAGCATGTTTGCAGCACCATGACTCACTAACATCAAGAGTTGGTTTGTTGAAAGTTCAAACTTGTCCAATGTATTTAACACTAACTTTGAAATTACTTCGGCAGTACACTGTTGTATTCGTTTGGAGACTAATAGAATTGAAGGTGCCGATTGATGAGGCAATTTTTGATCTTTCAACTCCGATTTTATTTTTTGTTCAATATGTTCGCGCGCAGATGGCACAATTCTTCGTAACGATGTTCGACTTGGTAATTTGCACTCCGAATAGTTATTCCAAAAGCAGATAAATGGTTCCTTGTCTAGTAAATTAAACGGTATATTACATGCGATAACGCATAAATTAAATATAAATTTTTCCTTGTCTCGTGCGCAATTTCTTTTTGAGACATGCTGTTCACTATTTATGTGTCGTAGACAATGTTGTCTGGACCAACACATTAACGGGATTTTACAGATTACACATTTAATTTTAGCACCTTCATATATTAAGTCTTGAATTTCTGCAATAAATTTTCGAAGTTTGTCCGACCGCGGTCGTTTTGCTGACGAAATCAAAATTTTTCTAGGACAGATAAACAATTGCGCAAATGACCGGCAGCGAAAATGTCCGTACTGCTCCGCAGACGAAGTAATACTACCGTTCCTCTCGGTCCGAACTGATTCTACGTCGATGCGCGGTACCGCTCGTGGCCAGCGTTACTAATAACTTTAGTAAACTAAGACTTAATTCACGCATATCGATCCGTGCAATTATTAGATTACGATTATACCCTGCCATTGAGTAAAAAAGGATCGTATTTTTAGAATCAGCAGTTTTATTGATTATAACAAATATATAATTTTTTTAACAAACATTCGTAATATTTTGCCTATTGATGTTTAGCAACAATTGAATAGTAGTTCAACTGCACAGCGAAGCAGATAACTTAACGCAAAGTTGTATTAAATTTTACACAATTCTATTAGTGAATGTTGTCACTTACATAAAAATGCTACGGCACTGTTCATTTCTTCTACGGTCTCGGTGATGATCATTCCTTCATGGGACATGGGCCTTATTTTTAAACTGGATCTTCTTAAACAAATTTGATTTCCGTTCTCTTTAAAAATTTAATGTATTTAGTAAAAATGCTAACTCACTGTTGTCAAAATATCAGTAGAAACAAGAAAGTGCGTATTATACCAAAGAATTAAAAGGTAAATTAAGTAAATTAAATTTATTAAAGATATTAATTTCATTCAGGTGCTAATAATTTACCTTTGTTTTATTTCATTTACACGTTTATTAGGTACCGACATCCTCAAGTTTATTTGGCACCTCTAGTGTATGCAATTCTAATGGCCGTAATTTATTTATTTGTGAGAATGACTATATCATGTATTATATAGTTGGAATCGTTGAAAAAAATCCTTTTTTATTAAGTCATGATCGACTATGGTTTCCATTAAAAACAAATTTAATATCTCAAAAATTATAGCTTAAACAAAAATTTCGGTTAGACTGTGTTATTAAGCACATAATTCCTACAACACTCTCCTTTACATTTTCTTTTCTAAAATCAATAATAACAGAGCACCGAACGAAATAAAAATAATAAAAAAAATGTTTTTTCAAGATATCTAGTTAGCCGTGCATTTTTACCAAAAAGCAAAACGCTGATTCAATTGAGCTTGCAAACCTGCAATTCTTTCTCTATTTCATCGCCTCTCTAGCCTCCGAGATCTCCATCCTAAAGATCGGAAAAAACTCCCTGTATATTAGGAAGGGCCTACTGAAATGCTGATATCGTTTGATACTAATGGCAACACCTTTGTATAGAATATGTTCTGCTATCTGCAGATCTTCTTGACATAGACGAATTAATAGAATAGAATTAATCTTGAACTTTTCCTAGACTTTTCAATAAACCCCCCCACTATTCTGAGATCCCTTTTGCTGACAGATAGCATTGTCTTTGTTACCTTTTATGACCCTGTTATGAATGCCGTCGACTGATTTTGTCCTGGTATGTTTTGCCTCTTGACTTTCCCCCCATTTCCTAATTTCCTGTTTTAGCTGGTTCCTTTGTAGCCCCCATTTGAACCGGTGAAAGGCATATTCGCTACTTTTTTGGCCAGATGCCTTTTCATTTTCCTCGGTTCTTGGTGGCTTGGGACCCACCGTAAAGTAACGTGGTTTTGGCTTCTCATATAAGTAGGATTTGAGAGTCTTTAGTGCTGTCTAATTGTCTGTAAAAATATTTATGGTAGCACCTCGCATCCCTTCCTCAAGGTTCTTTTTAGCCCACAAAGTCTCTGCTTGAAATATATTGGTTTAGAGCTCCAGAGGCAGCTTTATATGGGTTGTTAGATTCACTAATGTCGACACCTATTCTGGCTCCTATTCTCGACCAGTTTCACTCACCAGTTTCCAATGATCACCTTGTAAGAATAACTAAAATTGTGTTGCAACGGTGTCCTTTGCAGTATGTATCAGGTAGTTTATATTGGAATCTTCAGGGGTTTTAAGATGACCTCTAAGATTTCCTGAAAAATGTATGTATATTAAAATATTTTTCTCGGGGGATTTTGGGAAAATTGTTAAATTTTCTAATTTTAAACTAAATTAACAATTCTTAGTGGGTTCGGGAGTATCCCTGGATACTCTTTTGGCAATTTTATAACGAATTTCCAAATTAATAAAACGAAATTAACGAATTTTAAAATTACAAATGTAACTAACGTTGAAATTTGAACGATGCCAATGTTATATAAACTCTCTGTTTATATAACCTCTACAGGAAACTGCCTGTTCTGGAAATTTAACCCTTTTTCTCTTCAACTAAATACTTCGATTTCACAATCGAGCACTTTAAATTGGGATCGGAGTTAAGAAACACTTTGATTCAACGAAGGCTGAATAAAGATTGAGGAAAAATTATGGCGTCGCTCATCTTTCTTTTATTTTAAATCGCTAAAGACCGGCGATTGTTTTATTCCACAGCCAATTTTGATAATTTAACCCGAATAGAAACTTTTACGATGAATTTCGATGAAATGAAATTATTTCTGCAAATAGCATACGAGAATAAATGCAGTGACGCAACTAGAAGGTTGTACTTCGAGGATTTTATGATAAAAAATGTTACCGACAACCTTTAAACGTGAAAACTCTCAATCAATTTACTTAAACCTTTCGTATAACGATGTAATTGACGAAATATTGTTTAAAACACCTTTCAATTTACCCTGTTGCTTATTTTAGACGATTTCTTCATGAGTATGGACGAATTACGTGAATAGGAAAATTAACTGACGAGTAGATTTGTCCATGATACCCTACGCTCGTCGTTATCTTGACTTATATTTAATATTTAACATCAACGCCCCAAGGCCAGTTGGCTGGGGGAGAAGTGGTAACGAGGAAATTTCCATTTTTCTCCGCAAGAGGGATATTTAGTTACCAACGAGTGGCTAACCTGACATTTAGTCGTTCAGAAGTGACAGCCGAGGCTGTTGTTGTCGTACATACAACGTTGAACATAACAATATAGATGTTTGTAATTTTAAAGCTAGAATCTAGAAGCAAATTCCAGTTCCACTGCAATCACCTAAGGGCGAGCGCACACAATCGATTTTTAGTCGAGAGATAGTTTAGTTGATAGACATAAATACATTAAGTTAGATGTAGGTGCATACACAGCACAACTGGAGATCAGCTCGATTACTTAGCCAAAGCAGTTGATGAGCACTTGAGTAGATGATAAATTGATTATATATCACGATTTTAAACCAACTCAACTAAATTGTTGCGTCGACGAACAATCGACCGTGTGTTCCCAGCCTAAGTCACCGATATTAAATCGACTGAAATGAGGTCATCAAGAACAGAACAGTGCCTATAGAGGCGCCATAAATTCTCGGCCTGATATAGAAAAAATAAACTTGGTAAAATATAACAATTTTTATTATTCAATATAATCTCCCCTAACTTCAATACATTTATTACAGCAGTCAATGAATAATTCTATACCGTTATAAAAATAATCTAAAGTTTTTCCATCAAAATGTCTTTCTGGGACGATGTTCATCGGGTCGCCGCCATTCCATCAATTCCTTTTTGGATAGGGGATCATAATACAGAACCATTTCCTGTGACAATGGTCTCCAAAATCGGTTTCAGGTCGTCTCCACACATGTTTAAAAACGAGCCGATGTTCTCGTTGGAAAGCAGAAAGAAGATGCGGTACCCATCTTGCACTAATCTTATTCATACCCAAATGGTTATGGAGAATTCGGCGAATACTTGTTTCAGAAATGTTAGACATTACTGCTAATTCATTCACTTTCAAACGGCGATCTGCTAATACCATTTCTTCAATAATTGAAATGTTTTGAGACATTATCAGTTCAACTGGCCCGTCATCTGCAAGGGATTCCTGCCCCAAACGGAAACGTTTTGCCCACTTTTTTACAGTGGAATGTGAAGGAGATAAATCACCATAAACGCTGTCTAAACGTTGTTTAATGTGATTTCACGTTTGCCCTTCTTTTGTTAAAAATTTAATGACAGCGCGGTGCTCAATTTTCGTTACCCGAGACATTTTCATGCACTACTCTTCGAACCGTGATATATATAGTGTAGGCCTCGCACAATTTATGGCGTCTACCTCGTACATTACCCCATCGATTTGATGTTTTTTTTCGCAGAAGTACACGGAAGCCTATTCAACTACTAAGCGGATCCAACAAGTATGAGACTTATTAGGAATCATATACAATAAGGGCCATCTCATAAATTATTATTTCAAATAGGTATCTGCATTATGATTTCTCAGCTTTACAAATTGATGAAATTCTGCAAAAATCGTATGCTACAATCACCTAGGAGCATCTAGAGAGTGCAATCGTCGTTTATACTCGTAAATACAAAGCATCCGATAGGCTAGTAACGTTGAATATAATCCTGTTCAGCATTTATCGATTCTTTCCCGACAAACAGGTACTAAAATGCGCGTCGCGATCCTCCAATGTATTCGAACTTTTCTAATGTCGTTCGTTTCACGTAAAAATTCATCATCAGCAACACACGATGGAACACTTGAGTGCTGCTAGATAAGTAGGAGGGCTTAAGATTTGACGCTAGGCGTTTTATTTCGCTTGTTAAGCGATTTGAACGTAACCGAAGGACAAGAGCGTCGCCGGTTTACGACACCAAATTGTGATGCGACATTCCTACCAACTCAGACGGAATGCAACTCGATAATTGCTTAATTTCGTTAAAACTCAGCGCAAACAGAAGTAGCAGAGTTATGTACTGAAATTTGTTCGAGTTTTCTCAACACAGACAATTAGCTGTCTCTGTGTTACTGCCGATTGCATCTTGAGAATTCGCTTTTCAAATTTATCTTTACTCAGCTGTGTTTGTTGTAGGATTAAATTAAAGACGCTCTTGTTAGGCAATAAAGCAAAAACCTCGTAATAAGGCTAAATAAATTGTATTAGTTCTAATTACCAATGGGATGTTATATAATATAATATAATCCTGTGGTAATCCTGGTGTATAGAAGAGACAAGAAATTATTAAGTATTTTTGCAAACGTTATCTTTTAAAGAACCTTCGGATGTTGATCACTGCTGTAAAATTATAAATCGCATCGTCTTAACGCACCCTGGTTTGACACTATAAATACAAACTTCCTATCCAGTTTAGCAACTCAAATTATTACACTGCAGGGTACCATCACACTAGTTTTATTACATCAACTTAATTTTTTTTTTTCAGAAATCCGTGTCAGGATAATAAAATTACATTACAACGAAAAATTCAGAAAAACAAAGCCTACTAAACCAGAAATTAAATAAGTACGTCATATTTGAACTACATTAAGAACCGAATAAGTAGTCTTTGATTTTATTTCTTCACTTCAAGTATCAAGCCGAGAACTGTTCTAAATTAATGTATAATGTCCCATATGTGGTACATATAACTGCATACAATATATCTTCTAGAGAAGATATTTAAATAGCGCAAAAATAATTCAATGCATAAATAGAAGCACTTTTCGATGGTGATGTATTGCAATTTGCAAAGGCTCCTGTAATAACCAAGATAATTGGCGTAATCTCATTCCGAAATGCAACACTTTGAACTTAAATGCGCATTACATTTAATGGACACGCGAATAAATATTGAGCTCTAACAAACATATTTACCGGAATAAATGCCCCACATCTCCTTCCACACATACATGAACATACATACAGAATTTACGGAGTGAAATGTGCAACAACGGCAGAATAGCAATTCACCATTGACTTCCAATAGGTACGTTCGATTGATTAGCTTTCAGCGAACATATTTGGACAGGCTATTGATCTTAATTAGAGGTAGAGATTTCCTCGGTCACAATCAAACTGGATATCGATTTTGGAGGCGATTCCAACAGACCCATGCTGTAACGGCAACGCTGCCGCCGTGTCTAAACAGTAATTAAATTTTCACCGGTCCAACTACACCGATTCCAAATTTTCTAATTATATTTCCACACGATAAAACGACTTTTTCTATCTTTCTCTGGTATGCGGGTCATTTCCATTTCCCTATCCGTTTATACGTGTACACCATAGAAAGCGACCTTTTTTTAATTTAATCCATTAATGAGTTTTTTTTCCTTGGCGTAATCGAATTTATGCAATACTGACGTATTTCTTAATTAGCTTTTTTGGTTGAGGTTCAAGGAAGTGCGTCTAAATACAGAATATTCCTCTTTTGCTGCTGCTCTACTTGCACAGATTTAATTATAGAATAAGCAATTAATGAAATTTAGGTACATCTTCTCAGTGAAAAATTCACGACACTATTATCTCGGCAAAAAAGGGAATTTCACTACATTTATCTATAAAGCTAAGTTACCTTCACGCTTCTTCGAAATTGAAATTGATATAAAATTCTAGAAAATTCTAGTAAATATAGCTCATGGTATTGGCGGAATCATTCCGGGCAAAAACAATGTAGCAGAGAAAATAGCGCTAACACATGAACATGTTTTTGCCTACCCGGCGTCATCAACATGGCTCTGAGCACTATCTTCTGCTGCTACAATTGGTCTGGTACTCTCGGTTTATGCTGCTAATCTCCAAAACAGCACAAAATATGTCTTTCGGCGACACCTATCGCCAAGAGACACAGTCACGCCTTCCCAATAGGTGGTGGACATCTACACCCCGGTTTGTCTTGCTACCCTCTGGGACGGCGTGACTGTGTCTCTTGGCGATAGGTGCCGCCGAAAGACATATTCTGTGCTGTTCCAAGTTCCATCTACGGTTATTAATCGAAGCCAAAACTTATATCGCTTAAGCTGTCTCAACAGGGGTTTGAAAATGTTCATGCGTTTTTTGTCCTGAGGGAGCCAGCGCGGCACCCAGCACGCGGTTAACTTTTTCATGCTCAAACCTTCAGTCAATATATGAAACACGCTCTTTCGACATGTTCACAGCCTCTGCTATCTCTCTAACGTTATTCGACGGTCGTCTAATACCATTTGATGAGCTTTTCTGATGTTATTGGTAATGATTGCAGCTTTTTGGCCTTCCCCAACGTTCATCATCAACCAAGCTGGTCTGCCCAAAATTTCGCTGTGGCAGCGTCCATCTCGCTTTTAGTTTACGCAAGCGTAGTTCCTTTCAAATGCACGAATTTAGTGACGGCCGGATATTCGACACTAACATTGACTAACATAAACGACTGTTAAACAACAACTGAGCGTCCAACATAGCTGAAATTGTCAAAAATATCTTTCAATGCCTGTGCAATTATATTACCAGGATATTTTTTGGTGACTAACGCCAGCTTCATGTTGAAGACTTGAAAGAAAAGACTTTTCAGACTATCCTCGTACGACTGTCAATATGTGACCCAGAAAATTATGCGATTTATTTGTTTGTGATAATCGTAACTCCGCCATAACACTTGACATTGAATCGCTAATATGAATGGGATTATGGTTAAATATTACGGCGTGCTCTTATGTATATACATATTATAACGAATGACTGGACTGCAACAGAATATCGAAGAGATACAACGTGGTGCCATAGAATGGACTCTTCGTTAAATACGAGCCTCGAGGAGTCGTGACTGAATGTGTATCTTTGAAAGTTCACGACAAAAGGTAACATTTGTCACTAGATCTTCCTTTTGATTCACAATCTATTGTGTTTTTGCAAGGGCTGAGTACAGTTACGGAATATTTTAAAAGTCCATTGAACGGTTGTACGAAGTTTATTGTTTACAATATAGATCACTCGATTAAATACTTGCGTTATTGAAAGAAAACGGACCTTATTCAATGGATTTAGTATTGCTATCCATCGATATGGATCGATATGGATCGAGATATAAAAATTAAATTAACAAAGGCTATTGAACTTGCATACAATTGTTTAATTAAACGGGTTTAGTTTTTGCTGTGTAATAAGCTTATGCCTCAAGAACTCTCTTAGAATATTGAATACTGCAATTAATAATTGCAACATAATAATAACGTTTAGAATATATATGGTCTTCACTCTCAAAATTCTATATTATATTAAACAGTGCCACCGGTTTTGTGCACTTCGCACGTCCTCAATTTTGTGAGTAAAGATCATCTTTATTTCAATCTTTATTATGAAGAACTCACACAGGGTCACCATGGACAACTTAATCTGATTTTGAAGTTCGGAAACAGTTCAGGAAAAAGGAAAGTGACAATACAACAGGAAGGAAAGTTAATGATGTTCAAAATATTGTAGAAACAATTGAATACGAATATTCAAACTAATATAAGCCACAGATTGTGTTAATGACAAATATGACACACAGTGCATGCACATGAACATTCAAGAAAGAATTTTTATGATCTCGAAATATTAAGATATCTTCTTCATCCCAAATACCAGTCTGAGGTAAGATCTTTTTATGTGGTACATCGTCTGCTTATCCAAAGCATCAATAGAAAAACCACACAAAATTCTTACAATAATTGAAGCAGAACAGAATTCAATTATCGTATGACTACAAATGTTTTGTCCAAAACACTTTTAGCAACCATGAAGTACTCTGTGCTTACACGCAGACAAATGGTTTCTTGCATCAAGGAAATAGATTTTGTTGCAAAAATCAGTCTCTATTCAAGAAAATATTTTTATTTCAAGACTATAAAAATGTATGAATAAGAAAATAATTTTCTTGAAGTTTTATTTGGATTAAATAAATATTTTCTTAAGGTTGCATGGGTAAGTATGGTACTTATATTCCGTTTCCGTCGCTACTATCTAGGACGACATGACTATATCTACTGGCACCAGGTAGCGCCTACTGTTTTTGAAGATTAGTGGCAGGAGCAAACCGCGTTAATGCTTTTCTTTCTCACATTGTTTCTGCCGGTAGTGATTCCATCAATACCATGAGCTATTTATTAGCATTATTTTAGTTATTGTTTCTAGGCAGTTTTTTGATGTGTACTTCTACATTCACTAAGTTCACTTTTGTTTGAACATTATTCTGTAGATAACTTCTACCTTAGCCTTTTTAAAATCACAAACAATGAGAATAATTTACTGTCTTATGTACGGAAAACAGAAAATAATCCAAGGGGGCTAAATCAGGCGAATAGGGTGCGTGAAGAAGCAATTCGAACCGTAACTCATGGATTTTGGCCACCGCGATAACGCATGTGTGAACTGGTTCATTATCGTAATGAAACAACACTTTCTTTTTCGCCAAATGCGACCGTTTCGTCTTGATTTCATCACTCAAACGTTGCAACAAGTTCGCATAATATTCTCCGTTGATCGTTTTCCCTTTTTGGAGATAATCAATGAAAATTATCCCACGTGAATCCCAAAACGACGACGTCATGACTTTGCCAGCAGACGGAACTGTCTTCGCCTTCTTCGGAGCCGATTCTCCCCTTTCAATCCATTGTTTCGACTGTTCTTTCGTCTTAGGTGTGAAGTGATAGACATATGTTTCATCCATGGTTGTGAATCTACGCAAAAACTCCGTTTTATTGCAACGAAACATCGCCAAACACTCGGCTGAAACATCCGCTCGACGCTGTTTTCGTTCAATTGTAAGCAAACGCGACACCCATCTTGCGCACAGCTTTCTCATGTCCAAATTTTCTGTCACTATCCGATCTACAGCACTTTTTGAAATGCCTATTATGTCTGCAAGCTCACGTACTTTCCCTCGACGGTCATCCAATACTATTTTGTGTATTTTTCTTAACATTTCTGGCGTGGTCACCTCATTTGGTCGTCCCCTGCGATGTTCGTCTTGGCAGCTCGTACGGCCGCGTTTAAACTCTGCCACCCAATATTTTATTGTTGTAAACGATGGACTAGACTCCTCCAAAGTAGAATCTAGCTCAGCTTTTATATTTGTTGGACTGAGACCTTTCAAATGAAAGTATTGTATCACATACCGATGACCAATTTTATCCATGTTTAGAAATTCTCTGACACCGTTCACTATTGATGGCTGTCAAGCATATACTAAACAACGTAGCGTCTTCAAACTTAAGCTTTATAAGGTTGGTACTTTCGACCATAGTAATTATTTTCAAACAACTGCCATCATCTATGGGTCAGGTCGGGTACTTCTGGGACCACCCTCGTATACTATTTATTTGTAATCATTGCAGCTACACGATTAAGATTTCTTTTTTTTTTTGAGGGAGAAGGCAGATTGCATTGTCAAGTAATGTTTACCACATAACTTAGCAAAATTTTCAACCTCTGTACATGTTGCTGAACAGCATGTACTTCGATGTAATAAAACGAATCTTGGAACCGAATATCAACAGCATATCCAATAAAGAAGCCCTGTTATAGTCCTGGTAAAGTAGAGGGGATTTTCCCATTTAATACTACGCACAGATACTTTGTAATATTCGTTCGCTTTTTGGTCTCATATCAAGTCACTCATGAATAATAAAATATCATCCTTTCCACGTGAGATGAAATGTTTGAGATTCAATATTTGTCGTCGAGGAAGTCAAGATACTTAAAACGGGAAACACCTTGCTGAATATATACATACATGTGTACGTATACGTTTAATCTTGAATAAGGAAGAGCTAAGCTGTACATACATATATGGTAGCTCGGAAAGACGGGTTCCTCGCCCAACGATATTCTAGTAATTAATTGGAGTAGCGACGCGACGTCGAAAGTGAAGAGGTCAGAAAGAGAGACAGTCCTTTTTTTCTGCAGACAGTCCCTTGCGCGGTTCTAGCAGAGTCAATGTGGAGAACAAACAATAGCATCACGATGCCGACACTCACGAGCAGACAGGCAACGACCGTCGACCCGCAGCTACACGGCTAGGGTTTCCCATGTCTTATGCGAAATCACACATTTACAGAACCCCGCACGTTCGATGCGGATTTCATGTCTCGAAAACGAGGCGTCGTGAGCAACGGAAAAATATCGTATATGTGGTGGCAAGAACAAAATAATAACGCGCGAGCAATGTTTGTAAATTGTGCTTTCTGAGAAATGGAGATCTAAACGTAGAGGGCGATGTCGGCAGAAGCATCGTTTAAGAAGATAAATCTAAAAAGAATGCATCTGCAGAATATTTGGAATATATATAGCTATAACCATTTACTTTGAATATGCTTCAAAGCAGTTTTGACTAAAATGGAATCGAATTTGAACATATCAGAGAAATCAAATACTTGCATGCATACCTTTTTCAAAATTAAACAATTGTAAATTACTTCGTGATCTTGCCCGGCTGATAGTAAATTAAGCATTAGGTCACTATAATTCAACGAAGTCCATGCTCCATGCTCCATACTTGCGAGTCCTGGATACTAACAAAAAGACAAGAATAAATGCAACGGGTATGAGATTCCTAAGAAAAATGGAAAATAAAGCAAGAAGGGCCAGAATTAGAAATGTAACAGTTAAGGATGATAAAAAAATATAATCAGCACAGGACAAAATAGAGGAGGAACAGCCAAGATGGTTTCGTCATGTTAGTCGCATGCCAGATGCTAAAATGCCCCAAAACATGTATAAAACAAGGATAATAGAGAAGAACTCAAACGGAAGCCCAAGGAAAACACGAAATGACGGGATAACGTAGGCACCAGCAAAAAGAGAAATAAATTTGAATGAAGCAAGAGAACTAATCAGTGATAAAAGGAAATAGAGACAGAAGTATCAAGGCAAGAGAATAAAGTGAACCACACCTTACACCTAACGGTAAAAAGGCATAGGACTTACTAAAACAGCGCGAAATTAGTGTAACGCGAAACTATACATACGTCAAACTTTAATATTATTTTCTGCCATTATTTTTGAATTTGTATGTCATGATTCATGATTACTGCAGAAACTACTAAAAAACATACCATGTAACGTTTCTGTGCAATTTCGTACATTACAAAAGCAATTATTAATATCAACAGATAAATTAAGGATATGTTATGACGAAGCAAATCATTGGCCTTAGTAGTCAAATTCTTACACTAATTTCACGTTACTCTGTGTGAACGCAGCCTTGGTATAAGAAAGTAAGGACATTTTACTCATCAGTAGTCCTAAACATTCCTGATGCTTATGACCTATGACATTTTCTTGCGCAATCAGAATTAATTTTAAGCTTAAATAAAAACCGAACAAAACTATCCCGAAGATATCATTCAAATACCAATACTGATCAAAATAGAAAATCCTTCCTAGTATGCGGTTTCATACACAAATAAGAGGGTAGCGTCTTAAGTTTTTACAAACGACCACTAGATGAAGCTATTGAAACTCTGCATTACCATTTTCGTAAAATTTGACATTTGCTATTGTTGAAACAGGGACAGCGCAGAAATCGGTTGAGTAGTTTGCGTGCAGTGAGCGTTTAAAAAAAGCAATTTTGTGAAAAAATGGAAATTTTTTTTTAACAAAAACCAAACACAACAATGTTTCAAATCCCTTCGTTCAACTTTTGGTAATGAAACGCCTTCAGAAAAGACTGTTTACAACTGGTTTGCAAAACTTCGTCGTAGTCGTGCTTCCGTCTGTGATGAATTTCGTAACATGATTGAAAAGGATCGGCATGTGACTTACCGTGAGATAGAGGCATCCTTAGGCATATCGAAGACTGAAGTACATTCGATTTTGCATAAACATTTAGGCTTGGTTAATTGAATAAATAAATTCGACAGGGGAACTTCAAAATCCGTATACAACATCGTATGGGCAACTAGCAAACCGGAAACAATGGAAATATCAAAATACTTTAAAATAGGCTAGCCACATGTTAGTACTCTACCAAATTATCAAATCTCATTGAATCCATTGTTTAATATTCTATCAAAGTAGAACATTCTGTGTAAATTTCATCTATTTATCTACTAGCACAAAACAGAAATAAAGAAAATTTAATAATGCGTACTAGGGTGAATCAGTAATTAGCGACTTCAGATTATACCTTCTACACAAAAATCAAAAATGACGCTTCTTTGAAATCTTTTAGATGTTTCTTTAGATGACAGTCTTAAGACTTTTTTCTCTGTTTATTACACTGACATCATTGTTGTACACTATAATGAGGTTGCACTTTTTCCATGCTTTTTACTAACAACAAAAATATTTACAGTAACAATAATTATCTTTTATTTTTATTAATTTAGAACATGCACAAAAATTATTCTTAAATATTCTCTTAAAGTAAGCAACCTCCTGCTTAAAAAGCAACTATATTATAGTGGGATATTGGTGTGAAGTGCGTGTACTTGCATTAAATATTAATATTTTTTATTATTTTAACTTGAATATTCAATCTGAATTTCATTTAATATTTACAGAATTTTAATTATTTTTACTCCATTAATATTACGTTATGGGGAATAATCAAAGCCACAAGTTATTTTATCTCTTACTAATATTTCTTGAAAAAAACACAAAAATCACACACAACATTATTCACATGGAATCTTGTAATCAAAATTTACAATGTCATCTAAAACATTTGTAAATGATCAGTTAGGCCAACCATATAAATATCAAGTCGTTGGATTGGCATTCCTGTGACAACGAGATAAAACAAGATATTAAGTTATCAGTAGAGTAACCAGAACTTGCGGACTCGCATAGGCGTCGGTATTACGGGTTAATATAAGAATACGAAAAATTCATAAATAAACTTACTTGCTAATTATTCAACAAATTAGAGGCATCAGGATGTGAACTACTGTAAACTTGCATCATTGCATATGTTTCCACAGTTACTTCTTTAAACCTTGTGCGTCGACAAGAAAAAATATTCTTATACATAGAAAACGATCTCTCCAGATCTAAGGAAGTTACATTTGCATGTAGAAACTGTTTTTCAAAATCACTTAAAAGTTCACTATTCTTACACTTATTATAAACGGCCTCTAAAGTATTAAAATCGGGATTTTTCCTTAAAACATCTGCCAACTTTTGACTAGCGCGTAATCCTGGCGTATCATTTAATGTGTGTAATTTATTTTTTACACTCTCCACTATGTCTAATGATTCCCGCAATGACAATTCAGTACATTGTAGTTTTCTGATGGCATCTAGTAGTAAAAGTTGAGGAATTTGAAATTCTCTTTGACTTTCTCTAATTGCTTTGGATTCATTCCCATTAAATCGCATTATAACTGATTGAATTTGTTGAAAATGGATCAAATAGTAAGAAGCTGCTGTTAGCCAAGTACCCCATCGCGTTAAAATTGGTTCAGGAGGTTCTGGAATACCTGGACAAAATTTACGAAATTCTTTTAAACGTTTAGGAGATTTACGAAACACTGCTTTAGTACTTCCAATCATCCGATCAACGTTTCCGTAATGTTGTCGAACAACTTCACCAACTAAATGCAAAGCATGCAGCACGCAGGTTATATGTATTAAGTTAGGAAATATATGTTTTAAGGATCGCCCAACACTTAACATCGTTGCTGCACTATCTGTCACAATCATCACAACTTGATCTTGGGCAATTTTAAATTTTTTCAAAGCGTTCATTATCACTTTTTGAATATTTTCCGCGGTACATTGTTGAACACGTTTGCAAGCTAACAAATATCGAGATGCTGTGTTCTCGCTAGATAAAACGCGAGCTATTACATTCACAATACTGTTTTTCTTTATATCGGTCGTCTCATCCACGGTAATCCATATTTTTTTGGAACACAAATCACGTTTACACACATTTTCTAGCATCTCTTTCATTCGCGGCAAATGAGTCTGTAATTGTGTTTGTGAGGGTAATGGGTACTTTGGAACATATTGTCGCCAAAACGTTTTAAAGCTGCTTTTCTCACCAACGACAACGGAAGATTACAAGAGGTAAACATAATTAATAAATATATGAGGAATAGTGTATAAGGTATTTCAGTTCTTGCATTTCTCATATGCTTAATACCATTGACATGCCTCTGGCAATCAGTTCTGTCCAATGCAGCCAAACGAACATTGCATATTAAGCAAAAAACTGCACTACCGTCATATTTTAAATGGGGAAAAAGTGACACATACTTATGTACATTAGTAGCAAATCTATTACGAGGCATTGTTTTCTTAGGTATGTAAATATTAGTTCTATATGAAACGATACACTAATTATGTACTTGGTATAATACTACAACACACAAAAACACCGGCTATATTTTCAAAAGCGACACGTAAGTACATAACCTTGACCGTTCGACTAATCTCTGCAACAGCTCAACCGGTACTAAAACGAAATCTCTCTCAGCGCGGTTTAACGTGATTTATATTCAAGGTCGACACTACATGCCTGCTTCTCTATCAGTTTAGTTTATTTATGAATTTTTCGTATTCTTATATTAACCCGTAATACCGACGCCTATGCGAGTCCGCAAGTTTAGGTTACTCTAGTTATCAGTTACAATCCTTTATACCGATTGGGAAAATGAGAAATTAGCTATATCGGTATCCCCCCCTCAAGCATGGAGGGGACTGAGTGAAATCCGAGCAATTCGTGCTAGTACACGTCGAACAATGTCGGGATGTAGACGTACTGTGCGAAGAGCGCACGTAATAATTTGAAGTCAAGGTCGACTGGAAATGAGGGTTTTGCATATTTATTTTGTTGTTGCTACGAAGCTTAGACGAAATGAATAAGAAATTCTAACGATGAAAATAAAAACAGATTCTGATGAAATGAAAGAAAAGAAAAGTAAATACTCTAGAAATTCTTACTAAGATCGTCCGCACATATGGCAGTCTTCCTCGTCACTAACCACATCGATAACCTTGAGCCATCGACTGCCGCTAACCCCTCCGCTTGAGAGCGAGGAGGGGATAGCGATATGGTTAATTTTACATTTTCCCAATCGGTATATACGAGAACCATACTTGCTTTCGTTCATTGCAGAATTACAGAGTAGTTTTAAGTTAACCTTTTCTTTTAAAAGATTTCTTTGGCAGATTAAATTAGGCATTTTCTCAATTTTTAATTGGTTAAAAATTGCAAACGCTTTAGGTTTCTCTTGTGGGTTAGTTTTCGATTAATATTGTAGTCTACAGTGAATATTATAAAACTGATTTACATGAAAAATAAAGACCTTATTATTATTACTTGTGATTACCTTTTCATTTTATATTTCATTTGAAACATCTCAATGTAATATCAAAACTGCATCAAGATATAACAAATATGTCACGTTATACTTACGCTTTCAGTCTCTTCTAATAAACCTTTTAATTTACTATAATGACCTCCTAACGAGCATTAAAATTATTGCCGCGTTGTACACCAACAATAGTTGAGAATGATCATTCACAATGAAGCGACCGGCAACAGCGTATTTTCAACGTATAGAACGAAAGATCTAACTGTGATTATGATGCAAATTGGTGTGCTCACAAAAAGATTCACCGCTAGACTTACAGCGATCCCGAACAACACCGGTACCATTGCACACCGTTTGGACCGTTATCTTGTATCACTTATTATTCGAAGACATTCGCCATTGAAACGGAGGGCTATCTAATCGTGTGCCAGCGCATCAAAAGGACAAATCAATTACGGTAAATTTAATAAAACGAGTCGCAGAAGAAAGGAAATCCGAGCGCAAAAAATCCAAATTATATTACGTCAATGTGGACGCTTTTTATTGCAGATCATCAACTTTATCATGATAATTCGATACATTCCATTCTAGAGGATACGAGGTGACTAGAAATGTTATTTTAGGTAAGAATATTTTTACGGGGAGAAAAAATTACCCCAGATTTAAATGTCGTCATCCGCTAAATTCGAAGAAATTAAAAACACCGTAGAAGAAAGTTCAAAAATGGTTTGTCATCTTCGAAGTTGTTTTGGACTTAGAGGAAAGCGCTGTTGTAGAGTTGTGCTACATTTCGTTCTAGTACTTCGATGTTTTTATGATCACGTGTACCACATTGAATTTTTGGAGAAAAAAAACTGTTACGGATAGTTTCCATTTAACTTTATGCATTCATACCAAAAAAATCTTTTAACGCATTGTATGGAACGAACGTTAATGCATTTAGATATAATTTCAAAAATGCGAATTTTAAAGAAACTGGGTAGATAGTGGTAATACTGGCTGCAAAACCAAACGAAAACATTTCGAACATGTTCTAGATCTATATGTTACAAATTGTCAATGCAGTATATCACGTTAGCAAATTTTAAATTTCCCTCTTGTGATAAGTTGAAAATAAATTGATCATCAACTTCTTACAATTAATAAAATTGAAAATTCTTTAATCATTCAAACTAGCTTCACATTTGATATTAGTATTGGGAATGGCACATGGAAGGTCTTACACCGAGTTGGTGATATGCTGTAGTGTAGAAGATTATCGTTTACGCGTTAACAATGCAAACAACACTGGACGAGCTACATTGTACTATCGTTGCGATTAGTAGCGTGTGTGAAATGAATTCGATTAATACAGAGCCGTATGGATGCGCGAAGTGTGCGTTGTACACAGGCGGCCAATGTAAAGGGCGGCATCGGTGACAAGTAATCAACAAGGAAAACGAGCCGTTTGACGGCACGAACTGAGTAAGCAAAAATCAAAGCAGTCTGAAGGATATAAATTATTGACTGTTTAGTCTTTCTATAAAAAAATGCTTGTAAAGAATTTTACTACTTTTCGATGTACATCATAACTATTCCCCAAGTATAAAAAATAAGGAGGGGAGGGGCGGCGGCAAAATATTTTCGCACACAAACGGGCAAATTGTTTGGAAGAGCACTGGATTAATATATTTGTAATACTTTGTAAAGTATATCTTTTTGAAATCCAGTGATTCTCTAGTTTTTACTATTGTTATTATTATTAATTATTATTACTCCTTATTGCATAATATCAATCTTATTTACAATTCAAGCAGTTTACGTATTATATAGGATAGCGCACCACATTTGCATCGGTTTACATACGAAAAGCGGCAAAATATTTTAAAAATATTTTCATTAAGAGTTATGTAGGTTCATTGAAAGCAAGTTTTAAAATTGTTTTGATATATACAGGCTGACCCAAAAAAAGTTATACGCCAAAGTTGTGAAAATTTAAATAGAACATCCTGCATATTATTTCATATTTTCATAGTGTGGACTAGGCACAAAATGAAAAATTAACACGCTTGGGTAACGACCGACATTATTGAATGTAAAAACAATTTAAGCAATTTGTTCGTTAGTAAAACAAACAAATGATGTACAGTTGAAAGGTAAATATAATCTAGCTAAAAAAGAATACAAAATTCAGATAATTGAGGCGAAAAAGAAATTCCATTGTAACCAGCTAAATGCCACTCAAAATAGAAATAGAAACAAAATCGTATGACCCTGGGTCAAAGAAAGAAGCGGTAGTTCCATAAATCCAGTAGAACTCAAATTAAAAATCAATAATCAAATCGTAGAGGATGGAAAGACGATGGCTAATCACCATGTCTTAAATCGAACTATAGTATCATGCACTGTATTTTTTATTTTTAATTTATCCGCAATCCGTCTCTCTGCGTACCCTTCCTGATGCAAGGTAATAATAGCAGATCGTTGTGAAACAGCTAGAGGCTTTCCACGGGGCATTTTAAGCAGTCAATCCGAAATTATTTTATTTTTCACTTGCACAACCACAGATACTTCCACAATAACAATCTCTTCAGAACTACTGCGTTTACAAATGTTATGATACTTTATAAAGGATATACGAATATTTCCAGGTAACACGAGTAAATCAGCTAACCCTCCTAGGGATTATTATAAAGCTTTATTGTCACTGTAATTATTGGGGATTTCCAACGTAATTATATATTTTATGATAACGGTCTTATAATAGACAAATACTACCTGGAAATTGGTAAAAGGCTTCCAGAAAAGGTTAGTTTTAATAATTCCTCACAGAAGTGTATATTATATAATTTTAAAATTTTTTCCTAAACAGTTAATATAATTTGTCAGCTTGCCCGAACTTCCATGAACGTTACTGTATATAGATTTAAGAGAAAGATTCCTCGCAATAGTCAACAGAAATCGCTATTCCATCAAGGTAATTCTAGGCCGCATACTGCCCAAAGAACTCTCCAAAAACTAGAAGAATTTGATGAGGTGGAATTATTAAAACAGCCAACTTACTTCGACTTAACGCCATCCGATTACCACCTTTTTAAGTCAATGATAATTTCTCGGTGGGCGTATTTTTGCTTATGTCATAGAGATAGAAGAAGGATCCCGTGAATTCTTCACCTCTAAACCAGCGGAATGGTACAGACATGAAATCGAAAACCTTACCATACGACAAGAAACTATCGATCATAATGGATTATATTTTGGATATTAATTATCTTTGTTTTTTTTTATACCGTTAAATTAAATTTTATCCACAAAAGACAAAAAAAATCTTTTGCTCCACCCTAATATAATGCAATATGTACGTCTCATACAAATTACGTAACACATTCGTGGGGAACTACAACCAAACAAAACATAAGCAAACTACAAAAACCAATCATATAAAATTTTGAAATTTATATGTAATCTCAGGACGGAAGAAAATGACTCTAATAGTACGTACTTTAGCATAAAATAGACATAAATTTCATAATCTAGCGGTCATTTGTGATATCTTAAACTGTAGATTGGAGATTCCTTATATTTCCAAAAATTCTTGTTGCATGTAAGTAACTGTAAATCAACGTTACCAAATCAAGTTTTAAGATTGCCATCAGAATCTCGATTTTTCACACTGACGGGCAAAACAATGCGTTCACGTCTTGCAGTGTTTTCGTATTTTTCGTTTTTCTGTATCATATCGTCTCGTCGTTCCCTGTCTTTTTGCCGTCTAATTAAATCACGGTTCATTACAGCGAGGCCGCATGCAGACGAAAAAATGCGTTCCCATAAAACGAAACAATATGCCTTTACCGTGTTTTTACGTTCGAAGTACGAGAGCACCACCATTCCGCTGCAGGATTTACTGCCCATATAAATCTAATAGAACCTGAACCATGACAAAACCATTTGAATATGCACGACTCCGCATTTTCTGTCTAATTAACTGAACTGTAATCGCGAACACTCGACCATAGCCAGCAATTGCACGACGCGCCGTTTTGTGAAATTAGAAAAAAAAAACGCTGACCGAAAATGCAATTTCCCAAAATGCATCTAAAACTGGAAGCGAAATAGGTCGACTAATACATTATCACTAGTCTGGGCAAACAGCGGCAACAGTCAGTGTAGTAGATATCTGGTGCGGAGTCGACGATTGTTTATTTCACGTGTTCACAGCGTCAGTACGAAATCGATGCTGTATGCGAGTAGTTCTGTGTCTATGTAGGCTGTCGTAACTTATTTCGTAATTGTACGCTTATGTTTGCTTTAAAAATGTCGCAGTTAGGAACGTCGCGAAAACGACCAATGGCAGACACAGTTAAAAACTTTATAGTGGACATGCCGAACTTAATTTTTGATGACGCTAAAATTCAATGTCTAGTTTGTAAAATCCCTTTAATGTGTTGGTCCAGAAGCCACTGTCAACGTCACATCGAAAGCAAACAGCATTCTTCTGCAAAAAGTGGCATACGAGACCAAGAAAAATTCACATTTTATTTATGTGTTACTCTTATTTTATGTAATCTATCGTTTCGTTTACTAGACAAAGAAGCATTTGTCTCCTTCTGAAATAAATATGCAGACTGTAAATTACCTAATCGGACATCGATACGAAATGTAGTGCCATTTGCTCGTGAATATATAGAAAAAAGAATGAAAACGGAATTGAAAGATAAAAAACTGTGATTGTGTGTGGACGAAACAACAGATCGTCAAAAACATTCTGTGGTTAATGTAATCGTACGTACAATGGAACCACATCGACCGTCATCCTCCTTCTTACTTGCTTCCAAAAGAGTTATAAATTGTACTGCCGATGAGATTTTAAAGGTGGTGTTGAACTCATTGAACAAATTTGAAGTTTCAACTAAGCAACTTTTAATGTTTATGAGTGATGGTGTCGCAAACATGCGTTCTTTGGGCCGATATCTTAAAGAACACAGTGGTAACTTCTTACATGTAACGTGTAAAATCCATACTCTAAATCTTGCGGCACAAACGATTCCTACATGTTTTCCACTAGTAAATACATTGATTGCTAGTACAAAGACAGTGTTTCTAAAGTCCCCGAAACGTACCTGACTATTTCACAAACTGTGTCCTGATTTACCTGAACCACCACAGCCGATTGTTACACGTTGGAGAACATGGTTGCAGGCTGCGTTTTACTACAACAAATATTTTAATCAAGTAAAGAAGGTAGTTTTAAAATTCAATCCGACAGAAGCTGCAGTAATCAAGAAAAGCCAGGAAATATTTCAAGATAGTCAGGTTAAAAGAGATTTACAAACTATTCACAACAATTATTTCGGACTAGCGGAGGGAATAGAAAAATTACAAAATGTTTCGATGTCGCTAGTGGATTGTGTTCAAATTGTGAATGATGTTCACGCACAGTTATGCGCTGTAGAAGGCAAAACAAATTGGTGTGTAGTACGAAAATTGTTTGAAAAGTGTTTTACAGAAAGACTCCGATTTTCTTAAATTAAGACTAATTTGTGAAGGTGCGTGTGAAGATGCATTAAGTTGTTTCAAAGATTATTTTAAATATGCAAATATAACATCGCTAGATGTCGAACGGTCGTTTTCGGCATTAGAAAACATTTATTCCGCACGTCGTACTCACTTGACTGAAACAGCTGTGGAAACATATCTATTGATTCAAATATTTAACAGATGTTACCCAGTTCATGATTCCACGGAAAACTTTTAGAACGGTAAGTGCTTCCGCATGTTTTATAATTTATTTCTTACTTTCTATTTTATGTGTAAACCTTTATGCGCTCGCCACGCCTCTGGCTGTTACCGCATATTTGCCCAGGTTAATTATCATAGCGTCGCACTAGGGTACAATTATTATTTTCCCGAAAGTGTTTTATTTTATTTCGCTTGCTAAAAAGAAACTTGCAAATAACAGTTCTCTTTGGAATTTACGCTTATTTCTATGCAGTAAGTCGAATAATTACAAGTATTTAGTAGGGGATTCCTGCCAGTTAGTGTATCTACCTTGTAAATTGATTAATAGACACATACCTTATATTAAACAAATTTACATTTACCAATTCCGCCTGACAGAAGAGACCACTAATATTTACTCTTATGCATAAATATACAGCATGGAAAGCAAGTGGTAGCTGTAGTGCGACACTAAGTATTTCCAAAACCGTTACATTACTGACAATATTAATGTTATGGAGTTTACTTGTCCACATTGAATTGATATATATTGTTGTTTTTAATAAACCTGTAAAGATAATATTTTAAGATTCCCCGAAGATACAAGAGCTTAATATTGTAGAGTATATAGAATGAATGATCTAAACTTCTTAATTCTTGTTGCAACGTATTTGATAAAAGTTCGTGCCTTGGGTATTGAAAAAAGCATTCAAGTTTTCCACCTTCGCAATTAACACCTCATACTAACCAAAGATGGACTTAAAGTTAGTAAACCATATTTTTTAATATTTCGTATTGTACATGTCATTTTTTAACAATAGGGTACCGGAGCGTTTTTTTTTAAGTTACATGATAGGAAAGACCCTTTAATGTAGTAAATAAAAATTCAAAACCTTTATTAACTCAATTCCAATATTCATCTGGGAAGAAAATATCGATGCCAACTGAGTGGAAAATATTTAAAAAACGAAGGTTATAGTTGCAGGCTATGAGCTTGGTTTCGGTTAACGTTGGGGGCGACTTTTAACTTAAAAGCTTTGGGCATACAGAACATAATTGACGCACAGCGCAGTCTGAAAATGTCAATCTTCTAGCTTTAGTTTCTCTTGAGTTATTGATCTAGCATTATGACATATGTAGGTATTCCATCAAATTTCATTCAAATCCATTTTTTTCTCAGAAATGCTACGAAACAAATAGAGGAAAATCTCACTGAAACTGTTCTCAGACGCTGAATACGCAAACTTTCGGTAAAATTATTTATCTTGCTCTACTGATTGTGAGATTTGAGGAATAATTGCACTTATAAATTACCACAATTTTTTCTACCGCTTTTTGCATATTTTTATTGTTTATTAGCTAAAGCTGAGTACATCCGTTAAATTAAACAGTCCACTTCACTTTGTAAATTGCGCATTAGGGCGCGTTTATAGTGAGGCTGTGATAGCCGATAAGAGCTATGATAAGAGCAATAAAAGCGTCGAAAATATCCATCACGGATGATGTTTACGAAGCTTCGGCAAGCGCGTCAGTTTGGCAGTTGTCAAAATATTTCCATTGGCGCCTTTCTTGTTGATTTGGATGTTTTTGATCCCATATTGGAGCCTAAGAGCCGTTTGACACTTACAAGAATTATTATGAAAATTTTAGTCAAAATTATTCTGAAAATTTTTAAATAAATTCTTTTAAAAATCTTTGACGTGGCAAACAGTATTCTTATTCTGAAATTTATTATGAAAATTTTCACAATAAAAATATAGAGAATGTTCTATATTTTCAACAAAATTTAACAAGAATCGGCGCGAGAAGGTGCGCACAAACACCGCGCGAGTTAATACATTCACGCATGAAAGTGTCTTCCCATTTCATTTAATGTCACCTTCAATTAAACTCAATATTAATTAGAAGTAAATGTTAGTCATTCTTAGAAAATCTCTGTAAGCACTAAAATAGACTACGAAACATATAAAAAATACTCAAGAAATCTAAAGAATGAAATACAGAAAACAAAAAAGAACTACATTTCAAACTTTATAGAAACGGCTAGTAACAAAACGGCAGCCACTTGGAAAGTAGTTAAAAAGGTTACCAATAGGGGTAGCAGGAATAAATTTTGCGTAGATGAGATTAGAAAAAGCTTGTCAATGGCGAATAACACCGATTGTCTCTCACATGTTAACAACTGGCTAATAAAAATGTGCGAAAACTCGGACAATGATATCGAAGTCAATATGAAAATGATCAAATACATTGATCAAACTGTGTTTATACATCCAACGTCACCTTACGAAATATACAATATAATTCTTCGTTTTCGTTGGAGCTGCGATAAGCGATAACAGGGGCGATTCTGGATTCGTAACCATGGCCATGGCATTATTTAACCGATCGCAACTCGTTATTTAATATTAAAAATACAACAAGCAAGATCGCCGTCAATAGCGCCATGTGGAGTGACCTTCGGCTGAGTCTGAATCGGGTAACTTCTGGCAGGATTAATCCTTTCAACCCCTTGCCTCCAGCGTTTTATTAGATAAATCCGTCCCCAGCCATCGATAATTCCGGGGAAATTGCTAAATAATTCCTCTTCTTAATTTCTTTCTACAAAATCATACAAAATAAATTCTAATTTGTATTTTTTTGTAATTTCGCAATTTAAATATCAATTGATTCTTAAGTCCGGTAGTAAATATATTGTACGGTAGCCGGTACACGTTAATATCTAATCGTTAAACGTTAGATCGCGATCTCGTATGACATATTACAGGCTCCAACATTGTATTTTTAAAGAAAAGAAATTTTAGTTGATTAAAAATGTAATTAACAAGAATATAAAAGGTTCTCTATACGAAACGTGTATTGTAATTGGCCGTCACTTTTGACAAATATTACCGGTAACAAAGGAGCGAAGAGACGCCATGACAACCTGTCCTGTTTAGTTCCAGTTACCTCTCAGAGAAGACGTATTTGAGTAACAATAAGTAGAAAATTTTCAAAGCAAATTCAATCAAATTTTACTTCAAGTGCAAAATTAATTCAAGTTTGATTATTCAAAAGAACGTGGGATTTTTCTTACGTGACGTGTTTCTAGAAAGAGGGCGCGTAAACGTCAAACTTTGAAATTAATGTTTTTACTCCATTAATTTAATTTTCGACAACGTTATTTGCGACTTACTCTTTCTTTACTGCCGAAAGAGTATATAGGGAATACCTCCGGATCTACGACCGTGAAAAAAAAATTTTTTTGGTCAGAAAACAATTTCTCAAATTTATAACATTACAGTAAATACACCCTTACAAATGTACTTTTTTCCAATGAATACAATAATCAAATGTTGAAAATGTATATGAACAATTTTAATATCACACCAATCTGTGACTTAAAATCTAAAGACGTTTTACCGGTTTTGGAAATAATGGTCCACTTAATATGGTAAATACATCTACACGACGACGTGTTTATTTACATTTAATGATTAATTGGAAACGATAGAGTATAATTTATTTATGGACGGCTATCAAAACCATTAAAGCCATTAATTATTGCTTTAAAAATTATCTGAAAGCTCTCGCGCGCATTACTTCGGACATTACATTGTTTTTGTTTACCTATCAGCTACGTCTATCTCCGTTATGCAATCAATAATAACGCGAAATCTAAACTTTCACAAACAGGAATCTTGCGAGTAAAATAAGGGCGCGGAAAAGCATATTTTCGAACGGATCGCAGATACGGATTGACTCGACGTTGTTGGAACTATCAATCACCAGTCAAACGTTAGAGGAAGTGTCATTAATCATCAATACAACGGTCCCCTTCTTTCCGTTACTGGCCGTACATTTCTTCTTCGAAATACAACAGATACTAACTGACACGCGCCGCAGTCTTCATTGAGACGCTTCTCAATGTATTCATTCGGTAAGGTGTTTATTTAATGCACTCCTAATTGAACTGATGAATTTTATGAGCTGATAGATTATATTTTCTTTGTGGATGTGCAGGCTACTGCCTTCGTACAGTACAAAGTATATATTCTCAATTTCTTCGGGTTCACATATTCCGCATTTCCTGTGCTTCTCTTTGTGTCAAAGATCTAGGTTATAATATTGGCCATTCCTTTAAGTTAAAACTCAATACCTATATGATATACCTAGCACCAATTTGATGAAGCAGACATTCATGTTGTTTACAACATGAATTGACTCCTTTTAAATCGATCTTTAGTAACCAGCTTCAAACATTACTTTATGGGAGTTTAACACTTTATTTGTTAAATTTAATTTGCAAAAGATATATTTTTGTATCTGTAAATAGAACTACGTATCGCACGAAATTGGTTGAATAAAACTGGCTAGCTATAAAGAATAATGCTGTATTTCAAAGCCTGTATCTATTTCTATAATGTTCTAATCAACAGAATTCCTTTGTACTGTCAGATTCCGATCCCTTATTCACAACATCACTATACGGAAGATAATTATTTCCACTACACCAGCTCTTAAAATTACTCCTTTGAAAGGAGCTTTCTCCTACTCTTACTTTAACAATCTGCTCTACGAGGGTAGTCTGAAAGATTTCAAGCCTTAATATGAAGATGGCGTTACTTGTCAAAAATGTTCTCGCAATATGATAGACACTTTTGATAATTTTAGCCATATTGCAGCCTACGTTGTTGTTTAATAGTCGTTTGTGTAAGTCAATGTTATCGTTTCTGGAAAAAAATCGAATATCGGACCGTTATTAAATTCTCGCATTTAAAAGGTAATACGCCTACGCAAATTAAAGCCGAGATGAACCGGCGTTTACGGAGACTCTGCACCATCATGTGTCACCATAAAGTTTTGGGCAGCTGAATTCAAAACGTGGTCATATCACGTATCACAACCGATAATATCGGATAAGTTCACCAATTGGTGCTAGACGACCGTCTAATTAAGGTTAGAGAGAGAGCAGGGGTTGAAGATTTGAGCATGAAAAAGCTAATAGCACGTTGGGTGCTCACTCAGGACCAAAAACGCATTGGAATGAACATTTCCAAAGTCTTGTTGAAGGAGCTTAAGCGAAATAAGTCAGAGCTTTGACGTCGATTAATAACTGTAAATGAAACTATTTCCCGTCGAAATAGTGGACAGCGAAGAATGAATCGGCTTCGAAAAAGGCGAAGACGGTTCCATTGGTGGGGAAAATGATGGCGACTGTTTTTTGGGGTAGTCATGGAGTTGTGTCAATCGACTATCTTGAAAAAAGAAAAACAATAACGGGGACACACTACACATCACTACTTGACAAGCTGAAGGCAAAAATTGGCGAAAAGCGGCCGCATTTGAAAGAAAATAAAGTGTTGTTTCGTCAAGACAACGCACCGTATCACACTTCAGTGGTCCTTTCGGTACAAATTCATGAATTGGGGTTGGAATTGATAGACCATCCACCGTATTCACCAAATCTAGCCTCTGGCGATTTTTTCTGTTTCCTAAGCTCAAAGTTTCCCACGGAGGACAGAAATTTTCATCGAATGAGGAGGCCATCACATTCGTATGGATTGGACGGATTAAAAAGATGAGAGCTGGGAAAAGTGTATAGTCTTACAAGGAGACTATGTTAAGAAATAAAACCGAATTAAGAAAAAATACTTATTTCTGTGTTAGACTGGAATCTTTTCAGACTACCCACCTATATCGAATGCTATAGCACAGCTCTTTCTTAGGTCTGTGGCCTTTGAGCAGATCTTTTTGCTGGCTCCTAGGCATTTTGTTTTGGCAGGGATAATTAAAAATTAATTTGTTGATGCTTACGGCTGGTAGAAACTACATTTAATTTCAGAACTAATAAATGGCAATTGAGCATGGTGGTTGAGCAGAAAGCAGTTTTATTTTTGTTCATCTCAACTATTTCATTAGCTTTAAATATAATTAAAGTTACACATTATTATAGTATTGATTATACTATAGTTTGTTATTTAACAAGAAGAAAGAAGAATGGAAAACAATCAGTTTCCTATTCTCCTGTCAAAAGCTTCGGCAAGGTGTAATTCAAATGATCGACTTGAATGTTGAATTCTGAAAAATTGTAGGGGTTGTTGTTCTGTATAGGTACAATCTTAGCCTACGTTTGAGAATATGCATCTGTTAACATTTGCGCAAACAGTATATCGATTCCTATAAGTCACGCTATAAATACTTCCTTCAAAAGTGGAGAATTTCCTGAAAAATTAAAATACGCAATAATTAAACCCATTCATAAGAAGGGTAACAAAACTGAATTTAGCAACTATAGACCCATTGCACTTACATCAAACATATCTAAAATAGCTGAGAAGTTGATGTATAATCGAATGACAAGATTTATCTGTAAACATAACATCTTACATAACAACCAAAATGGGTTCGTAAAGAAGAGGTCTACAGCACGCGCTATATTTCAACTACTGGAAGAAACAATAAGGGGATTTAATAACAAAGACATTACAGTAAGTGTTTTAATGGATTTGACGAAAGCTTTCGACAGTGTTCATCATGGAGTTCTGCTGTACAAACTTGAAAAAATGGGATTTAGGGGTGTTGCGCTGAATTGGATCGAGTCTTTCTTAACGGAGAGAAAGCAGTGTGTTACAGCAAGTGAAAATTCTGGAGCAAAAATAAAGTCCAGCTGGAGGACCATCCGGTGCGGCGTACCGCAGGGAACTATTCTTGGGCCTCTCCTGTTTCTTTTGTATGTGAATGACTTACCTGCAATCATCGATAATTTGACGATTTTGTACGCGGATGATACTTCTTGTGTTGTAAGAAAAAAAACGATTCACAGAATAACAGATATAATAGAAACCAATTTAACAACTTTTAAAAAATGGTTCCAAACAGACAACTTAAAACTAAATCCAAGTAAAACCCAAATCCTGCCATTTAACATAACTTCGGGCAGTTTTTCGGTGAACTACGGGGGTGAAATACTTACCAGTGTAGAACGGACTTCTTTCTTGGGCATCACACTAGATTCGGAATTATCCTGGAACCCTCACATTGAAGACTTGTCATCAAAACTGAGTGGGCTGTGTTACGGACTCAAAGTTATATCGTGGAGTGTGAGCGCTGCAGCAGCACTAAGTGTATATTACGCGTGTGTACAATCGAGGCTGCAGTATGGAATTATATTCTGGGGGAATGCAGTCAATATTGAAAGAATCTTCATCATTCAAAAAGCCTGTATAAGAGCAGTGTTTCAGCTAAAACCTAGAGATTCGTGCTGGGAAGTATTTAAAAACAACAAAATACTTACTTTGTCGTCTATTTACATATTAGAGACTGCTTTGTTTGTCCAACAACATTACAGTGAATTGTTTAAAAAATATGAACTCGCGCATAACCATAGTACTAGAGGGAATGCTAACTCTCACTTATTACCGCCTAAAACACATCTTACTAAGATGCAGAAGCAAACCATACATCAATGTCTGAAAATATTTAATCGCCTTCCAGAAACACTTAAAAACAACACAAAAATGGTATATAAAAACAAATTAAAAAAATATTTGATCGGTGAATCGTTTTACTCTACTAGAGAATTCTTTACTAAAACAGTTTCTGTAGGGTAATTTTCTTTACTAAATTATTTTTTAATGTGTGTTTTGATTGTGTTGCTTGTGTTTTTTATATATTGTATGTACTTTTTCTATTTACGTTTAACGACAAATACGGTGTAGTTTATACATGCATATTTCGATGTACTTTATTCTTATATAAGTGTGACGTAGTCTATACAATTTGTGTATTATGGAATCAATTGACATTATTATTATTATATTATTATTATTATCATACAGACATCAATACTACTGCAAAAGTATGAAAAAAGCTCGGCAGTAATTTTCTTAATACGTAATTGCAATTTTACATGGTTTCGATCCATACAATAAATACTGAGTTTTGAAATTTATGTAACCTTAAATACTTTGTCTGTGTAAATTACAGAAATTTGGATTTTGACTCACCAGAACTTAAAATAAAAATATATAAAGAATTTGACTTGAACGCAAAATGTATTCTGAATGTAATAAAATTTCTAACCCATGAACCTGCTTAATTAATCATATAAAACGTTTTTACTCAACAGAGGAGCGCAAGAAGCAATATCCGAAAAAGGCTGACTGGAAAATTTTACATAGTTTAACTTACTTTCCATCCATATATATAAAAAGCGCAGCCACTTCAGTATATGTAACTACGGGCGTGGAGCCGCCTAATAATATAAAAGGATGACTGTATAGTGCAGGATACAATTGAATTTGTAGTCATGGCAACAATGTAAAATACTCCGATATCTGGAGGTAAAATAGAATAGAACATCTGTGAAAACGAACGCATTGTAACAACTCTTGGAGGAGTAAATATAAGTCATAACCATCATTTTAAACTACTATCTGCATATTTAAATTAAATGATTTTTACTCATGTCCAAGTAATCAATTTCATGAAGTTTAAATACTCAAGCTGTATATAAAAATCGATAAAAACAACCGCTATGAAGTAATACCGGTTTTGAGATAGGTCTACATAGACAGCTTCTGTTTCAAGAACAGTCCCGTTAGTTATTCGGTTAGTAAGTATCCTCCTCCCAATCTAGGAGCAACCGTACAAATTTCTACGCAGAAATCGATTTCGATAGGGCTATAATTAATGTTCATACTCGATGCAACGGAATTTACCATATTAACGTTATAACGATCAGTAACCTGTGTCAGAAGCACGTGTTTAAGTATGCTTCGTTCTAAAGAGATTGCTTAAACCACCAGCATATAAGATTGTAATGGGAATATAATGTTGGAAAGTATGGATTCATAGTCATTTACGTACAAGGTTATCATAAAGTAAGGAACATATTTCAACTTATTATAGAAACTGAATTTCATGTATAATATGATTTCTTATGTCCAACACTATTTACCGCAACTGTTCGGTATGACTTTCGCTATGTCTTCGGTATGACATTTTGGTGGTATACAAGTACCCACCTTTCCTCCACGTTATACACCGAAATATACAACATTTCGTGTTGAATTGCAGCAATTTGTTTCCTAATAGTGTCTTTTCATTCTTCCAGCGTTTTTTGTCATATTCTAAATACTAGATGTTTTACGTAACTTCAAAGCCAGAAATCCGCTGGCCTCAGATCAGGCGATCTTGGTGGCCATGAATTTTGAAAATGTCTGCTTCTAAGCTTATAAATCGTATTACAATACGACCTTGTAAAACACCAGTTAAAAAGTCTTTAGCTTGTCCTGCGTAAAAATAATGTTTTCAATTGCGTCCTCATTTTGCAACTGTAGAATTGCATAATCTCTTAACATTTGCAGCTATTGTTCACTAATAACAGTTACAGTTACCACCTCGTCATTCTGTATTTAAATGAGAAAAATGGGCCTCATCTGCCTATAAAATAGTTGATAACCATTCAATCTGAACCATTATTCGCAAAGAAAAATCGTACCAGATTGCCAAAACCGCCTCCTTCAAATCATTATCACAATCGTTTTGATATTGCATTAACACTACTAATTTCTAAACGATATTGGCCATGTTTTGATTTTTCTGAAGAACTTCTGCAACTTGGACATCACTAGTCCTTTGTCTTACTAATCTTAGGATGTCAATTACAGACCTTGTTCTTTCAAATGTGCTAATCAAATTACGGTACGCCTTCATTTTACAGGGGTCTGCTTTCAAACCCATTCTCGTACGATATCTTCGTAAACCAACAGTAATTTCTACCACATTCATAATAACATTGTATTAAACTTAAACAAAAATAATGCTAGTATAGCTTATGATATTGGCGAAATCACTACCGGAAAACACAATGCGAGAAGAGAAATGCGCTTGCCAAAGAACATGTCTCTGCCTACCCGGTGTTATCACCGTCCGAGCACAATCTCTTCTCACCGCTATTTGCCTCTCGAGTTTATGTCACTAATCTCCACAAACAGCACTAAAATATACTTCTTGGCGCTACCTAGTGCCAAGAGATGTAATCTAGAAAGTAGCGACAGAAACTGGAGCGTAGGTGCTAAACCACCTCTGAGGAATCATTTACATGTGTAAATACCGTAACGTTCAGGCGCAACGCCATCTTGCGTTAAGCAGCCCACGAGCTGCTCAACTCGTTTAAATTTACGTTAAGATCAGTTTTATTCTGAGAATAAATCACTAAATTGCAATTGCAAATAAATATATGAATCTAAGTGGATTATTGGCATTACAGTATCAGACTGTATATACAAATCTTCATGTTTATTCTGTAGGTAATTGAAATTATTTCTATTAAGCAATAAAGCTTATGACTATTATAATCATTTATTACTACTTCTGTTAAAGTTAGTTTACAATTTTCGGAAGCAACAAATAAAATAAATGTACATACTTTGTATAGGTACATATGAAGATACGTACGTGATAAGTTTCTCTTGAATGAGTAAAATTAAGTATACTGTTAACAACGCTATGTTAAATGTTATCAATCCTATAGATATTACTTTATACACAAAACACCCACTCGCGATAAAAATCAAGTTGTCAATATTTACCATTTTACACCCCCGAGTAACGAAATCATCCGACTGCATCCGACAAAAATCGCCGAATTCCGAATAGGTGCGCCAGTAGTTATGAATTTGACAGTTCGTAATAATGACGTTAAAACAACTGTAGAAGAGAACGTCTTGTTGTCTTCTCAGCCCGACTAGATACAAACATGGCCCTTTGCTTGCCTTGCCACCCAATATTAATACGACGCGGCCTGTAAAATATTCGTTAGCATGGAATAGAAAACGCCGATTCTTCACAACAAGCTATAATAACTCTAATTTAAATAAAACATTACAATTGAACAATTACATACGTATCGTTAAAGCTTTAACGTCATTATTACGAACTGTCAAATTGAAAACTACTCGGGCACCTACTCAGAATTCGTCGGATGCAGTCGGATGATTTCGCAACACGGGGTGTATCTAGTTGAGCGGACTGATCTGTATATAATGAAAATATGTTAACTAACTTGTTATTGGTGCCTAGGTCGTGCAATTTTTGCCTATACGTTCATTAACGTCAAAATTAACGTTCCTAATAGGTTGTGAAACAGAATAAGCAATATATTTAGCAGCAAATGTCACATTTATTTAAAAGACATTTTTCTTACGATCAGTAAAATTATAATTCTTGGAAATATCGCACAGTTAAATGAATTAAATACCCTACTAACTTTAAGTAACTGTTCCGAACTCTGCAGGAGTGTACCCTTGTTAGCACAATGAATAATTTTCGTTGGTCGACATATTATATTTACTATGTACTTAAAACAATACAATAGAAATGCTTTATTTGATGATTACACATTTACGCATATTGACGCCAAAAACGAACGCAAGTGGGTCTTCTAATATTTACCAAAATGTGAGACCTGTTCTGGAAAACCGGCGATTGAGCGAAACGTATAATTGCGGCGGTTCGGCGAAACATCCGTACAATTTAAAGCGTTCTGGGGGTTGTGGTTGAATAGAACGCTAAGTGAAGCGGAAACGGATGCATCACTTAGCGTTACAATCTCTCCGAATGAATGGAGTCCGTTAATTTATTACACCATGGGGTTTTTTAAGTGTGTACAGACGTAATTGTTTCACATTGGCGCGCGGTGACGAAGAGGGCGCGAGGTACAAGTACGGCTGGAATAAAGCTAATTCCGGCTCATCATTGATATCAATTAAAGAATTAAAACGAGTTGAGCGGAGAATAGAGACAAAGGGAGAGCATCTACTTGATTCACACAGAACAAAGGTTAAATTAAAATAAGGATAGATATTCTGCAAGCCAAAAGTATAAAATCACATCGGGGATGAGGAAAATAATAAAACAATCGTGAAAAATATAACAGCTTATAAGAAATGAAGTTCATAATTTACTGGAATTAGTTATCGTTCATATAAAAACTTCGTGTAAGGGAAGTAATCCTACATTTTTAAGGGATCTTTTAGGAAAATGATCGAAGTTGTTATTTATTTAATTTCCTATAGCATTATCCAAAGATATTACAACAAATTAATATTACAAAACACTTAAAAATATTTCATTCATTTAGAACATATGTTTCGGGAACCCAATCCTTACTTCATTATTAAAAAAATTGGTAGAGAATGAAAGGTGAAATTGCTGTATTTAATGAATCTATATATAGTAAAGATAACTTCTTATTTTGTTCGTCACTCCTTGTATATTGTCTTGTACCTTCTTGTTACGCGTACTGTAGTTAGGTGTAGTAATCAAATCGCCAAGAGAACTATACCATTATATTAAACATACCAAAGATGTATATTAAACATACTGAAGATGCTTACGCCAATTGCGCTTGAGTTATAGCCCTAAAAAAAGTAATAATTACACCACATCCTATTTCTGTCGGATCTCCGAAACAATCTTGTAACCATTCCATTCTCATAATTTGCTTGCTCACTTGCACACGTGTCTTGCGTAATCTCAGCAAATTTGTAACTTGTTCACAAATAAAACAGGGAATTTTATCAAAGATAGTATGAGAAAATAAGAAATTAAAACTTATTTTGTCTTACTATCTTTGATAAAATTCCCGATAACAAGACGATATCCATCTAGTCGGTGCTACTTATTCCCTGTAATTACACCTCTCACCACCAGATGACGCCAGTACTGAATATGATTACAAGAAACAATATTTTCGTAACTGTCATATGTTTATATGGTGATTTTTACAATAACAGCGAAAATTAATTTTGTTGATTATTGAAATAGTGTGAGTAGTGTATCATGGTGTTTGTGTGAGCTTAGCCTTCATCAACAAATCTACCATTGTCTATACGTTGCGAGGGTGAGTTTCGCCTAGGACAGTGCTGTACGACATCTGCGTTGCGAGGGTGAGTTTCGCCGAGGACAGTGCTATACACCGTCTGCGTTGCGGGGGTGGGTCTTACCTAGGACAGTGCTAGACACCTTCAGCGTTGTAAGCAGAAGAAGACTCCTGCTAAATGAGATTTTACAACAGTTTGTATACCCTTATGGATGGTGACGTAGCACTTCTTCTGAATGACGTATGTAACAAAAAGGCAAGAAGAGTATGTGGATCGATAAATGAAGCAAATATGCATTGTCATCTATAAAAAGTCTATAAGGTTTTCCAAAAATTCGTTAACGTAAAAATACAATTAAACATTCACAAAATGATTTAAAGAATAAATACAAAATTATTATCCAAGTAAAAAATTCTCTCTAACGAATATTAACATCGACCGCCAATCGAAGATGTATACGAGGTGTAGCAATTAAATAACCGGACTGGTGCTACAAAACATTTTATTGATCACCAATTACATTATAAAGTTTATCCCCTTCAATGTATCCTGCTTGCCGATCCCTACAACGCTCCATACGAATTTTCCACTGTCGAAAGCAGTGCTGGAAGTCCGTTTCTGTCAGCTTGTTGAGAACCTCTCGCTTTCGCTTTCACCACTTCCACACTGTCATTTTACCTTAGGAAATAAAAAAAAGTCACCGGGGGCCAGGTCGGGCGAGTTCGGTGAGTGGTCCAACACGGTGATGCCGGATTTCGCAAAGAACGCCTTCACAGACAAGGCAGAATGGGCTGGCGCATCCAGGATTTGCTCTTCCACAAATCGGGTCTTCGTCTTCTCACTCGTTCACGAAGGGTAGTTAAAACCTCGTGTTTCACAAGAAACTTGAGGTTAACTCGTTGCTCGATCTGAACACTCTGCATTTTTCTGACGCGACGCTGGCGTAAGGACTTGAACGGATGATTTCTACAGCGAGACTAAGGGACGTACAACTGTGCCCATCGAGCTCCGGGTAGGGGAAGCGTCTACAAGCACAGACATGTTTGCCGATAGTAGCATCAGTCCGGTTATTTAATTGCCACACCTCGTATATTCCAGTTACACATATTTACACACAACAGCAGATCCGATCCTGTCGCGCCAGCGTCGCCCAGAGTGTCAGCTCTAGTAATCAACTCCAAGACTATATTCGTTACTGGAATTGTTCGTTAAACGATCATCGATTTATCATAGATTTTTATGAGAAAGAGATTAATTCGTTCTGAAGATCCAAAAACTGAAATAAGTGTATAGTTCTTAGTTTATTTATTGCAAAAATATTCAAAAGCCGAAATGAATAAAAATTACCTATTAATCGGTTCTGGACTGTTTTTGAGATATTAAAGAACCGGTCTAATATCGATTGCCTTTCTCTCTTCTCCAGGATTTCTTGAGAGTGGTGAATGGTATTGTCATTGCAGATATCTCCAATCGTTTTCACCTCAGCCACCACCATTTTGAGACCCTTGCTCTGAGAGTCTGTCACTCTCCCTAAAAGTTCCATGATTAATCGCATCTCGATTGATTGAACATCATAAGCCGTTTCTAAGAGATTTCTTTTAAATTTCATATAAAAAATGTTGCCTTTTTCTTTAAAATCTATTAGAAAACCGAATATTTTATTTTAGAAATCGCGCCCCTAATCGATATAATAAAAGCATTCTTAAAAGCACGAACTCTTACACTGAATGAATTCAACAAATCGTGTTCGCTGACTTCCTTTTGTTAAAGCAACGAGAAAATCATTACATTAACTAATAAATTTATTACAACAATGAACTACGTTTGTGAAGCCTGTTTCACCTGTTGCTTTGTGAGAAGCGAAACAAACGTTATTTCATTAGACATTAATGCATTCATTATATCAATAAATCCATTTATTGTATATAGCGTAAATACCAAAGTATGTGTTCATCGATATAATAAACAAACATTTATTAAAATTATCTCGTTCGTTAGACCAATTTTGATAAAAAAATTGTTACATTAACGTTCTTTTTTATTGTATTTACATACATTTTTCGTTTAGTGGAGATGTTCTTAAATGAAAAACTTTTTTTAATCAGACACCTTCGTTTAAAATAGGCACTATTTTCAATTTCTCTTGTTCTATACATTCTCTATATACGCCCAATAGCAATAATTAAACTATGTGGCATTGAGCTTAATTTTACGCTGCTTTAACTTAAAAAAAAAATAAAAAAAAAAACGATTTACACAGCTTCAACGTGATTTCAACAAAGTATTTATTTTGTATACCGTATAAACTGTACACAAATACATCCGCAAAAGATTTTAAATCGGAGTCAAGGCATACAAACCAACTAATGTGGTTTTAATTTGTATTTAAGATAAGCAGTTAAAATTGATATTAATTCTCACTTAAGTAACTTAATACGCACTTCAGACTCAAGCTTCATCAATGTAATTTCCAGCCGCGGTGTGTGTACACAGCGCGCATCATTCGTGCTATCCGAAGAGAGCGTAAGAATACCGGAGGAAAAAACGCGGCGTTAATACTTCACTGTTTACAGTTACATAATGATATATTCCTCTTCAACATATGTATATGTATTCCAGTCTATTCGGTGAGCATTTCTGTGAGCTGTTACTACGCTATGCACCGTTAGATCGGACGACGATAAAAAGTTATTTGCCTCGTTTGAGAATGCGAGTTTGTCGTCGCAGTCTTCGGCATTCAGACTACCAATGGGGGTCATAGAAACGGAAATCGTAATTTCGATTATCTTCGGGCATTTCTTCGGTAAGCCGGTTCTTTTGCGCGACGAAGAGTTCGGTAACCGAATGACATTAAATGTTACATATTAGGCACATTAGCGTGCATGGCATTTATACTTATTGACATACTGGGTAGGCAGCGCGAGAACGAATATGAAGAAGAGTTCTGTGCGAAAGGTAATCGTCATCGTTGTGGCCGCAATTGAGTAATATTAACTTACCGTTAATGTTACGTAAACATATGGTCGTTAGTTTTTCGTGTCGAAATCAGTTTAATGTAATTTATAGTACAACCTCCTTAAAATTTTTTTTGGCAGTTAGTCACTTAGTAATACCATATGTTATAGTGCTAGAGACATTTCGCAAACTAATACAAGGGTTCCTTTTAAATTTTTACAGAACCATGAAGAAAAAAAAACGTTTGATACAAGACGTTTTATTGTTTTTCAAAATATTCGCCATTGAGATTTACATACTTTCGCATGCGTCCGAGCCAATTCTGGAAACACTTTTTCCATTCTGGAGGTGGAACGTGGTTTTTAAATGCTTCAACAGCTTCTTGAGGTGATAAAAATCACTGTCAATGCATTCTTTGTCTGGCATTCGGGAACAAAAAGAAGTCGTTCGGCGATAAATCAGGAGTACGGGGAATGAGACAAAAATCACCTTTCAAAATTCAAAAAACCAATGATTTGACGTGCTGTGCGAAAGCTGACATTGTCATGATGAAGAATGATGCGAAGTTTTCGATTGTTTCATCTATGACTTCTGGCAAACAAATTGTTGTATACCATTCCCCAAGTATTTGTTCTTCGATCCTCCAAAGCAATGCTTGCGACATGTCCAGTGTAACGAAAGAAACAAGCAATCATTTTTTTGGAAGTGTTTGGTGAACACCCAAACAACAGATTGTTGCTTAGTTTCCGACTCGTTTGAATATATCCAAGCTTTGCCACCTGTTACGATATCGTATACATATTTCCTCTGTCGAATTTTTTGAGTGTTTCCTTACACCAACTAACACGAGCGCTCTTTTGTGCTTGGATCAAATTATGCGAAATCCATCGGAAACAGATCTTTTTCACGTCTAAATGTCCATGCGAAATTGAATGTACACCTGCCTTCGATATGCCTAAGAATGCCTCTATCTCACGGTAAGTTACAGGCCCATCCTCTACAATCATGTTGCGCACAGCATCGATGTTTTCTGGAACAACAACCGATTTTGGTCGACCTTCACGAAATTCATCACTGACAAAAGCACAACGACGGCGAAATTCTGCAAACCAATTGTAAACGGTCTTTACCAAAAGTTGAACGAAGTGATTCCAGGCATTGTTGTTGTGTTAAATCATTGCTAAGATCATAAAAAAATCATCCAACGAAAATCCTTACTTGAAATTTCCATTTTATCACAAAAATGCTTTTTTGAACACACACTGTAAACAAACTACTCGGCCAATTTCTGCGCTGTCACTGCTTCAACAATAACAAATGTCCAAAGTTCCGAAAATAGCAATGTCAAATCTCAATAGCTAGTGGTAGCTTGTAAAAACTTAAGACACTACCCTCGTATTTAAAATTAATTCAATCTGTGAATTTAATATTTAAAAAATATTTCAAAGTTCTTTTATTCTATCATCCTAGGGTCGTTTTAAAGAACGGGGTTTGTATGCGTGGCGCATTTACATTAAGAGGGCGCGGAATACGTCAAGCTACAATGTTAATCTTTCCGTCATTTATTAATTGTTTGCAAGACTATTTTTTGTTTGTAATTTACTTCCTGAATCTACAGTAATGAAGCAAAAAGTCCATCGCGTCCCTATTTTTAGTAATAATATTATAGCGGGTACACAGGGTGTCCCAACCTTCTGGAATTGTAAAATTGCGCTTATTGTATGAATAATGGGAAGCTAAGATTTTCTGATGTAATAGACCTATTAGATTATTCCATAAAAGTATTTCCATATATACCGGGTGATCGCTAAGTAGAGAACCAGGCACCTACTTTGTTATTTTAAAAGTAACATACTGTAGATTATAATGTTTTTCGGTTCTCCATCTGGAAATAATTCATTATAATATGAATTTTATCTATCTATTTTTAACAGATTTTGAGATATTTGAAATTTTGTCCTCAATCGCCTAAATTTCGATATACACTCTAGCGTCAATTTTTAAGGGATTAAATTGCATACTTGCTTCTATCTCGACGTGGTATTAGAGCGCCTTTGAAATATACAGGGTGTTCAGTATTGAATATTAAATTTTGCCAAATTCAAACACCAGAAACGTCTTTTTTTAAAGAGTAGCGTATATTTTTCAATTTCCCTCCCGGAAGTGACTTCCTTCGAGGTTCCCAAAATTATCGTTCGAGTTCGAGTGCGTTTTGCTCCGAATTGAGCAAATGCGGCACCCATCTTGCAGAAAGCTTTTTAAACCCAATTAATTATGTAAAATATGAACTAATCGTTCATAAGAGATGCCCACTGCTTCCCCAATTTCACGCACTTTTATTCGGCGATCTGCCAAAACCGTGTCATGGATTTTATCCACAATTTCTGGCGTGGTAGCCGTTTTCGGACGTCCTAAACGTGGTTCATCACTCACGGTGGAAAATGAAAGTGATGAATCCCCAAGAACGGGATCTAACCTTGATTTAATTTCCGTTGCGGTTTTCCCTTTCAAATAGAAAAATTTGATGATCCATAATTGAAAACACAAAAAGGTACTTGTCTTCAGTACTTGCTAAATCCAGACTATTTGACAGATTGATTTGATATTTGCAGTCAATTGATATGAAAGAGTTGCCAACACAACAACATGAAGTATTTGGAAAGAAGCAACCCCCTAGCCGCGATTCCGGAAATTTGTCAATCAATCCTCGTATATGAACATTTTTTAGAGGATACTCTATGAGATACATTATGTCATCAAAAGTTTTAGCTTCCTACTATTTGGGACATCCTGTATGTATGTACTTTAAATAAGTATAATTTCCAACAGGTATTAAAACATCAAGCTTCTTCAGTGGTGATTAATTATACGCGAAATGTTAAGGCGACGCAGATTGTTGGATATACGTATGTATATACAGCCGTCGAAGGGCGATCGAGAAAGTTGCCGGCGCATAACGGAACCTACTTCGCTCGGCTCCATTCTCGACGACTGTTTAACGTAAATAACTTTAATTTGTAATAATTACCTAACGTAAGGCGCGCGCACTGCATTGCCCGTTTGGAAATCGCCGAGAGATAACGTGAATAGCCTACGAAAATACGTTCAACACGTTGCCTAACGACCGCAAAGCATCGGGGCGAACAGTAAGATCGCATCATCAATGTGTTAAATCTGCTTATATGAACGTAGGTCGAGCCTTATACAGATTTGCGCCGAGGTTCTCTGATAATTCGGAATCGTCGTCAATTAGTGTACACGCAACTTGACAAAGTTTTAATTAAGGCGGCCTGCTCGTATTAGGCCTTTAAACGACCAGTTCCAATTAGCGATACGCCGGATAAACCTGGAACGTATTTGTATACGCACGATTTTTGTTAAAAATACCATTCGATACAATAGTCTGTTTTCGTTATGTTGTAATTCCTGTTTAATCCTCCTGCGCAGTCTCTTCCATTTCATAAAATTCAAGAAAATTTACACAAAATGACAGGAAACCCAATGGGAAGTAACATATCTAAACTATTCTAAAACGAACCCTAACAGATGTTTGCTGAAAGGATGCAGATAGCAACGTTATGGTCAGATACTTCAGATAGTGTTTGAAACTAGTTCAGGTATTGCAAGAATCAAATTAGAATGGTAGTTTTGTTTAATAGTACTTTAATTGAATTACATTACTGGAGTGGACTGTATACTAGACTAGGTATTGACCAGTTGCGCGGGTAGTTAAAACTCAACTCATCTTAAAAAAGGGTATACATTCAGTTTTGTCCGTATTACAAAATAAATGAAGTCCTTGCCACTTCTAGTTTGTAAGTCACATAAATTACCCTAGTCGTCATAAACTTGTCAGTCCGTTGAGAATAGGTCTTTTTTAACGACTGCCCTTAGAAAATAATTTATTAGTTCTAACACAAAAGTGATGTATATAGATACATATGTATATCTAACCTAAAATGCATGAACAAATAGCAATTAAAGCAATCCTTACTTAATATGCGCAGACTAGAAAACCTACATCATAAGATAATACCAACCTGATATGACAAGAACTTGTTGCATATCATTTAGAAAGAAGAGTACATGATTAGGTTTTCAAAAAGTTCTACCTTAGACGTCCTCCTTTTACAAAATAACTAAGTGATTATAAACTGAAATGATTTGCAAGTGATTAGAAAGTGACCCAGCTGTCATTGAAAGTTGACGTTTACATATTTGTAAAATATCAAAATGATAATTTTTTTTCTACAGAACGTAGAATTCTTTTACATACAAAATGTAAAAAACTTTTACATCCGCTCACAATAATCAAAGGAAATGATACATATTTTATTTATTACTATCAGTAAAAATGCAGACATAATTAACAATCAATTTAACAATCATTACTTCTAAAGTTTAAATTTAAATTCATAATTATACAATTGTGGAAACTGACTGCAGTTGAGAATGATAAGTCGCTCATCAGGGTGCTTTTGAATCTTAGATTTTTACAATTACTATTGAAGCCTTATCCTCAATATCATCCATTGTTAAATTCAATAGTTCGCTTCTTCTGCATGGCATTAGGCATATATGGGAATGCCTAATATTTAAATAACCTGAAACAATATCAGTCTTTTATCAACGAAACCATACACAAATATTAATTAATGAATACAACTCACATTCATTAATAAGAAGACTTCATCTGGTGCCGTTTGAAATTTCCCAATTTCCGCTTTTCTTAAAACTTTTGACTTTTTTGGACAATATCCTATACATTTATTTTTCAGATAAACTACGAACTTGCATAAAGATAGTGTAATGTTATAATTGACAACATCGAACGCAGCTACCAGTAGCGACACGTACAGTGAGATCAGTATGTCCAATCGTTCAACGTCAAAATCCCTCTGGCGGCTATGAGCTCTTTCTCAATAGCTCCAACTCGTTTAATAACCTCCTATCACTGGAGCGGGGATGCTAGGAGATTATTTTAAATCCAGTAAACGACGATCATGGTGGAACGGATAAATAACTTATCTTCTGTTCATTTTCATCACATCCTAAATCTTCAATTTTAGTGGAATATTTTCCAGCATAAATTCAGTTGTATTTTTAGAATAACTTCAGAAATTAAATGACGTTTATCATCTTGTTTGTCAGTAAATTTTAATATTGGGCAGTTGTGGGTGGTGTTAAATATCATAGGGTAGCATAGATTTAGTCTTCCAGTTGCGTCCCTGCATGGCATGCATTATGCTATTTTTTAAAATAAGAATATTCATTTTAAATTTATTATCAAATTATATTTCGAAAGGTATAGTTATCCAAATCAGCCGTGTTCCCATTTTCTATGTGTTCAGCGTTTAAATTCGACGATAAATACGAAGTAAGTCAAATTTGCTGGTTCAAAAAATACGCAGAGTTCCAGTACGTAAACATAGAGTTTATTTAATCGACGATACCCAATGTATGGTTCGCATACGTTAATAATTTTTCTGAACTAAAGAATTTTGGCAGGTCATTGTCATATGTTGAAAATATTAGCGGACCTAAAATAGACCTCTGTCGCACGCCTAAGACAATATTGCCCTAACCTAAACAGCAATTGGGAGTTAACACAAAGGGATCTATTGCTTACAACTGACATAATCCAATCCAACAAGTAACCTCTTATTCCAACCACCTAGAGTTTTTCTTTAAGGTATAGAGACAGATTAAAAAAAAACTCCCGCAACATATTTACCTTTGTCAAACTGCTTCTGAACGAATTCCAAAAATTCCACGAATGCAGTCTCCGTTGACTTCTCCTCAAAAACCCGTGCTGTGCATCGTAAAATATATTGAATTTAGTAAAAAAATCTTTTAGCTTATTATACACTGTTACCTCAAAAACTTTGGAAAGAACACTTGATATTGAAGCTTATTATACACTGTTACCTCAAAAACTTTGGAAAAAACACTTGATATTGAAATAGGCCTACAATTATTGGGATCATACGCATCTCCTCTTTTAAAAACTGGAATAATTTCAGCTGTTTTTAAAGTATTTGGAAAAATTCCCCTGGTTATTGGTTTGCTAAATATTGTAAATAGTGGATCCAACAACTCTTTCGCAACATGCTTAACAACTTTTAAGTTGTTTAGACTGTTAAGTTGTGAATTTACACACCGCCAAAGTTCTCTAGTCTTAGTTTGAGCATTGGCTGTACGTTCAAAGTAACATTTTTGTTTGGACTTTATAATTTGCTTTTTTAAATTTATAAATTTCAGAGAACATAGAACATTGTTTGGATTGATACCAGTCCAAAACCTCAGCTCGTAAATTTTGAAGCTTACTTGACATCCAAATGGAACAACCCCCACCAATTGAACCAAATTTCTTAATTCTAAGACATAGGATCATATAATTCATTAAAAGCAAACATAAAATCTGCCATCATAATATTAATATTAGCATTCTATAATAACACTGCCTCCCAAGACACCAATTGAAGCTGGGATTTTAGTTGATTCAAGCTTTCTTCTTGCAAACTACGAATGGTGATAATTGACTGATCCTTCGTCGGAAGTTAGACTTCCGAAAGCAGCGCATCAGCCAGGCCTGATGATCGACTATATCCAAATCTCGCAGTAAACAATAATAATATGGTTTTTGCAATCTTGATATTCTCTAAACATTAGAACTGTATATGATATGTCCGTTATCATCTTCGCATGCAATATTTACGCTAAGTTTATCGTCGCTGTCTAGCATTCCTGCTTCCTCTGCATTTCCATGCAATAATATAAACATCGAAATTATCACCTTCCTCGAGATTATAAACACTACGGCGAATAAAAGCAAAGTGCACCAACTACATCTATTGCATTTTTGATGTACCCTTTCTCATACTGCGTTCACATGTGAATATAAGTGCTATCTCTCATAGATAAGGCCATATGATGTGCATACGGGCAAATAAGACGCAATATAGTTTTCTTCTCGTTTGATAACGGACAAATTTCGCGATTACGTCACGCATATACACTTGCACAATAAAATACATGCCCGTTCTTCGAAACCGATAAAACTGGCACAGTAATCGCATTACAACCGATGGAGTTAGTTTCGGTATAGATACGGAGCCAAGGAGGTGGATCTTTCATGAAAGGCCGTGTGAGAAATTCAAGCGTTTGTCGCGATAAGGGACAGAGACTGCAATCCACCAGCTATACTGTCTGGCGTCATTCCGTATCACCTTTCCTTGCATCTCTGTTTCGCGATAGCTCCTTATTCGCGAGTGATTAGTGTTAGTGCGCCAGTGTTGATTGCTGAAGGAATTCTCGAGTGTAAATATGAAGAATAGTGACTATAAACCGGGTTTTTTCACGTTTCCTAGAAGAATTGGTCTTTTCAGAAGGTTTTCCTTTATCTCCCAACAGTACGTAACTATATAATTTCTTTAGAATTCAACTTCAGAGATAGCACTTACTGCTACCAATAATTTTCCATAGCACTTAAGTACAAAAAAATATGGTGGTGAATTTTTCAAAACTTAAGGATAGAGATCGCTGATAAATACTGTCGCACTTTTTGGTCAAGAATTGCTTATAATAATGAAAGTATAGTGTTGCGATTTGAAAGAATTGAAAATTTGACATATTGTGATTTTCCTAAGTTCCCAAACATGTTAACACCCTCTATGTCACATATCTTTCAATCTTAGTAAAATGTAATAAAGCTCAAGCCTTTCTCTTATAATATGTTAAAATTTTATTTTGGCAACCTCAAAAGCTTTTGGTACATTATAATTTCTTTCAACATTCACAACTGTCGTTTCTTAATATTAAACATGAATATCTTCATAAATGTTTACTTTAACCGTATAGCAAGTGAATTAAGAAAATGTCTCATTTAAAACAAGAAAGTTTAGGTCCTGGTTCTCCATACATCTTTAGCCGATGTTCATCGTCGCGCATTGTATATTAAAGCACTTTGTTACGAGCCTCGTCAACATACACAAACGCAGAAAGCTTCTGGAACACAATTCATTCAATCATGATTTCGCAAAATAAAAACAAAATACAATTATAGTATTGGTTTTTCCGTAAAATGAATAATTCCTTTTGATTTTAACTATCCAAATTTTCTGAGCCAACTACGTTGTTGTTGGAATCACTTTGAAATAGATGAATCCATTTTTTTGTCTTTCTACTTCTCGTAATATTTTATTGCCTCATTGTTATACAAAATAGCGGTGACAAGATTGTATCAATTCTCCCAGAAAATAGGTGCCTTGCCTTTAATTTATGGAAAAATCAAGGAATGCAAGTTAAATACTAAATAGAAACCTGTAATAGATATGTTAAAACTACGCGTCAGAAGGTATGTGAACGCACATCCCCATTATGCCTATCAGCCTTGTTGAAATCTATCTGACGTCCTCACTACATACAAAATGAATACGTTCCAAAGAGCTTACGCGTAACTCCGTTCAGTACATTTTTGCAAATGAATGATGAAGAAGACCAACTTTTAGGCTGCAGTTGATTCAAGTATAAAAAAGCGCACTAAGATTGGATTCGACCAAATCTTCAAGGTCGAAATAAATATCATGGAAATGGTTATAATGAATAAACTAACCATAATTTACAAATAAGTAAATTAAATAGTAAATCATGTTGTACCTCCATAGGCAGCGTAAGCAAATAATACAAAATTCGGATGTAAATGTTAAAATGCTTTTACACGTATGAAATGCAACAGACTAACAGAAGCCATAACTACAAGCATACGAAACTACAAATTGCTCAAAATTGGTTTCCATACATTGCATTTCTTGGGAATAAAACATCCGAAGTTGAGTGGTCTTCAGACTAAGTATTTGAAGATACAGAGAATGACGAAGATGGCGCACTTGTTGATGGGCGTGGAGAGTTGTACGTTGGTTGTTGAAGTCTTCGATAATTTGCATGGATTTTTTGAATTCTTTGATTTTTTGTTCGATTTCATTTTTTTCCATTCCAAACGAAATATTTATTTCTAAAAACGCGTCATGTCCCTTATTCTTTATCTTTAGGCATATTCCGGTAATTTACATTCCCAGAGAGCTAGATCATTGCACTACATATCACTTAAGCCTATTGCATTTGAATTGATCCACTCCATGTTAAATCACAATTGAAATTTACAAACAAAAATTGCTGCGTACCGCTCGGCAATGCGTCTACACCCGGCCTGTCGGCAAAGTCGTGCCTTAATATATCTCAAAATATTTATCTTTCCAGTGTAGCCAACTTTTCTGACCTGTTCAATTTACATGATTTAACTTGATTTGTCATTTTAATATTCTTATGGAAACCTTTTGTAAATTACAGCCAATGATACTTATTTTATTAAGTGAATTGATATAAACTTTAGCTTTTCCGGCTCGCTATACCTTCACCCTTCCACTGAAACTGAAATATTTAACATAATATTAGAAATTTCTGGTAAGGCATCCCCGGGCTTAGATATACATATCTAACCTTCCATCGCAAAAAATAAATAAGTCGTTCTCTGATGGAGTGTTTCCCCGGGAATTGAAAGCTGCAAAGGCCATACCAGTCCATAAAAAGAGTAGTAAGCTGTCGATATTGAATTATAGACCCATATCTTGTTTTTCCAAAATTTTCGAAAAATCAATGTACAAAAGGATAATGTAATTTTTATCGCATAAGTTAATTGCGCAAAATCAATTCGAATTTGTTAATGGGAAGTCAACTGAAGGCGCAATTTTTGAGGCTCTGGATGCAGTGTACTGCTGCCTGGTCGAGGGGAAACCAGTTGGCGGTTTGTACTTTGATTTGTCTCTGCCATTTGACACCGTAAATCATGTAATGCTAGTACGTAAGATTTCTCGCTACGGAATAAGGGGCTCTGCTTTGGATTGGCTGTCCTAATATTTGACTGACCGTTCGCAATACACTTTGGTTAGAAGTGGCACGCGTGATGCCTTGTCATCAGCTACTGGTGTAGTACAAGGGGTGCCTCAGGGTTCTGTTCTGAGCCCACTCCTATTCATATTATTTACCAACGATTTTCACTACCATATTCCTGGTAACTTGTATCAACTTGCGGACGACACCACTATTATTATTTCAGGAAGTAGTGAGATAAATCTTTGTGCGAATGGTAACAATTGTTCAAGTGCTTACGTAGTGTCGGGATAATGGCTTGATAATGGACGATACACAGCCGTGCATGCTCTCTTTCCATTCTGCCCGCAGTGTAGCTAATAAGTCGTTGTTGGTACGCCTAGCGCCCAGAGCGATTCCTGTAGTATCTAGTACCAGGTGCCTCGGCTGTTCCATTGACGAGTGCGTGGCGTGGGAGGACCATGTGTCCCAACTCTGCGCTAAGTTGTGTTCTTTAGAATACGCATCACTAGATTGGCGTACAGCGTTAACTCTGAAACTTTACTAACGTTTCACCATGCACACGTTGCGTCTGGGTTGAGTTACGGTGTAATTTTCTGGGGCCAATCCTCTCACTTTTGGCGCTGTTTTGTGCTGCAGATGGGGATTATAAGGGCAACGTTTTCATTAGATAGAATGGATTCATGTCGTCCAGACGTTATGGCGTTATGACGTTGCCGTCTCTTTTTATATATGAATGTGCTATATTTACGCATAGGTACAAAGAATTGTTTCTACGTAAAAGCGACATAAATAATACGTATACAACCCGAAATTCAAACGAATTAGCAACTCTGAATCACAGAATAACAATTTACGAAAAAAGCCCAAGGTACATGTGTATAAAAGTTTACAACAACTTACATACCTCAGCAAATCAAGGCTCAAAACATATATACTTTCAAAGACCCTTTAAAGGAACATCTTCTTAAGAATTGCTACTATAGTGTCTCTGAATTCTTTGTTTAATACACCTGTGATTGCTGGACATCAACTTTTCATGGGTTTATTTATTTATTGTGATTGCATGTGTGTTTTATTTTATTTTATGATATTTGTAAATTGTTCGACGAAACCTATATCCTATTGGATTAATTGGCAAATAAAATTATTATTATTATATTATTATTAAATTTTGTTTGTTACCGCTTGCATTAGAAATCAAGTTTGGTTAAATTGTCAGTAGTCTTACTTAAAATCCGCCAAAGTCGCTACAAACTCGCTGAAGATGATAGCAGATATATCCTTACAAACCTAGAAATATTTTTTAGCAACGACTTCCAATCTTTTAAATCTCTAACACTCACTCAAACTCATGGAATTTATTCTGCAGACTGTAAAGACGACTAAACTGCTTTAATTACAATCACAGTAACATAACGGCTCTTGGAGCAATAGCGTATATTGTTTCTGTAAATTTAAAAAGAAATGCTTCAGATGAAAGGGAATAGCACAAATTTGGACATTATAGTGTTATTCATAATAATTCCTAAAATGAGTCATTTGTTTTTCTACATCGTTACGCTATTTTGTGTTATGTTTGTCAATAATATTTTTTTTAACAAATTATCGTAGAACAAACGACACGTACAAAATTTGGTATTTCCCCAGAAAAACATTTTACGTATTTTGGTCATAGAAATACTTATCTCTAATCCGAACTTAATATCAAAGTCATCGTTCCAACGCACATCTGGCTGAGATCTTGTAACCAATATTTAATGCTGCACATATAATGCAAAAATGCCTGTCTTGAAAGAAATTTTTTATCCAGGATAATAGGAAAATTTTAAGTTAAACAGAAGACCACTGCCACCCTACATACAGACTTCATTGCAACTTTTGTCAGTAACCTGAGCAGAAGTACCGACTATACTACGTCAAAACAACAGGAAATGAATTTCTGGGTATTGCAGTCGACCAAAAAAAATAACCTTTCTTTGTACTCCGACCTTTCGATTTATTTTAAATCCTTTTTTTTTATTTTTTTTTTGTTTCTCTTACAAAAAGATTTAAAGTAAATCGAAAGCTCAAAGTACAAAGAAAGGTTCTTTTTTTTTTGGTCGACTGCAATCCTCAAAAATTAATTTCTTGTTGTTTCGTCAATAACATACATTGTCTTAGAATTGATGACGTATACAGAAAACTATTTGATGATTCATGAAAAAAATATCTTACGAATTCTGTTCTGGGAATATCAGTTCATCTCAATGTAACAAAATGCAGCAAAGCAAGTCGAAACACAATTCTTAATCCGATCTGATAAAGCAGTTATCATTACCAAACACTCAAAGTTAGTTAGAAACAAACATTTCGCCTACTTCATGAATATTAAATGATGACTGCTTACTCATTTTGTGGCACCTATTCAAATAAATTCCAAATGAATAATTTCAATTAAGATATGCGGTTTAGAAAAACAATACCTACGGTGCGGTAAGATTACACGTACAACAGGTCAATTACAATACTATTGATAATTAAAATCAATTATTGGCGCCGAAAATTATCGACAGAAAGTATATACTACACACATACAGAATTTGCAATCAATAAAGTTTTTTATCGGTTCCACTACAGGCAAACAATGTGCATATTTGCTATGTGAATAGGAATGTGACATTCATTCAAAGGAAAGGTATTACCAAGGGTTACAGACGTAAAGATGTGACACTAGAAAGAGAAACTGCAGTTTGAAAGTGAGATACAAAACATTCCAAATTAAAGGGCCAATCACGTGTAAAAACATCAACATAACCTAGTAATAGTGGCGTCGTGTTGTTACAAGGTTATATTATAACCATTTACGTTAGTTTATTGTAATCAAAGCGCTTTCTAGGCTACAAAAACATATTTGGCAAAAATACGTCTGAAATACTTTCTTAAAATTATTCAGTTAAATTTTATTGGCTATGATCATCCAAATGTCATTTATAAACTAAATAGGTATTTTATGTTAAGTCTACTGACACCCTTACAAAAATATTAAATGTGTAAGTTGGGAAATACGTTTTCTCATTCATTTTTACAAGCATTTTAATATATTATTGCAGTCATATTAAAATATATACTAAATGCTCTGTTCAAACTCCTCCCCTTACTGCATTCCAATTTAAAGGGACGAGGTCACCAACAATTTGAACGAAACATCAAAGGTTTCGACAGAAGCCTCGCATCTATATGTCTCTAATCTTTGGTATTACCCAAGTAATTTCGTCTATCCTAAGTCTAAATTTTATCATAAATTAATTAGTCGGACATGTTTCACATAAGATTTAGATTACAAGACCTTATCGTAATTAAAACCTTGCATAAATTTGAAAACAACAATTCCAATAAAATATATACAATGGCTTAAAATTTTGAAGTAAAGTTTCCCCAATTTTGTGTGATAATAAAGCCACTTACGACAATAATTATTAATTTGTCTACTACAATGTGGTTATACATTTTAAACTCCAATGACATAAATTATTGAGTTATTTCGTGATGAAGCTTACTATGAATCATCAAGTTTAAAGCTGCACAAGCATATAGTAAAATGTGAGTAGCATTTTGAAAAATAAAGCAGCTAAATGGACTGCACAGAAGTGAGTTGGGAACATTTTGTGTTAATAATTACTTCGAAATTTATCAGTCAGAAAGAGCATCCATCATTAGTAATGAAGATTTACATGCCTTTATGAAGTCTAACTCTAATGTAACATCTTAAGAGCTTTCCGAAATGTTTAATACGAATGCTGAAACCTTTTGATTACACGCTAACACCTGCTGTAATTATGACAAACTTAATAGCTTATAAACCTCGTTGGGACGCTTACAACTCATCAAAAAATGTGTCTCGATCTGATAATAATCTTAGAAATCCATATAATGATATATCATTGGCTCACTAATCAAAAAATTACTTACAATAGGGTGGTTTGGAAGCTCTCATGTATCTAAGAAGTTTAAAATTTGTGGTTCGTTTTGCAAAAATAACACTCCAAGAATATTGTTTATTTAGTGCAGACCAGATTATGTACAAGGAGATAATCTAGTAATTGTAAATTTAGTTGAATTGAATTGATAAAACTTGTCTTTGAAATTTAGAGGATATAATAAAATGATGCCAGTACAAAGCAAACTTTTTATATTGTGGAATGCATTCTGTGTTTTATTTTTACAACAATGGATAAGAAGTACCAATCCATAGCTCTTGTCCATTGTATCGAATATTTTAATCACAATTGGTCTATGTTTTTACTTCTTTGGAAATGCTGCAATTACTAAATACATTCTTGTAAATTATCAATATAATTTACTTGTATTTTATTACTTCCAGCCTCACTCGTATATATACAATACCGGCCATTGACGTTAGGACAACTATTAGAACTTTAAAAGATCGAATTTTCTCAATATTTAATACCCTTAGTATTACTGTAAAAGCGTTTACAATAAAGTTGGGATAACAATACAGTATTTTATATTCGCTGTGAATCAGTCTGTTAGTAATCCAATTTCAATACGGATGTTCGATTTCAGTGTTTGTGGAAGTAATATTTAAAAAATGACAAAAGGCAAGCCCATAACTGTAGAAAATCAATCGGCTATTCTCACATTACACGAAGAAGGATATTCCGTGCGTGTGATTGCGGAAAATTTGCAAATTACAAAATCAACTGTGCATTATACTATTCGCCGATACCGAGCCATCGGGACGTTAGAAGACCGAAATCGCGCGCTCAGGTCGGTCAAAAATGACAACGCGTGCGGAAAATCGACGCCTTACAGTGCTAAGCAAACCGCGATTGACGGCGCTCGAAATTGCAGCAGAAATCAAAGAGAAAGTACGCCTTTGGACCTTCTTGTCTATTCCCGATCAGCGGTGTTTCATATCCCCACGATAGCTCGGCCTCCTCAGTCGGGAATCCAGCGCCTCCGGGCAAGATCCTATATTCTACCTGTCTGCCTCCACAATCTGTCTAGCGCCGGGTTCGAGCAACCTTCAGCACTGGCCCATGTGGCGCGAGCAATTGAAGCGATCAGCTCCTTGACACTCGACAGATACAAATCTCTCCTTAGTGTCTGGGCGCCCACATCTGGCGGCGCCTTAGTGATCATCCTGAATACTTTGGTCTGGACCTTCTCAAGGATTTTGATGTTCTTTGGCGCCGCAGCGCACCAGACCCGTAGATGACACGTATGAATTTGCGGAGAAAGACATTATATCACTTATGTACAACAATGTCCATCCCAGATGTCAGGACTGTCGTAGACCTCTCACTCAGGCCTCACATAGTTCGTGCGAGACGAGAATCCTGACATCTGAAATGAATATTGCTGTACACATACGCAGTTATTGCCTGTAGAACTCCATATGTCGAAACCAATTTTTAATAGTATAGCGGCGTAGTTAATGAGTTTTGTAAAGTTACTAAACCGCGTCGTGCACCGCAAGAAACTGTATTTTAGGTATTTTTTTAGCAATTCTGCGTGTCTTCTGCGAATTCATTCTTAATTCTTTTACAATTAACCTCCCAACGCATATACGTAGGATATTTCTTCAGATTTTACATAAAAATTTTAATTGCAATGCACATAACGCTATCTCTCTGTGCGGTAAAGTTTTCGAAGAAAAAACACTCATTGTTTCCAGCCCCCGGGTTATTACTTATTACATCCGTAATATTCGAAAACACCTGTTTATAGCTCCTCATACGTAACAGCCAGTACGTGTTTCTACAATGAAATGATTGTCTAAGGCGTTCTTTCTCTAACCGCAACACAACAGACCATAAATGCATAAACTTGAGCTTCGGAAGGGAAAAAACCAAAAGGTTCTAACACTAACATTAGAAGCGGCAAGCAGTAGACATTCGGTGTTTTAAATTCGTTAAGAACGCACGTGGTTATATGCTATACGTCTTTCTATACATTATACATGCACACGCGTAGCGAAGGCATTTAAATTTTACGCGCTCAAAGTTGTTTACGCTAATTATAGGTTATATTTCGGTACATTCCTTTCGCGGCATTCTTTCATTCTACAGCAACACGCGTTCAATTATTACCAAAGTCTATTATGGCCTAATGCATATTTGTTTAGTATCAGATCTGTGTCGAGTGTGTGTACGTTTGGTTTAGTTAGTGTATTGTGAAAGATTGTGTAAAGGTTTCAACGTAAATATTTGTTTAGTGCTTGTCGGCTTGTATGGATTAATAGTACTAACAGCTAATAGGCTTTAAAAAGAGGTAAAAAGGAATTATATATCTATTGGTATATACAATACGTCTCTTATATGAAAACAGGTTGAAAAAATAAACAATATTCTTTCATAAAGAACAATAGTTCGTTAATTTCCTATTTTATTGGAGTTTTATACTTCACGTGCAGTACCTACAATAAATACTTACACAATCAAATATTCTTGGTTCAAAATCAGTTCCTAACAATTGCAAACATACACTTGACATTATTGCAATCGACCTTTCATTACTTTGTTCAATCTTTACCAATACATTATCAATTCTTTATACAGTGACGTCTTGATTCCTTAACGAGGTAATGTGGTATGAATATATCGCGAAGTTGTTTTCTTTGAGTTCGTTGAATTGTACTTTCCCGTGAAATAATTAAACCATCGAGACTCGAATTATCGAATGTTTACTGTAACGTGTGAAATGTCAAACCATAAACGTAACCTACATAAGGTTTAGCGTAATATTTTAAAAGCTTGTGCTAATAATCGCAATGCAATTAGAGACGACATACTACGTTACCATTATCTGCGCCAACAACATTTGTAATTGTAGGTATTTTGAGCGATATGAGGTGTTCAAAAATTCCAAAAAATAACGATAAATCGTGTAGGTTTTACCTGAACAAACGTAGGATTATTTTTTAATTTACCGTCAAAACGGTGTTACATACATATATGTAGATATTTTTATGTACTAAGGTTGGTGCGAGATTATCGTTAGTTGTTGCTGAAGAAGAATAAAAACGAGACTCACTATGAATTACAATTTTGACATTTCAATAACATTTCTCTACAGTTTTCACTCAAATAATCAAGATTAATCAAGATGGTTTCCAAAAAGTAGCTAAATATTCTGTTGTAATTTTGATTCTTTACTCAATTAATACTTGTGTTTAGATTTTTACATATTTTTGTACTGAAAAGTACACTTGCCGACAAGCAAACTGATTTGATCTCTTCTCTGATTATAGTCTACCCCTCGATGCCGACATATACGTAAATCCCCGCGCGGCAGACTGTGACCAGCTGCTCAGACTAGCGATTATTCTGTTTGTCGGCCAGTGTACAACGCGTTAATAAAATAAATTGTGAAAATGACATGTTACATTTTTGAAATATTAAGAAAATAAACACAATGAAATCGCATATTTCCTTGGAATTTTAACTACAATTGAATTGTTTTGGGAAGATTTTGAAGGTGTGGGTGTATTTATAACTCCCCTAAAATGAGATAGATGTCAATAACTTCAGCGGACGTCAGTTACGGGCTGAATCTGAGCCAACATTGTATTCAAAAGAAAAAGCAATCAATTTAAGTCAAAGAAGTAAGGAAGAAGAAAATACAGCACTTAATGATCTGCAACGAATCGTGAAACAAAATACGGTAACATGAAGAAATTGGATAAAATCTTCAATATGCTTTTCCAAATTTCGTGTCTCCTTGACGACCATATCTACCTTCTGCTGCAGTGGCTTCTTTTGAATTACTTTGATACGTTTGTTACATACGCTAGATCTACAGAAAACGACAATTTCGATATATGTAGATGAACAAGAAGTCAAACGTCATCTCGCAATATTGTTATCTGAGTATCTAGATCTCCCTAGATGGAAAACGTTAGGGGAGTGTGATACAAAAACTTACAACCCTAGTGTTGCTGCAAACGCAATGCACCGAAATATGTAGATTTGTGCTGCTCAAGAAGTATATACACAGTATGCAGACAAAACACTAAACGACAAAGCTAAAATTCGACCCTAATTCGATGTAGACAGAATGGACGAAAATATTAAGATCTAAAAAATGGTGATCATGGTGATGGGTAAAATGATGATGGGCATCATTTATACTACGTATGGATACCGCTATCCATAATGCAAATGAAGGTTCCAAAATGGATATTTGCAGTTTGAAAGACATACAGAGCAAACGTATATGACAAAATACAGTTCAGGTGTTACTGGAGGTGGTAGACTCAAGTGTTCGAAATCATTTTGATAGTAAATTTCCAGAAGCAATTAGGTATGATCGTATTAATCAGTAGATTGTAAATACTTGCAAACAAAATCGATGTACCATTTGCAAAGTTTGGGAGAAATGTGTGGTTAACATCCACGAAATTTTTTTCAAAGCATTCTATGTGCTTAATTAGTTACAAAGTACTAGAAACTAAATATATGGGATAGCAAACGCCTTTACTATGCGTCACTATAATTTCCAATTTAATCCAAAGTGTTCCAAAATTGAACATGTTAAAAAATTCCAAAAATTATCTTAATAATAATATGGTAATTCTGGATTACAAGGAGAAGGATATGTATGTTGTCGGGATGTCCTGCCCGTGCGACATCAAGGTGACTGAAAAAAAGACGGAAAAGGGAGAGAAGTATTTGGATCTAATATGCTACGACTTACTTAGGAGGGCTTTCAAATCCACTTCTTTCCTATTATTACCAGCTCCTTGGAGGGAATTCAAACCACGATACTAGAACACATGAAAAAATTTAAGATACTGAAGAAAAGAAACGTGCACAAAGCAGGTGATCCCCGGGTCTGTCCGGCTCCATGAAGCTAGTCACATACCATTCAGGGCTAGAGTCGCTGAAGCGGGTGGAGAACCTTCGGTGATGAGGCGTACTCGTGGAGTGCGCTGAGTTACCATAGACACTGGCACCAATCCGGCGAAACCCCACAGAGTTACGAAATTGCATTGAAGACAATTAACAGCAATAACTAACGGTGTGGGGGGGGGGGGGGGGGGGTTAGCGGGCGGCGTTTCTGCGGTCTACCGCATGGGCGCCATTTGCGTGCCTTCCGCGTGAGAACCCCGGGAAACGAACCTGCGTCTGCAGTCGTTTATTGGGCCAGGTGTTGGGGCGAAAGGAAAAATTATAAATAATAATAATAATAATCTTTATTTTGAAACACAAAGATATAGAAGAAAAGTACAAAACGAGAAACAAATATGTTTACATGTACGCATGAGGAAATTTAATTATATATTCCCATTTGCATATTTTTATCGAGTAAATTACTGCAAACGCCTCGAGAAATAAATATTTTTAAAAATGAAAGACTAATTTAACATTTTTAGATCAAATTTAGTCAAAGTACCAGAAAACCACAAAAAGTAAAAATTCTGTCAAATATAGGTTAAGTTGTTTGTCAATTTTAATACTTTATTATCACAAATAATAAATTTAAAATGCTACACCGTAAAAAACTGGTTTGGGTATAGGGAGTAGCTTACATAATTCTCGCAAGCTTCGTTTGATCAGAAATCGAAAGTTTTAAAAATATAAATGATGTTCCACTTAAAATGACGAATGTTCTTTAGACATTCTAAACACATGTTGGCGTGTACGTTATTATTAGCTTATATAAATACGTTTGTTTAAACTAAATTAACGTCACTTTTTAAAGGAATGTTCCTAAGATAATATAAAATAGATTAGTTCCAGAGGTATTTAAAATCCAAAAATTTATTACTTGCGTATACACAAGGGATTAACCAATAACACGTAACGTCCTCCAATATGTTAATTGTTGCGCCAGTATAATATTTGTTCAATTTAGTTTCTAATCAACAACTGTTATATCAATACATTCGCTGTGTAAACAGATGTAGATCCGAGTGCATTATAAATATTTGATTTGTAAACAAAAAAAAATATCAAGCTAATATCTTTATCAGTAATTCCCAAGGTGTATAAAGCTTTAGGCACATTATAAATACCTCCACAAAGTTTACTTACGATAATGTACACCTTACTCTAATTTTTTTTTTTCTTAATTACAATAACAAAATTCATAAAGATAGAATTTTACATTGTTACTACCGCTACTAATATCAAAATAGATAAGTTTAATGTTTTCGATAGCAGCATATTGAATTACAAAAGTTTTATGTTGGAGAATTTGTAGTAGGTGTAATAGATAACAAAGAGTAGTCATAATTCGAATTTTTTAATTGTTTTATCTTTACATAGCGCAATAATCATAATGGAACAATGTTTCATTTCACTTAAATAAAAGTGACAAATTTGTGTATACGTAAGCTAACTATAATTCTCTATTTTTTTCACAATATCACGAATGTTTATGTAAATAAATGATAAGATATATATAGAATTCTAGAAATATTGTACTTACAACTAGTAATTTGTCATAATTATAATTAACCGATACTGTTTTGTTTTTAAATGGCCTCGCTTGACCTTTTTAATGTTGCTTATACATACTTTACATTTGATTACAGATTTTAGCAAAATTCACCTAAAACAATTCACCGAAAACAATTCACCTAAAACAGTTCACCTAAAGATAGTTCACCTACGTAACAATTCATCGAAAATTTATCAATTACATAATAAAGCCTATTAGCGTCACCCAGAAGACACCACGAGGAGGTCAGCCTTGTAGTCTTCCATAGGCGTACTTCTTTTTGAAGTAGTCTTTTTTTTAATTTTTCTATTTTTTTTTTGATTTTTTATATATTTTTTTTATTTTAATATTACATCTTGTTAATTTTTTAGTACCTTAAATTGTGTGCAATCCCTCTTAACTATGATACCGTGTTTTGTGGATCGTATGAATGCACTACTGTTTTTATTCTCTGTACGAAGTCTTTATATTTTCTCTCTTTGGCAAGCGGGTCTTGACCACTTAAGTATTGCGATATGTTAAGGTCATTCATTGACTGCTCTCTCTTTAATGCATCCACAAATTTCCAAATGCTTGGATAGTCAGCACACAGTTGTTGTTCAAAGGCGCGATGCCATCCTTCTATGGAATTATTGGTTTTCGGCAAGTTATCATCAACTCTGGTGTAACAGTTCCCTACACTTAAGGAATATCGTGGTTCTCTTCTTCTATTTCGCCGTTGTGGACGCCCAATCCATGTGTCCTCAAAGTAGTCGACAATTTCTTGAGCTTCTTGTGGTAATTCTTGGCTGTCACACAACGTTTCAAATGCTCCTTGTCTATGAGCCTCAGGAACAAACGCTAGAGCAGCTAACATTCTAAGCCGCAGTGAAAAATCGGCATCACTGTCATATCGCTGCTTTAATCCGTGTTGCTGAATATGGCGATATATAGCTTGGCAAAAATGGAAGAAGCACCCTTGATGTCGCGTGTTGGGAAATTCGGTTTTCATCGCATTTATAAACCCCATTTCAAAATCATTCATGATCTACTAGGTCTTGTGGGATATTGCACGTGCTCAACACGAAAATAAAGTCATTCAAATATCATACGACCTAGCAACTCTGTACTGCAAAATTTGCAACGAATGTGCGAACCTGTAAATTTCAAACCAGGGAAACGCCAAATATATTTCTTCACATGCGATGCAAAGGTACACCAGCCTTACGTCCCATGTTTTCGGAAACACACAATGAGAATCCGATAAATAACCGAACGAGCGAACTCCTCAATGTCTACCGCATTACTGAACTCTGCATCCACGTACGTACCTACACCGCCTCCCCGTACAGGTGTCTCTGCTGGTGCAACCGTTTGTCACGCTTTATCCATGACTAAAACTCTGTCTTGTTATCTTACAATATATAGCCTTTTTAATGCCTAGGCTGTCGTACCAACGTGAGGATTTAATGACTGGTTTCAACAAATAGTAGTTTCTGGGTTTTTCTTTATAAGTCATGTTACGTCGGAATTGCCATTTATCATGTTTTAATGTCCTAATCACCTATAAAATGCGCCTCCAACAAGCAGTAATATCTTGGATGTAGGTTCACTAGTCGTTTTTGCTAATTGGGCAGGAGTAACATTATTTTCAATTCCTGAATATCTTTTTATCCAGAAGAAAATTACTTCTTTACCATCTTGCGATAGTAAATTGTATGCATTGATCATATCCTCAATGGTGGGAAATGATTGCGCATAAAAACTCCTCAGGACAGTCTGAGAATCGCAAAATACTGAAAAACTACGGTGTTCCACCTTAAGCAAATAATTCTAGGCTTCTTTAATTGCAAAAGCTTCTGCAGTGAAAGCCGTTGTTAATTTAGGCAGTGAAAAAGAACGTGATGCCCCACTCCGGTGTTCATTTTCAATCCATCAATATAAGTGTAATTGCTAAATTCGTGTCGCAGTTCAATGTACATTTTAAGATTGGGATGTTCATGATCGATTAAACGAGAAAAATTAACTGCAGGTTTATTATTGGGTTTTATTAGGGTATAGGGTATTATTAGGTTTATTATTGAAGGTAACTGTGATTGGCAAAGAGGAGATTTTTGATCCCATCACGGATGCAATCGTCATGTTATGAAAATATGCAGTTTTTGCGAAAGCGGCTGCCAAAGGAGGAGATAACTTTAATCCAATACCTACAAAGATCATAGCTATTTAGCCCACAAAATAACACTTAACTCGTTATTTTCTGTTGCTATAATTTTCATAATAATTTTTTCTGCCAAGAATTCATGCCTCAGAGAGAGTAGTTTCCACATACTTCAACTGGAGTGGAATTCATCGCACCCACGCAGTTAATATACTTTAATAATACTTAATTTATCTTGTTCATTTTATTTTTACAATGGGTAAAAAGTGTCAAATATATGATGTAGTGCATAATTTATTTTGCTAGTTGATTTGATATAATTATCTGTCATATTGTTATGTTTATTCGTTATCTTTTGCCGAGAAAAATTCATCAAGGTAAACGTCTATCTTATCTGTCTGCATACATATGTATGTTTATCAGAAGATAAATTTTTTAATTCCTCTTTATTTTCTTAATCTTTCAATTATATATCTGTTTTAAATTTAATGATTTATTGATTTTGACACTACAGAACTTATCAAATTTTCCCATTGGTAGAAAACATTTTCAAATTCCTTCTTTGTAATCACCCAAATTTGTTTATTAATTTCGTAAAGCTTGTATTTTATTATGCATTAATTTCTCCATTTTTGTAAATTCCCAGATGCCATCTGTCTGCTATGACATACAAAACTAGCATTAAATTCCAAACGAATACGCCCACAATGCAATGCACTTTAACTGCGTTCAATTCGAGAAAACTTTATGCGGAAAACTTCCCTCCGCCAATATCCAGATTAAGCCGACAAGGGAAAGTGTGGAGAATCGATGGGGACGTATGACCGGTTGCCATGGTAGCTTCCTCTTAGTGCCACTACACTCACTTGTCTCACATGAAAGTCCTTGGCGACGATTCTTCGCGTCGACGAACAGATAGGGTTATTGAAAAGTGCTCTCGGAAAGTGGAGACCGTGCATAAAGCTATCTTAACTTCTTTTACACTTTCCGAATTTCTATAGCTCCTAAAAACTATCTTTGATCTTATTAAGTGCGTGTTCAATAGGTGGAATAGATAGAGATGTAGAGTTTTAACGCGGAAAACGTTAAAGTCAAGCAAGTATTAAAATATATAATAATAAGTATAACGTTAGAGAGAAATTGCATTTACGTGTAGGTTAGGTCTTAATCAACAAACTAGATGAATTGAAAACAATTCGGGAAGTTAGTTGAAGTAGCGATCAAAATATTTCAGCATTAAAGAGGGAAATACTTACTACTCTACCTATAACATCAATATACGAGGGTAGTTTTTGCAAACGACCACTATCAGCACCATCAGAAAACACTGTTTACAACCAGTTTGCAGAATTTTGTCATGGTCGTGCTTCCGTCAGTGATGAATTTCGTGAAGGTCGACCAAAATCGGTTGTTGTTTCAAAAAACATCGATGCTGTGCGTAACATGATTAAAGAGGATCCCCATGTGACTTAACGTGAGATAGAGGCATAATTAGGCATATCGAAGACTGCAGTACCTTCGATTTTGCATGAACATTTAGGTGTGGAAAAGATCTATTCCCGATGGATTCCGTGTAGTTTGGCCCAAGCACAAAAAAGACTCGTGTCAATTGGTGTAAGGAAATGCTAAAAAAATTCGACAGATGTATTTCAAAATCCGTATACAACATCGTAACCGGTGACGAAACTTGGATAGGTTCGTCCGAGCCGGAAACTAAGCAACAATCAACTGTTAGGTGGCTAAATAAACCGAATCCAATAAAAGTTGTTCGTTCACGAAGCACCTCCTAGAAAATGATGCTTGTTTCTTTAATTCTACTGGACATGTCGCAAGCATTGCTTTGGAAAATCGAGGAATAGTTAATGTTGAATGGTACACAACAATTTGTTTGCCAGAAGTCATCGATCAAATCAGGGAAAATAATCGGTAACGTTGCATCATTCTTCATCATGACAATGCCAGCTTTTCCCGGCGAACGTGCGCCAAAGAGGGCGAAGACGATTCCATCAGCCGGAAAAGTTATGGCGACGATCTTTTGGGATTCGCAAAGCATAATCTTATTTGATTATTTGGAGAAGGGAAGAAGACTCACTATGCTGATTTATTGGACCGATTCGACGCTGAACTGAAAAGAAAGAGGCCCCATCTAGCGAAGAATAACGCCTCGCCCATTCATCGGCAATTACAATAGCAAAACTAATCCAGTTATGGTACGAATTGGTGCCCCATCCACCATATTCTCCAAAAGCGAAAGCGAAAAGCGGTTCATGTCAAATGAAGATATCGTTGCCAATACAGAGGCCTACTTTGCAGAGTTCGACAAATCCTATTATTTGGATTAAGTATATAGAGCTACAAGGAGATTATATCGAGAAATAAATTTACTAAATGCAAAACAATTGCGTTGTCTTCCTTAATACAAATATTTATCGTACCATCCTCGTGTATAAAGCATTAAAAGGAAAAATTAAGTGCAAAATTGTATTCTAAGAAGATGTGATGAGGGTATCGACCGTAAGAATCGCTCAATATTGTGCAGAGCATTATATGCAATTAGTTACACTCGAGTTGGTAATACCGATGTCTTTTCATTTTCACCGATCATTTATCGAACATATTGAAGCCGTAAATAAGTGTTTAGATAATAGGGAAAAGTTTAATGACTATTATCATCCTGAAGGTTTAAACCAACTTCGGTTTTAACTATGCGTTTAGTTGTATAGCGTATACATAACACTATGTTACTAGAAGGTACCATTTTAATGTGGTTAGTTAGTATATTACTATTACAGGCACTACTTCATATTCACCTTATTGTTCCCTTATTTCTTTCTGAACAGGTCATATTTAACTATTAAAACAGAATTCAGCACATATCAATGTTCTCTATAAAATTACAAAACTTGCCAGAATCGTGGAATTGATAATACCTAGACAGTATTTAGCTTTAAAAAAACTCTATGGAAAGAACATTGCTATAAGTTCAAACATTTTGTTTTCAAGTATATCGAGTGTCCGCGTAATAAGGTGTTATTTTATGATCAACACAAATCTGTAATTTTGTTAAATAGGAATCCAAAATACGAGGGACGTTCAATAATTAACGAAACAAACTGCATTAGCGGGAAAACTACTGAATATTATTAGATGAAACTTTCTGTGGGTCAAGTTGGCAACCTTGGGGACAAACTAAGTCAGCTGTTTGAATGAAATAAAAGCAAACATAACCTTTTTTGTTCATTTCGAAATGTCGGTTCCTCTCGAAACGTGTACGATGGAAGAGCAACGTTTAGTGATAAGTAGAATAACCTAAACTTGCGGACTCGCATAGGCGTCGGTATTACGGGTTAATATAAGAATACGAAAAATTCATAAATAAACTAAACCGGTAGAGAAGCAGGCATGTAGTGTCGACCTTGAATATAAATCATGTTAAACCGCGCTGAGAGAGATTTCGTTTTAGTACCGGTTGAGCTGTTGCAGAGATTAGTCGAACGGTCAAGGTTATGTACTTACGTGTCGGTTTTGAAAATATAGCTGGTGTTTTTTGTGTGTTGTAGTATTATACCAAGCACATAATTAGTGTATCGTTTCATATAGAACTAATATTTACATACCTAAGAAAACAATGCCTCGTAATAGATTTGCTACTAATGTACATAAGTATGTGTCACTTTTTCCCCATTTAAAATATGACGGTAGCGCAGTTTTTTGCTTAATGTGCAATGTTCGTTTGGCTGCATTGGACAGAACTGATTGCCAGAGGTATATGAGAAATGCAAGAACTGAAATACCTTATACACTATTCCTCATACATTTATTAATTATGTTTACCTCTTGTAATCTTCCGTTGTCGTTGGTGAGAAAAGCAGCTTTTAAAACGTTTTGGCGACAATACGTTCCAAAGTACCCATTACCCTCACAAACACAATTAGAGAATCATTTGCCGCGAATGAAAGAGATGCTAGAAAATGTGTGTAAACATGATTTGTGTTCCAAAAAAATATGGATTACCGTGGATGAGACGACCGATATAAAGAAAAACAGTATTGTGAATGTAATAGCTCGCGTTTTATCTAGCGAGAACACAGCCTCTCGATATTTGTTAGCTTGCAAACGTGTTCAACAATGTACCGCGGAAAATATTCAAAATGTGATAATGAACGCTTTGAAAAAATTTAAGATTGCCCAAGATCAAGTTGTGATGATTGTGACAGATAGTGCAGCAACGATGCTAAGTGTTGGGCGATCCTTAAAACATATATTTCCTAACTTAATACATATAACCTGCGTGCTGCATGCTTTGCATTTAGTTGTTGAAGTTGTTCGACAACATTACGGAAACGTTGTCGGATGATTGGAAGTACTAAAGCAGTGTTTCGTAAATCTCCTAAACGTTTAAAAGAATTTCGTAAATTTTGTCCAGGTATTCCAGAACCTCCTGAACCAATTTTAACGCGATAGGGTACTTGGCTAACAGCAGCTTCTTACTATTTGATCCATTTTCAACAAATTCAATCAGTTATAATGCGATTTAATCGGAATGAGTCCAAAGCAATTAGAGAAAGTCAAAGAGAATTTCAAATTCCTCAACTTTTAGAAGATTTAACAACAATGTGTACCAATTATATAGTATTACTAGATGCCATCAGAAAACTACAATGTACTGAATTGTCATTGCAGGAATCATTAGACATAGTGGAGAGTGTAAAAAATAAATTACACGCATTAAATGATACGCCAGGATTATGCGCTAGTCAAAAGTTGGCAAATGTTTTAAAGAAAAATCCCGATTTTAATACTTTAGAGGCCGTTTATAATAAGTGTAAGAGTAGTGAACTTTTAAGTGATTTTGAAAAACAGTTTCTACATGCAAATGTAACTTCCTTAGATGTGGAGAGATCGTTTTCTATGTATAAGAATATTTTTTCTTGTCGACGCACAAGGTTTAAAGAAGTAACTGTGGAAACATATGCAATGATACAAGTTTACAGTAGTTCACATTTTGATGCCTCTAATTTGTTGAATAATTAGCAAGTAAGTTTATTTATGAATTTTTCGTACTCTTATATTAACCCGTAATACCGACGCCTATGCGAGTCCGCAAGTTTTGGTTACTCTAGTGATAAGGTTTTTGCTATCCGAAGGTATGAACTCGGCTGAAATTTACTCGAAAATGTTGAAACAGTATGGTAAAAAATATTTAAGTCGCGGAAACGTGTATAAGTGGATTGAACTGTTTCAATCGGGCAGAACAAGTGTTACCTATATTCATCGCTCCGAAGGACCGGTTGAAGTGTCGACCGACGCGCTACAAAATCGCAAAAATGACCTTATTCTCGATGACAGGCGTATAAGAATCGTGACAATAGCTGATTTGTGTAATGTTAGTGTTGGAACTGTGTATTCGATTATTCATGACAAGCTTAATTATCGTAAAACCTGTTCGAGATGGGTTCCAATACAGTTGACTCGAGTTCATAAAGACACCCGTGTTCGCATTTCTTCTGAACCCAAATGACGGTTTCTAACGGAAGGTAATAACTTTCTAGAACGTGTTATAACATGCGATGAAACGTGGATTCACCACTATGAATCCACACTTTCGGATAACAAAAATCTTGTCACTGAACGTTGCTCTTCCAACGTATACGTTTCGAGAGGAGCAATGAACAAAAGAGTTTATGTTTGTCAGTAGTTATTCCGCTAATGCAGCTTGTCTTGTTAATTACTGAACGTCCCACGTATTAGATCTCTATCGCAACGCTATGATTAGAAAGGAAAACTACGAAAACTCTCTAATTGTGTTGCGCCCCATTCAGTCAGGAAATTCTCCTCTTTTTTCATAACAAAGAAAAATAAAAAGAGGGACAGGTATTTAAATTTAAATAAAATAGAGTGCTTTTTAGAATAATTCTATATTTATTGGTTTTCTATTATCGGTGGCCAAGATTTTTAAAATTCTTGAAAACACTATTTGTTTACGATATCAACTGGTGTGGTGGTAAGAGAGCTTGCTCCTGACTATCACAGCGTTAGACGCTATTGATTCGAGTGCTATTGGAATCAATTGGCAGATTTTATTGGTGGATTCTCCACCATTCGTTGGGGAATAATTAATAGAGTTTGTTAAAAAGGTGGTACCGGATGGCAGTAGCATAGCGGTAGCGGCGTGGGTAGGGGTAATTTTGAGCTCGTAGTCGATCTCGACAGTACTGCGAGAAAGTTCAAAGCGACAGTACGTCGCACGCTGCACGCCAAATAAGTACGGGAAGATAGGACGCCCAAAGGGTGTAACATTCCATTCGAATGTGAATAAATATCTCCGGCATTTCCCGGGATTAGAATATAAGTCCGCATATTTATTGCACAGTATGCAATAGCGTATTGCTAAGTCGCGATAGGTTTGAATGTAGAAAACATTGTAAAAAGTAAACGTCATGTATTGAACTTAAGAAACAGTATTCCATACTGGCAATTTTTATATGATTTTATTTTTATGTTAAGTGTGTGCAACATCCCACAACATCTAGTATCTAATGAACACTTTCGTCTTTTTTGGGCTAAGTACGTTCCCTCATGAAAGCTGCCAACATCTATGCAATTACGATACAATTTGCCACGTATGCAAGGTATAGTAAAGGAATGTATAAAAGACGAGTTGAGAAATAAGAAAATCTGCCTATGTGTGGATGAAACAATTAATACTCAGAAACACAGCGTCATTCATGTTGTAGCGCGTCCTTTAAAACCTGATGGTCCACCAGCTTCATTGTTGTTATCCAGTAAAAGGATTCAGAAAACTAGTGCAAAAACCATTGTCAAGATAATAAAAGATTCGTTGAGAGAGTTTCCGATTAATATGCTTTCCGACTCTTCTTCGCATGTCACCTCGTAGCAGAAACCATTCCAAAGAAGTATCCGATGGTGGATAAGTTCATAGCATCTACCAAAAAAGCGTTCATCAAATCTTCCAAACACATCCGTATATTCAGACAATTGTGTCCGAAATTACCACCACCACCTCAGCCTGTGATAACGCGATGGGGAGTATAGCTCCAGGCAGTATCTTACTATCAGAAATATTTTTCACAAGTGAAAAATATCATCTTGAAACTTGATTCAAAGCAACTTTTTTTCCAATTCGGGCGTTCAACAACAAATAGATGAAATTTCCATGAACTATTCTGAAGTTGCACAAGCTATTGAACAATTAGAAAACAGCCACTTATCTGCACGAGACGCATTAAATTGCATAAACAATTTACAAGCCGCTCTAGAAAACTTGACGAACACTATAGGAGTCGATGTTGCTCAAAAATTTGGTGCAATTTTAACGAAAAATCCCGATTTACAAAAGGTTCGGTCTATAACTGAAAATCAAGAGTGCCCAGATGAGGAAAAGGAATATCTGACATTTGCAAATCTTACTTCACCGGATGTCGAACGATCATTTTCGAAGTATACGACAACGTATTCACAACACCGTCGACGGCTGAATGAATCGACAATGGAAGCGTGTCTGATGTTGCAATTCTACGCAGCTTACCAGGGCGGTTGCCAATTGCCACAATGAACATAAAGACGACAGGAAAAGGTAACAATATTATTTTTCTGGTACCACCTTTTTAACCAGCTCTAATAATTTACTATCGTTCATAGAACACACCATTTACACACTACAGGACTACCGAGGTTATGACACTGTAAAGCTTATGAACGTGATCACACGTAACTCACGTACCTATTTAATAAAATATCATTGATCATAGTTTACTATTTCTATTATAAACCTACTCGATCGACAAATATAGATGAAAATGTTCCTCCATTACGTCATCAGCAAATATCAACAAAGTAAATCCAAGTAAAGCTAAAAACCCAAAAATTATACAGTCCAGCTATTTCTCAACCACATAGTCATCATCATTAAAGTAAGTATGAGCAAAATGAGTCGGGCAGTGATGTGCTGCTTTAGACTATACGTAAAGCAGCACCAAAATGAAATATATCCAACTGTTAGGTTTTTTCTTGGTTTCGCATAATGACAAGTGGTTATGCATAATTTGTTTATTCTTGGGCGATAATAATAAATTTCGTCCGCAGATGTCTGAGTCACGAATACAATTTACCTTGTGCAAAAACAATAGACCCATGACCTCCGTACAGCATCCATCAGTTTTTATATACGAATGCCTATAAGCGCAATCTGCATATATGAAGGAGTTATCATTCCGCAGAGCCTTCGCGTTTTATAGCGTCCATAAACCATCAACCGCACGAGTCGCGAAGTTGGAATAATGAAGGCTCGCGGTGCTATCTATTTTATTGCACGTTCGCAATTATCAACTAGGGTGTCGATAACTTCACTTTCTACATACTGGGGATTATAATTTCTTATTAATTGGTAAAGTAAATTATAAATTATCGTGATTAAATAACTAGAAACTCTACCATTGCCAAGCTGTGTATCATTTTATCACACTCGAACTAGGTAAAAATTAATTCTTTTAGAAGGAGAGGTAAATTAGTAAACGAGCTTACCTTTCAAATTAATGTAACTATAGTTATAATACAACCTGTTTCTTGAATTCTCCGAAAATCTTCTTTAGAAAGAAACAGCTTTCGTTACAAGCTAACTGAAATCCTGACCACTTTCCAATTTCTTTTTTAATGGATGTGATATGGCACCAGCCAAATCATCAGGAAATATATAATTTACAAACACCAAAATCTTTTTAGAATATGTAAAAAAGTTGATAACTTGAAAACAATTAGGAGCCGTCAGATCAGGGAAGCGTAGTGGTCAAGAGAGCTCGGCATTTCTGGAAATTATTCTTACGTTTAAGATTTGTTTTAACAGCTGCATAGATTCCCAGACTGTGTGAACAGTTACACCATCTTGTTGTCACCACATTCCAGGTATGTTCTGCACAGCAGGGCGTACAAAAGCTCTCAGCATTGTACAATATCTTTCGCCGATAATATAATCGTGGCCGTATTCCCATCATTATACTTAAAGAAATATGGAACATCTTAGATCCTTAGAAGGTACAACCCAATACCGCTGGTTTTGATGGAGAATTTCTTGTCTGAATGTGTCATCTATCAATGATTTTTTACGTTATTTTGTGGTCATTTTTCCAGAACTTATTTCCTAACCCCTTATTCTAAGTATCTAAAACAAAAATTATATGATATTTAATAGCGGAAGCTAGTTAATTTTTAAATGGTAAAGCCAGTATTTGTTATCAAGTAGATTACATTGGAAAGCCGAGTTTACTGCATTTCAATTCACGCAAACTTCGTATGTGTGAATTTACTTTCATTGCAAATGCAAACCACATGTGCTGTGCTTTATTTATGTGCATAACCTTATTTAACCCTAGCCATTAACTAGACATATTCGCATTTACTATAGGGAAAAATTTGCAAGAGATGGTAGGGAAAATGAGTATCGTTATCTCAACTACATGAAATGTTACATCAATAATATCTTGTATACATTGGGGAGTCATTAATATAAAAATAAGTAGTGTCGGTCCTAAAATGGAACCATGAGGAACACCCCGACATGTATCATCACAGTCAGTCATAATTGAAATCATTGTACGCAAAGTCTGTTAATATCAACAGCTCAAGCTTAGTATTGTATAAATTTTTAGAAAACGTACTCCCAAATCCAAAATGAATTACATACATTTTAACAAAATTCAACAATACAGAAGATTCCATTTTGGCATATTTAGAATGTAATATGTACATTGGTATCATATCATTGGGATCACACATAATTTTGTTTGGAAAAATACAAATACTGTGTAAATCTTTGTATGAAACTTATGTCATAGACAATTAAGTTACTGCACCTTTATTGGGAATGGCAACATATTACTAATTTTATTAGTAAAGAAGGCCTTGAAGATTAAATTATTATATTTAACCTTTTTTTTAGTACATGATATTGAATATCCATTTCAATGGAGTTGTCTTCTTTTGCCATATTTTTATTTAGTTATAACCACATTTCTAAAAATATTCTGTTCATTTTCCAAATAATTTTAACTGTTAATTATTTGTTGCAGATGTGAACAGATAGTGGAACCAATGGAGGAGGAGGGGGAAAGAGGTCCCGAGGAGGGCTACCTTCTGGTGCGCGTCCATGTACCGGAGCTGAACGTGCAGAAGTGCCTCCAATTTCCTCGGGACCAACTTGTCTGGGATGTTAAACAACAGTGTTTGGCCGCGTTACCAAAGGTGAGTTTCAATATGACCTTAAAAACATCATTATCATTAAATTAGTCAATCATTTCTAGGAATTTAACCTTCACTATTAATACTGTTACATGTACTCTTGCTTTCATAAAAATCTGGAACAAGCTATACTTTCACGACGTTACCCATTTTAAACATGTCCTTTGTAAAATATGAAAAAATATGTCAAATTGTCCGCCAGTGTTAATCGTAAATCGTCATCGTCACAAGATTGAAAAAACGTTAAAATGAGCTTATACGAGAGTCCCAGATTTTATGACAACAATGGCACATTTTATAAAACACTCCTTGTAAGTTAACCATTTTATGAACCACAGAAATGTCGTATATACATTTAAGACTTTGACCTTTATTGTCTTCTCAAGAAAACATTATGCTGTAACGTTTCGCAATAAACGTAACACCGCAAATATGGAAATCGTTACTTCACACTTAGGAACAGCTGCGGATCATATTCCACCTGCAGACTAATCAAAATTCATAATATAATTCATTTTTTCCATCTACTCTATTTTCAAGAGCAAATAGATATTATCTCCGTCTACATATCCTTTCTTTGTGTGATTTTTTTTTCATTTAGCGTTCGCGTATTGTCTTATTTTTTGTCGGGCACTAAAGAGAATGATGACCTCACCTTTAAGCATTAGGTTCAAAGAGTAATTCGTGTAACGTTCCAAGTTTATCGCTGACGCGAAAACTTTGCCGACAGTTGATGGCGTCAGAAGTCCGCTTCTCACCAAAAAGTCGTCGTTTTTGCGAAATCTCAATCTATTTTTCGTGTTAGCAAATAAAAAACGGAACTTTTATATAAAGTTTCGGCTTACGAAGGAAACCACCTACGTGATAGGCCAGCGGCGAAACTTGGTTATTAAATCACTTCAGGAAATTGGAACTTTTATTGAAAAATGTTCATGTTTGCCAACATACATATATCCAGGTTACCGTCGTTATTGTAAAATAAAAGCTTATGGTAACTTTGTCGTTACCACTGCAGAGATAATATAAAATAGTCGTAAACACTAATTGTAAGCCACTGGTTGTCATTTCTCTTATTAGATTCTGGGTAACGACAGAAAATTCGGTGAAAATAGTATTATTTCAAAGTGAGTTCTGATTCAATTTTCAAACATTAACAAAAATATTGGTAATTCTTGATGTACTTTTCCTTTTTGCATTCGTTCCAAAAGCATTTTCAAAGTATCTAAAATGCTGGTATATTGGAAAATGTAAGAATTTCGTTTACGCTGTACAAACAGTATGGCGTTCGTATCCATTCAATAAACGTTGATGTGAATTTAACGCAGCTTAATATATTGTAATTTAAGAGGTAGGCCTCTATAGTTATTAGACCATTGCTCCTCGGCATGAACGTCTAGGAAGACGGCCGTACTTAACTGCAATAATTTATTGCTCCTATTTATAATGCTGGATCTTGGAACACCTGTATTGTTGTACTGTTGATGATGTCTAAAGTTTCAGTCTCATCCATCATCTGCTGCGTAGTTGTTTGTTCTTGTTACAAACACCATACCGTTTCATAAATAACTTACTGCGTAGCGATAAAAACTACTGCACATAAATCTTGACTACGCTTCTTTGCGGAATCAGAAAATATGGCGAAAACTTATTTTAATTCTTCTATAGAACTGACTCTTTTGCCATAGTGGACGAATATTAACATGAAATACAATTAAAACAAAGTCGCTCACAGTGATGACTTATGGTCTTGTAAAATATCGTTAGGTTAAATGTTAATAGTTACTAATTAATTGTGAGAGCTCTTTTACATTTTATTTCTCTGAATGGAATTACCATCATAACAGCAACCAAAGAAGGGGTGGTGTGATTCTTTCCTACTTCCATTCCCTAATTAATTGTGATACAAATGTGTTCTTACTTTCAAAAGAACTTCGCACAAAATTAATAAGAACAGCTTATCGTCATCATATATTTGTCTTCACCCCATTATTTTAAAGTTATTCATTAAAACATTTTATCAATACACATATTACGATCAAAAAGTGACAAATTTTATCTTGTGTATGCTTACAAAAGTCCTAAATCTTGGAGCAATTACCAATATACAGGTTGGGATGAAATCGAAAGATCCGTTAAAATGCATCGCAAATTCTGAAAGAAGGCTCACTATAGAATCCCGATCCAGGGAAGCGAAATGGATAAGATTCCACTCCTTTTTTCACACCTCTTTCACTAAACATTACAAATCCTTGACACGTCCTTGAGAGCAATGAAGGCAACTGATGTCTCTCCGTAGACGGATCAAAAAGCAACAAAGGGATTAGAGCAGGAGTATACTCGGGGAAGCTCCACCAAAAGAATCATGGCCACTAGGGACGGAGACCGCCCTTGGAAATCCTGGTAATGATTGGCTAGGAGGTTTCAAGCATGACTGTTCACGGCCCAGAATCTTCCATTCGCCAGGATGAAATTACCCATGAAAACTTGGAGAGATGGGTAAAAGTCATTCCTGTCATACCGCTAAAGTCACTTTAACTTATCCGAACAAACGGAGAATAGTAAGATACTGTCCAGAAGAGATCGTCGCTTAACTGTTGGGATTGTGAGATCTATCTCAGGCTCTCGTTGTCAATATTGAGATTATTTTTAATAGAATACCGCACTATTTTGTTTCTATTTTTGAATTCTCCTTAAAACGCTGATTTCAAGGACATCATACCTGGTACCAAAATTTTTGCAGCTTTGGGCCTTGGAAGTGCTCGTCTTTGTGTTGTTAAGATCAAAACTACCTATAGTGAAATAGAGTCATGGTAGCAAGCAAACATTATAAAAAATACCAAATCTTGTATGAACTGAAGTTCAGGTTTCAAAACTGTCTTCAAAAGATTACTCAATTTCTCAATACAAATCTGTCTCCAACAGAAAGCAGCATTCTGAAACCCAGTTCACAAAAAGATTAGGAAAGAGATCAGGTGTGGACCTAACTCTTAAAGGCATTGTTGCACTATAACATTTGTAACATTCCTAAATTTAGATTTGATTAATTTTTTGTCTTCCGTTTAATTTTGAGGTGATTTATATAAGAAACAATCGTCAAGAACAGTTTCTCGGTTGTATTCAATTTTTCATAACTACCTTCCAAGTATTGTTTTGTAACTTACCCCTTTTGATATTTTCACATTCGAATTATTGCCAAAAAACAAAATTTCTTAAAATTACAAATGCTTAAAAAGTTAAATCTACTAAAAATGATATCAATCATGTTTCAGAACCTTTACAACTTTGGAAAACGTATTCGTTAATGGGTATAAAATTCCCTCTAAATTGATTAATGGATTAATCTTGATGGTGTTTCCATATCCAAAGTACGAACTCTGAGCATAAAATAACGGAACTTTCTTCCTTTCAACTTTTATTATTAACCTTACAGATTATTGGTCCTTATCATCTTCAAAGTACTCCTCTCCCCTATTCATGCAGTTTTGTCATCGGTGTTTCCACGTCAGAAAGCAGTTCTAGAGAGGTTCTTTTGAAATGTCCTTCAATGTCTTCAAGTTCTTCTTCAATTTGTTTTAATGTCATTAATTGCGGGAATAAGCAAAAATCGTCTGGCACAAAACTGACGAATTAACAAAGCAAAGTGAACGAGCGCATTGTCATGGTGAAGGAACCATGAGTAGTCTTGCCACAACACAGGTGGCCTCTTGTTACAATTTTTTTTTACGTAACTGTTCTAAAACGCCTTTATGGTAGTCAGGATTGATTGTTTAATCTTGAGGTCAAAATTCAAAAGACACAATTCCTTTAAAATCCAGAAAACTGACATGCTTTTCTGGTGCCCGGAGTTTCTTTGCCAATCCACGGTGACGATTGAACTTTTGCTTGAATGTCTTAGCTGTAAACCCAGCTTTCGTCTTCCATTATGGTCTTTTGCGTGAATGATCACCGTTAAAGAAGTTACCGGCAAACGTCCACTCTATTCGGTCATCAAACAAGAAACAAACTTTGCTGCAACTCGTTACACGTTCAGTTTTTTCAATCAAAATGTCATAGTACGACTTGAGATGTTAACCTCTTCTGCAAGTTCTCTGACAGTCAAACGATAATTTGGACGCACCAAATCCTTGATTTTCTAAGCATGGTCATTTCTTGGTCGAAGATCATCTTCAATTGGTCGACGACCACATTTGAATCGTGTAAACTTTGTCATGAAAGTTTTCATACAATAACAATAATAACACGGAGAATAATTTGAGAAAATATGTCGTTATGCGGGAAATTATGTCGGACACAGTGTTGCCAACTGTACGTCATTAAATTTTTCTGTAGGTGCGTAATTCAGAATGTTCTGTTATTATCTGAATAGACCTCGTGTATTTAAAAAGTTTCTCCATGAATTCAGCAGACTGTGGTGTCCAATTTGGTACTTGATGAACAAGTAGATAAACCGTGAGAAATTTTATCATATACATATTTCAGGAATGTACTTTGACCAACATTTAGTCTCACAGTTATTCAGTCTACCAAACGAATAAAAATCTCTGTGAAAAAATATTTGAAGCAATAAAATCTTTCGACACGGAAAGAATCAATCTAAAATCATCTAAATATCTTCATAGAATTTCAGCAACGAACGAAAGTAAATAAAATAAGTTAATTTAAATTATATTAAGGATGTAATACATCATACAGCATTCCAATCGATAATAACTTTCACTGTAAAGCGACTCGAGGATAAACTTAATGTGTTATGATTTCCTTGCTTTTATCGCAATATTGAGTAATATCTGCACGACGATTATTTAATTTGATCCAATTAGAAAACGGTACACTTCCTTAGTGGTAAGTAGAAGAAAAACGAAATAAAAACTAATTAGATACTTGTCTTCATCATGCAAATTCTTAACGAAACACTTTCCCACAAAAAATTCCTTACACAAAGGTGAATGATCATGGCTAATAGTAAACTATTATGGGACGCCCATTTACGTCTCTCTACGTAGTGTATTTATCTATATCGACAACGGCAGTTCTTCTATGTTCTTTTTTTTGCATTCGCCTCTCTACCGGATGATATAATTACTCAACATTTCTTTTCCATTGCAGCCAATTAGAAGCATAATACTAATTTATCTAGGCACATACACCGTGAGCAGCCTCCAATTTATATCAGGCACCGAAACTAATTGCATGAAACTCTTCTCCGCCGTTCGAACAATGCTGCTTTTGTTTCGTTAACTGTTTATCCGCATGGTAGCCGGCGCACTTCGACCAAAGGAAAAAATCGAAACTTCGCCGGTAGGGACCTGAAACAAAAGCTCTCTCTCCTCTTAACAATTTCGAACAATTGACTGCCGTGCAATGTCACGACCGTCAAACTTACATGCACGTATGCACTTGCCAATTGTCGGGAGTAAGATGGAACTAATTGATCCCAACATCGTATACGGTATTAGTTCGTGTGCGAGTTCTTTCTTTCTGATGGTTGAAATAACTGCGTCATGTTGTGTGTTTGAGTATACGTTCCCAGCGTAATTATGATTTATTTAACGCGTTGCATGTCAAACCGATTAGCTATATGAGATGAAAAATTGCTTCGAGTTAATAGTGACAGGATGATCGTCTCAGGTTATTCGGACAAACTTGATGGTTCTTTGTACATTTTGAACAAGGCTTTTATCCTTTTGTTGCGTTAATTTTTCGGATGTGTAAACCAAGTGTAGAGGCTTAAAATTTTTAGCTTATTTTTTCTTAATAATGATGGCAAGAACTGTGGAGTAGTATGGCAAATAACACTAAAGTATCGGCACACTCCGCACCATACGAAGTTATTATTTAATTAATTCGGAACAGCCGTTTCGAGAATTCATGTATTCTCATTGTCAACCGTAAGACCGAATGATGTTTTTTTTTTTAATTCTTACGTGCCTGTTCTATCTCTACTTTCGAGAAGATACTTACAAATACCTACTTTTGCCGCCTATACACGATGAAACTAAAACATACGAAATATACGGAAAATAAACGTAAAACGTGCCCGCTTTACACTAACAGATCAGTAAGAGTTGAGTAGGCCAATGGTCCTTCGTCTTTGTTCAGCAAATTTGTATTCATTTTTATATAAATGGTTTCGCAAGCGTCTAATTCCCGCGGTAAAGTTACATTCTTAATTAATGTTAGGTTCTCTAATTTAATATTATGCTCGGTTCCGTTAATGTATTGTGCTACACTTGACGATTCAATTTTTCCGTATCTGTAGCTTGCGATGTGCTCCTTGAATCTGGTATCTATCGCTCGCTTCGTTTGTAAAATGTAGGTTTTATCTCAGTCACTACATGCAATTTTATAAATTCTCGACCTTTCTTTCATGTCCGGTTTATCTTTCGGATTGTCAAGGTTTTTGGATATATTCTGCGAACTTAAATACACGCTCATATCTTGTCCCCTAAAAAATGTACCTTTCGTTATTCTGTGTAAGAAAAGTTTCGTAGATTTCTTATCGCGGGTTTCTGCCCGGATTAAAGTTGTGAAATTTCTTACATAAATCCTGTGTTAGACTTTCCTAAGGATGCGATCGACATCTGTAGAAGAGTAACCATTGTAAATAGCTAAATATTTTAGGAATTCAAGTTTTTTATTGTAGCTACTATTATTCAAGGGGAATTTTACCAATCTATTAATTAAGAAACTAATGGCGGCCGCTGTCCACGGTGGTTAGAATCGGTCGTAATGTATCTATTAGTGTTTGTTTCTTTTCTATAGATGTCTATCTCCAGTTTTTTGTTGTTTCTAATTACGAAACTATCTAGGAACGGGAACGTTCACTTCTTCTCTACTGTAAATTTAAGAGTTTCGAATTTTGAATTAAGTGTCGCGTGGAAATCCGGAATAGCATTTTTCTTAGCATCAAAAACCGCAAAAATGTCGTCTACATATGTATCTAAGCTGGAGTCTAGGAAAATATACGGTGTCTTCTTTCATACACGTTTCTAATTTACTTACCTATGAAAGGCAGCGGATTGCCCATTGCCGTACCCTCCAGTTGTTCATAATACTTGCCACCTATTTGAAAACGATTTTGGTTCATACAACGTGAAGTTGGTCTTTTGTATTCCGCAATTTTGATATCATCAATTTTATTAAGTTTTAAGAATTCAACTAAAGTCTATGGTTTTTGGAATCGGTACGCTGGGGAAAACTGAACGAACAACAAACGATACCAAAATTTCCCCATCTTCCATGAATTCTCGAAACGGCTATTTCGAATCAATCAAATAATAACTTGTATGGAGCGGGATGTATCGACAGTTTAGTGCTATTTATTTTTTGTTATTAGAAGAATTTATTAACGTTTATAATTAAAATCGAATCTAATAGGAAGATTTACACTTATTAATTAGGGTGCTATATACGAGGGCCGTCCAGAAAGTAAATTTCCTTCACGGCTAACAGTTGGCAAGCCGTGCGTTGCAACAAGCCAGTGCGCATGCGTGACGGAGTAATGATATGGCAATTGTATGCGCCAGGTGATACTATCTGATTCCTCACGGTAGCACCAGTTTAGCGGATGAAGATGGCGGCTCTAATTCCATCCCCATCGACTGCTGGGTTATAAAGTGATAAAGTTTTTCAACGCACAGAACATGGCACCAATCGAAATCCATTGTTGCTGGTGCAGGCAATTTTCGGAAGGTCGGCAAAATGTTCATTATGTGGAGCGCGGTGGGCGGTCACCCCTCGTCACAAACGATTTTATGGATCAAGAGCAAGAGCGTATTGTAGAGAACCGTCGCTTTACGATTAGGGGCCATTTCCCGCTCTTTATTACACGAAATTGTCAGTTGTTTGCCGAAGCAACACCGAACATAAAATAAAGGCATGGCATCAGCATTGACTTTTCAGGAGCGATATCACGATGACGGTGACGAGTTTCTGGACCAGAACGTCAGGGCCGATGAAACGTGGGTAGCACGCTTTACCCCAGAAACCAACAGTAATCAATGCATTGGGGTCACAATGGATCTCCGACCAAAACCAAGTTCAAGCACGGAAAAGGCATTCTATTTATCGAGCTCTTGGTCAGAGATGACAGCGAACGCTGAACGTTAGTGTCCAACACTGCAGAATTTACGAAAGGCCACTCAGAAGAAGCGGCACGGGTTGCTCAATTATAGTGGTGATTACGTGGAAAAATAGTGCAACACTTGCTATATCTGTTCCATTAAGGTTTTGGAATTGTGTTTTCTTTCTGTTGACGGCATACAGAAACTTACTTTCTAGACGGCCCTCATAATAAAAGCGCACACGTCTACAGGTGTCGCAGAAAATGTGGACAGCCTCTAGTAAAAGTAAACTTCACTTAATACTACACTCAAACAACTAGATAATAAATGTGAGTTTTAACCATTATCACCATGTTAATGCATTATTATAATGTTGATAAGCTTTATTACAATTATGTTACCTTTTCATATCTGGTAGGTGCTTTTTAGATTATATTGTTATACCCCTTATTCAAAAATCTGGCCGTCCCTAGATAATGAAAGGTATAATAAATTATATTAAACAATATGAAATTTCTCATATCTGGTATTATCTTTTTTTACCCACAAATAATGAGTTACATTATCAAAACATCAAATACATGACTGGTCATAAATAATGTGTTATAGCTGATTTAGCTCGTGTTATAAGTTATGTACCTCCAGCTATGAGGGTTTATTGTAGCAGTGCCTTGAAAGAGTATCGAAGTAGTTGCAGGCATTTTATAAACCTGGCAACTGGTCTAGGATTCCCATTTTCTAATTCAGTAGGGGTTAAATATATCCTGTCGAGAAATTGGTGTTGTATTTTTTTATTGACACAATCAGGTACAAATAATCTACATTTTTTTAATAGAACGCACTCTTGCTCAAGATATTTAGGTCATATGGATTAAGTTTTAAAAATTACAGTAATATGTTAGGTCGCTTTATGAAAAAGAAGCCAAATCATCTAAAGAATTTGCCTTAAACAAACATATTAATTATTCTTTGTATACCACAATTTCCAGAATATTTACCTACAATTAATGTAAACAATGTTTTAAATATAAAATATGTCACTGCTACCAATTTTATCTTAAACTTTGATCAACATGTTCCAATGTTTTCGTATATCTGGGATTCTAGGATTTGGATATCATTCTACCTTTTCTTAAGGTATTCAGGATCAAAGTTCACTTCGCCACAAAACAAAAGAAAACAACTAACTAGTATTCGGCCAACTCTGGCTAACCGTTTCTATTACAAATACAGCTAGGAAGGAGAATCAAAACAAACCACATTCTGAGGTCTGTCGGAATGACTTCACAAAGAACAACCCACACTGATAAATCCAACACCTAACCTACCTAATCTAAATGCTGACTTTTGTCCCTTTTATGAAATCAGTCATCACGTCGAATATAATTTTATAATTAGGTTTAGTATCTCTGGCATAAAAATACTTTTTCAGTAATAACTTTCTATGATGCTGAAACTTAGGATATTCCAGGAAATCCAGATTTAGATCATATCGATTTCCCCATACACAAGAAGATGAATGAATGATTCGGATCTTATAAAGTGAGCTGGAAGGTGACCATGGTTGAACTTCAATCTCGCAATGTTTGTCAGAAATTGTGGCAGACTTGAGAATGTATTTTGGCATAAAGCGTCATTTTTCTTGTATATGATTCTTCTGAATTATTGTGGCATTAAGGAAATGTGATCTAGCCCAGGAGGAAATGTGTGACTGATTACATCCATTTCCTTTGCTACTCTGTCTTTACTTAACCCCGTAAAAAATACTAAGGGCGAGTCCATAAACTAAGTGGATACCCACATATGTAACAAATATATATGTAGTCCATGTTGAAGTAACAAACTTTTACAAATTATTTTATTAGAATCAAACAATACCAACACCGGAGGTAAAATTGTATCAACAACTATACACTTTTATTACAAAAAACAATTTAGCTTTCTCGTCCTGTATGTAATTCAATAAATTTAATTTCCACTTAACGTTATTATTACATATTTTAGGATGTAAATACGTATCTATAATATGTTTCTCAACAGATTAATCTTACTAAAAAACCAGTTCCTCCATCAAATCAATCGTTATTCTTTTTTTCATGTTTTTGCCAATATTGAAGTATGTATGTACTTACAAAGATGACATTAATTTAGACTGTGGCTAAGATTTTTATTGTTATGCTATTTATAAGCTCAACGTTTTTCTTGGAAAAAAGAGAAGTACCATTACAACATCTCCACATGAACAAACAATTTTTTTAATGATAAACATCACTTATTAAAAACAATTATATTACAATCGATGTTACTTTAATTGTGTTTACAGATAAATATTTCACGAAATTCGGTCGATGATCTGTAATATTTTTTTATAATCTATTAGATAAATATCAATAAGAAGATGACCGGTTAAATAAGAAGATAACGCAAATGTTTCTAGTCACTGATTGTACATTTCAAAAAAGAAATCTGAACTGAACTGCATATTGTATATTTTAGATTATTCAAATTTAAATCACTTTGTTGCTAAAATTGCCGGAAAATACCATGATGCATGTGTGTGTGAACTAACTTTTTTTGCCACTATCGGCAGTTCAATTGAATTTCCGGTGTCACCGGAAGTGACGTTAACATTTTCTTATTTTAAATAGAACACCTGCATATTTTTACGTTTTTGGAAAGGTAATTGAAAGAGGAAACCAAGGATATGTTATACTTTAACCTAAGAAATATTACGATATGCAGCAATAAGTGGTTTGGTAATCCGCTTTTGTTGTTATGCAAAGTGTGCTAGGAAAGAGCGCCAAACTGTCTCATGTGACGCCAGGTTGATCTAAAGAGCTCGTTGCTAGGCAATGTACTCATAACAATTGCCGGACTGTCAAATCTTAATTCTACAAAATTTTTGTTATTTATTGTTATTATATCAATCTGTATTTGTCATATTTTTGTCTTTTGTTGCGCGATTACGGCAAATAAGGTAATAATTATTGTCAAATTTACATAATATTAAAGTTGACCCAGAAATTTTACGCAAACCTCCCTAAAGGTAATAACATAAAAATATTCTCCACCAAAAACCGATAAATTTAAAAGAGCATCCCATAACTAATTAACTCTAACTAAATTCAATAAAGTAAGGGGATAACAACGATTAATAAAAGAGGTAGAAACAAAGAAAAACAATATCGAGATCAGTAAATAACAAGAGTAATTTACGCTTTTAGAATAGAGATTTGACAGTTTCAGCGACTACTATGACGCCTAACAACGTGTTCATTGGCAAACAACAATACTCTCGGCACTCTCCGCACCACACAAATTATTAATTAATTAACTCGGAAAAGCCGTTTCGAAGACAGATGGATCTTCATCTTCAGCCGCGTACCGATTGATGTGAGAGAATATATATTAAATCTAACCAACCCGCTCTATCCCTACTCTGCTTGCTCAACCCCTACGTGTTCATTGGATCAACCTGGCGTCACAGAAGACAATTTGGCACTTTTTCCTAGCCAACTTTGCATAACAACAAAATTACGAGGATGATGTGATAAATACCTATGTTAAGCAAGACAATGCAATTGTTTTGCATTTAGCAAATTTATTTCTCGACATAATCTCCTTATACACTTAGTCCAGCAATGTTCCCATTTTTTTAAGCCATCCAAATAATAGGATTTGTCGAACTCAACGCAATATAGACCTCTGTTTCGGCAATGATCTCCTCATTTGACATGAAGAAGTCACAGGGGGCCAAATCTAGCACATATGACGGATGGGGTACCAATTCGTACCTTAAATGGACTAGTTTTGCTGTCGTAATTGCCGGAGAGTGGATCGGGGCGTTATCATGATGGTAGAAAATTTGTTTCTGCGCTAGGTGGGGCATTTTTCTCTTTAGTTCAGCGTCGAGTCGATCCAATAAATCAGCATAGTACTATCCCGTGATTGCCCTTTCCTTCTCCAAATAATCAATTAAGATTATGCCTTGCGAATTCCAAAAAATCGTCGCCATAGCTTTTCCGGCTGATGGAATCGTCTTCGCCTTATTTGAATCACGTTCGCCGGGAAAAACCACTTTTGTCGACTAACCTCTTTGATTTCTGGCATGTTCTGATGTACCCATGTCTCATCTACAGTCACATAACACCGCAGAAACTCACTCGTATTGCACTTAAACATATCAAAACATTGCTTCGAAATTACGATGCTTTTGATCAATCGTCCGCAGATGTCCGCGATGTTTACCATATTACCAATCTCTCTAATCTGCTAACACAATATCACGAATTATATTGATCATATCGTCCGCACTCACCTCAATTTGATGGTAGTCATCGAAGGTGCATGGTCCTTATAACTGCATCCAACTTCTCTTTGATTTCTGCACACGTTTTCCCATCCAAAAAAAATCGAATCATTGACCGGTATTGTTATTTTACCATGATTCCACAAATACATAAACTTGCTTACTTTCAAAACAACACTACTCGATGAATCTCCCCGAAATTTTGACGGACATCGAGAAAAGGAAAGTACTCACAGTCAGTAATGCAGATTTTGACGCAAAACGCCATCTATTATTATTATAACATGTGTTCTATTTGAAATAAGAAAATGGATTTCCGGTGACACTGGAACTATAATTGAACCTAAAAGTTAGTCCAGAAAAAATAGAAATCGACCTATTTTTTTTTTTGAAAACCCTAGCTTCTATCGTTCAAAAGTTACTATCGGAAGAGAATACTTTAAGACCTCACTGTACATATGATATAGTTTATTTAATGCCGACATTTTACATTATCAAGTAACTGCGGTAAAAATATGTAATGGTACAAAGAAAAAATGAACTGCAAACGCTTGTCATAAAGGCCTAGTTACACAATCCGTGGTACGACGAACCTGGTCTGGCGAACCTCGGATCACGGACCGTATGCCATATGCGGTTTGCCGTACCGTGCCATACGTTACATGGTCCGTGGTCCGAGGTTCGTCAGACCAAATTCGTCGAACCACGGATCGTATAACTGCGCCTTAATAGTGGCGGTAGTCAAAGCGTGTACATATGTATTTACTTTGGTAACTAAATAGTTATCATCAGGTAGAAAACGTTGATTACAGTTTAATTCTTTTAAGTAAATATTTCCAAAGAAAGACTTTCTTGGACCAAGTGAACACTTCTCTGTGTGTATAGATACAGACATGATATATTCCTAATTGTTCTTTTTCGTTTAGTAACACTACATCATACTCCACGTTTGCAAATCATCTCTTTCACCAAATGCACAGTTACATTTATTTTAGTTATTAGTTTACGTGTTGTATATAATTTAATCAGTGTTGCTTTTATCGTAGGTTGCGACCTGGTTTAGGGTATGTACACACTGTATATATAATAGCTGCATATGGAACTATTTCGTGTTGTAGCTTTGCTGCATTTTGTTTGCATGGGTGTTGCATGTTTTCGAGATTATTGATAATTTTAAGTTAATTAGATTAATTATACAGGGTGAATTGACAAAATCGATTCGGAGCTAGAAACTCTAGTAGTTCTGCAGTAATAACTACAAAGTATCACGTGCTCACGCAGATGGCGGGAATAATAAATTAAATTAAAATTCTCACTCAAGTCATGCTATTGTTCTAAGTCGAGTACACTTTAGAAATTGCTATGATTAGGATCCTAATCGGGAATAAAACATGTTTTGATCTTCATCGATGATGCTCTTGACCTTGATATAAAGATGAAGAACAGTTAAATGTAATAGAACAGCCTAAATGATTTTCTAACTACAAATATATTAGAAAATCTAAAAAATCTAATAGAATTATCTTCATACTGTATACTCGTATATTTTAAAAACATCCTGTATAACTACCTATTATATCGCTAATGAAAATTATAGCTTGAAAACTTCGAATAAGCCTCGAGTGTATTTCTATTAATATTATACTGTTTACAACGTATTTACAAGTTATTTAGCTTTTAATGATGAGAGCGTGTAGTACCTGCGCGCGTTATCAAAATGAAATCTCTCTTATGTAATCTCAAAACTCAGCCGCCTATTGTTCGAACTGCATGCATGAAGCCGGTATCTTTTCAAGGCTTGCTTAGAATTAAGCAGCGCGAGTGCTTGAATGAAACAACAGAATCTAATCGCGGAATATTACCGTCGTAAACCACTTGATTTCGTGTGTGGATTACCCGTTTGTGCATGATATTACGTTGTTGTTTTAATGATTTCGCCTGATTCAGGCTTAAAATAGCTAAATGCATGTTCCTGGCGAAAACTTTTTGTTTGTATAGTTACCGTTTAATATTTTCTGCAAAAATTCTAGAACCTAAAAATTACTATCTTCCATGGAGTACTAGAGTAAATTCAATAGCATTGACCTGCTTATTTTCACATTCTTTCTTGCTCTCAGATTTCTAGGAAATGCTGAAATATTAAAATTTGATAATATCCAAAGACATACGTTTTACAAATTGATTAGGGATACCGCTTTTAAAAATTTACAAATTGCAAACTTTTATCAAGTCTTTCTCATATCTTTCGCTATTTACTACGACCTAACTTAATAAACTTTCGGTTTTGTTCACTTTATCAAGTCTTAGTAGGTACCTAACGACAACAAAAATGTATTAAAGTAGTTTCATGCTGTTCGTATTTGATTGAAACAAATCTCACAATTTCTTTAAACCCACTATCAAAATTTAAATTTACTCACTACCAAAACTTTTTTTCTTCTAAAGTTTTTATATCTAATCCAATATAAAATACATTAGCGCAATGTAAATTCATTATTGAGGGTAAAAATGAAAAGTTCAAACACTTGATTATTATGAAATAACTAAATTTTTTCCTAGAATTATGCTACGTGCTTTTTACAGACAAGATTGCGTTTAGTAATCTATCATGAATTCTCATCTCATATCTATAAGTAATATTATTTCACCCAGGAGCACTTAATAAAAAATATATGGTTATACTGAACATGCATTCCTATGTATAGACTATGAAGCAGAATATATTGTCATATATTAAAATTTTTTTTTGCAATATCATAAAATGTAGTAGCATATGAAGGTATGTGCATTGTGTATATTGAACAATTCTGTAATTTTCAAAAAGAAAATAGTAAATTATAAAAATATTGCTTGTATTTTATACAAGTCCTTCGCAGTTTAATTTCAAAAAAGTAAATCGCGATTTTTATAATCGCATTTAAATATTCGGATTATACACATGAAAAAATGCCTACTAACAAAATCAAAAATAATGCTAATATAGCTCATGGTTTTGGTGGAATCCTTCCCGGCAAGAACAATGCAAACAGATAAAAAAGAGGGTACTAGCACACGGACATGTTTCTGCCTACCCGGCTTCATCAGCCTGGCTACGAGCACTCTCTCCTTTGCTCTGCCTGCATTGTGTCTACCTCTCGGTTTATGCCCCCCATGTCCACAACAGCATTGAAAATATCTCCCGGCGCTCCCTAGCGCCAAGAAACACAGTTATGCCATCATAGACCGTGGCGACACACACCGGAGTACAGATACCCACCACCTAGAGATAATCACGAATATTTATAACTCCAGCAATGTTGTAATTTGAATAAGAAAAAATGTAAAATTCAAACCAAATACAGGATTTGTGGACGTATTTTATACTTCATACAGGAAAGATTCATTCGGACATTATTGATTATTTATACGAGGGCGTATTGATAACTAATGCCTCTATGGCCATAACTTTTATAATGATGGGCTAGACAGTGTCAAAAGTGGTTTGCTGTTTACCTTCACTGGAGATTCTCAGCAACATCGCGTTTGCGCACGACAGTTCTAAAAATGGCGACAGGCATGGACATGCGGTTAAAGCAACGAGCTGTCATCGAATTTCTTACTGCGGAGGGTGTAGCGCTCATTGACATCCATCGAAGGTTGAGTGCCGACATAAGGGCACAGACATAAGGGTGCGCTACAACCGAAAAAATTCAAAGCAGTTCCATCTGCCGGGAAAGTCATGATTACCGTTTTCTGGGATTGCGATGGCATCGTTCATATTGAACTTTTGGAACGTGGCTGTACTGTCAACTCCAAGGATATCTTAACACCCTAACAAATCTGAAGCGACGGCTAGGGTTCATCCAGACAAAATGCCAATTCAGCATCATGACAACGCTCGGCCTCACACAAGTCAGAGAACGCGTATAACACTGAAGAAGCTTGGGTTTCATGACGTCTTACTTCATCCACCTTATAGCCCAGATTTTGCGCCTTGTGGCTTTTTCCTCTTTCCGAAGCTTAAGGAACATCTCAAGGGCAAGCGTTTCTCTTCGGATGCAGAGGTGATAACGGAGGTGCCGTGCGAAGACTTCAGACTTTTTCCATGATGGATTTGCGCAACTTGTAGTACGTTGACGAAAATAATGGCGATTATGTGGAAAAGTGATTATATGAGTGGGTAGAGGACAGTTTATACTACCATTTAACACTTGTATGTAAACAATATATCTATTACTAATGAATTTATAGCCATGGAAACATTAGTTTTCAATACGCCCTCGTATATTAAACCTCTTCATTAATATTAATTGAAGAAGTTGTAGCAAAACAAGTTTTAAACTGCAGTATTTTGTCACAATTTTTTGAGGCTTTTATTATTGTATATTGTAAAAAAAATTATAACTAAAGTCTCTCTTCTCATCCCGGGAAATTCATTAAATAAGTATCCAAGCAAAAAGTGATTATGACTTTGGACATTACAAAGAAGTGGAACTACATATGTGGCAGGGACAATAGGGGAATAGTAGTCTTCAACCCAAAGCCGGAGGAAATTATAAGAAATATCAATATAAAGGTGGATCTACTTGTTCATGCCAAATTAAAAAAATAATTATGAAATATCACAACGGGGTGGGATTAGAGATAAAAGAAAATCAAAGAATATTTAATCATCGTCCATGAAAAAGAAACATTAAGGTTACAGTTCTAAAAATATGAACATCTAGGTCACTGAGGAAGTCGAAACCTGTATCTACAAAATCAAATCATGAAAATCCGCAAAGCAAACAGAGAACTGGAAGTGTTTCACAACAAGCTAAGCGCCTTCATCGAAAAGCAGAGTCGAGGATGGGAGAAACAATGCCTAGGATAACTCTTCGTAAAGACCCAATCTGCTGAAGGAGGTAGGAAATGTCAAGAAAACATAAGTTGGTGGTGGAAATGGGGAAGCTTTAGCTAACCATAGATATAAGGGATTCTTAAAGGTACCGCTCCACCGTCCAAATCTGTCATTCCATGATCCGCCGCACTATGGGGTCAGATACTTTTTTCAAGGCCTAAATATGCATCTGCTATTGTTGGAGTTAATGAAGAATTCATACTTAGATTCTATATTATCCTACTAACTTTGATATGCGGCAGAAAATTGATTTATAACAATTTTGCGTATTTGCTTGTTATACAAGGTTGTCATGTATTATTTGTGGAGAGGAAACATCAAGCGCGCACAAGTGCAAAATTGTTCTGAAAATGTTCATATTATATATGCGCTCAGAGTTCTAGCCACGGAAAATTGATTTTGTGCTTTCGCTGTGCACAGAAAAACACCATAGTGGTGAGTAAAGAGATTCCATATGAATCATTAAAAATTCAAGCCGAAAAATGAAACAGGCAGTGTTATCAGAAAAAACGTCCAGATTTTCATGTCGGGGAATCAGCCATAGTGCCAGTGCTGAGGTTAGATAGAAGCCAAGCAGATGGTCGTAATCTAGTTGGTGTTACAATGGAAAAGACAGATGATGGTTTCTGTAATATAGATACTAGACAAGGAAGGCTCAGTTCTTTATATTCAAGAAATTAGATTCAAAGTTGTAAGAAGAAATTCCTTAATGATGATGTTCCAGGCAAGGAATTATCACTTCGAAAAGTCAGCAATCAGAATTCCGTGTTTGAAGGTCAGGGTTTTTTAAAGTTTGCTAAAAAGTGCACTACTAATTCCTGTAAATGCAAGAAAAGAAAATTGGTTTGTAATTCAAAATATCGACATTCCACATCATGTGCTATTTAGTAATATGATTTTTATTGTATTAAGAAATACGTTATTTCTCTTTTTTACATATGACTTATTTAAGTTTGTTCCTTATCATTAATCAAGTTAATGTTAATAAAGAATTTCAAATTTATTTGTTCAATTTGCATTAGGAGCATGTAAAGTCTTAGTTACAATTGGTTGTTATAACATATTAGCGATTATTGTAAAAGTTCAAAGCTGAATGATTTTAGACCTTTAGGACTTTGCTTAAAGAGCTCCTGTAATGTGCGGTTTACGTAGGCAATCTTAAGTTTCACGGCACAACGGACTTTACCGGTAATATATACGAGGGTAAGTCAAAAATTACTTACACTTTTAGTTCTACAACTGTATTAAACAAAGATAGGTGTACAACAGATACATTATTTTTCGATATAGTCTCCACCTTTAGCAATGCACTTGGTCCAACGAGCCACAAGCTTCTGTATGTCTTTCTGGTAGAAGGTTTTCGGTTGGTCGTGAAGCCACTTTTGCACCGCATCCCGAACGTCTGTGTCTGAGACAAATTGACGACCTCTCAAAGCTTCCTTGAGCGGACCAAAGAGATGAAAGTCTGAAGGAGCGAGATCAGGGCTGTAGGGAGGCTGTTCGAGGGTTTCAAAACCCAACCTGTTGATAGTTTCTACGGTGTTATGGGCCGTGTGCGGACGGGCGTTGTCTTGCAACAACAAAACTTTCTTTGAGAGTAAACCACTGCGTTTTTTTCGAATTGCTAGTTTCAGCTTATTCGCCAACAAATCACTGTACCTCGCACTATTTATGGTAATCCCCCTGTCCAAGTAGTCGTCCAGTATAGGACCTTTTTCGTCCCAAAACACGGTTAGCATCACCTTCCCAGCCGATGGCGAGATCTTGAATTTTTTCGTGCTAGGGGATCCTAGGTGTTTCCATTCCATACTCTGGCGTTTCGATTCGGGCTCGTAGTGATGAACCCACGTTTCATCAACGGTCACTATTCTGCTTAAAAATGCGTCGCCTTCCGCGTTGAAGCGATCCAGTAAGCGTTGGCAGATGTCCAAACGTTTGGTTTTGTTTTCTGCGGTAAGTATTCGTGGTACCCATCGCGCACACACCTTACGAAATTTGAGTTAATCGTGGATAATTTGATAGGTAGAACCGTGACTGATGTTTAAAGAAGATGCAACCTCACCTATGGTAACTCGCCTATTTGCTGTAACCATCTCTCGAGCTTGCTGAATGTTGTCGTCGGTGGTCGAAGTTAACGGCCGTCCAGCTCCCTCTTTTTGTGTTACGCTCGTGCGGCCACTTTGAAACATTTCGATCCACAAAAAAAGCGCTGTTACGAGATAAAGCACTGTCCCCGTATTGTGACAAAAGTCTCCGGTGAATTTCAGCACCTTTCACACCTTTCAAAAATCGGATCACTGCTCGTTCCTCTTTGGTGCAAACTAATAGCGGAGCTGACATGCTTATATTGTTGTAGCTAGCAGACAAATGATTAAATTCCGCACACATGACCACAGAGGCGCCAACTCAACGCATGCGCAAGCGGCCGCCACTACGATAACCTTCAAAGCTTGTTATGACGAAAGTGTAGATAATATTTGACCTACCCTCGTACATATCAGCAAAGGTTTTGGTGTGTTGAAGTTAATCAAGTCGTTTGAAAAGCCTTTACGTGTATGGACACCATGCAATCAATCGCTGACAGTCTAAAAAGTGCAACCGATCACATCTTTGACAGATTTGACCCGCCGCATCTCACAGCAAACTCTGCTACGAAATTAACCTCTCAAATACTTGATACGTGTGTGGCCAACTGTAGCAAAAGCGATAGTCATGTAATAATCTATTAAAGATATATAAATCAAGTACAGATAAAAATATTGTAAACATGCCCTAGGCCTTCATGCATCATAGAACACTGAATTATTAATAAATTTAGCGACAGTTTATTCACGTTCGGATTTTCATTTTCTTCCGAATCGCCTAAGACGATAAATTACGGAAAATAATAGCCCCGTATACGTAAGCGCATAAAAGGGGTGGTCGTAATTCATACGGACCCGATCGGCGCATTAAAATCGAAGCCGGTAATTTGAGAATTCAAATTTGATGCCCATTCCCGTTTTAATAACTCGCCAGCGCATAACAACAGATGCCTCGTCAACAATGCGGAAGGTCGGGATGGAGAGAGAGTGCATGTATGTGTGTGTGTTTCGCAACTTGTGCTTTTGTGTACATAATTAAAGGTAGGCGGTTAGAATAATTGAGTTTCGTGAAGTCGATCGAGAGTGGTGAAGCAAAACGGCGGAAAAATCCGTGGCGAGCTTTGTGGTTGGCGCAGAGAAAATTATATAATATACCTACACAACAAATGGATAGCGAACCTCCGCAACATCAACGGATAGGTACTTATATAGGTATGTAATCTCTACAAGTCGGATGTGTATTAGCCATTACGAGCTTGACCTCCTGTATACCATTCAATAGCTGTAGATGATGAGGGGGATATTGTATTTTAAATTATACACGTAAAACGATGGAAGAATTTTATGGTACGATGGTATTGTTAAATAAATATTGCGCTCATAGGTTCGTTTAATCACGATGACAACGCATTTCACCTCAGCATGCTAAGAAATACGCTTTAACGACAGAAGTCCCTAAACTGTTTCTATTAATAGCAACGATGTACACTGAATTCAAATGTTACTTAAAATTAAAAACACCTTGTTACATCAATGCGATCATACGAGATTACTAAAATTACGGAGCCACCTTAGAATATAAGCATAAGGGTTAACCAATAATGTTAAATTGTCATTTCCGTAGCAAAAGATACGTTTTCACACATTGTTTTAGGACGTATTATGTACTTAGTAAGTACATAATTTATTATTATTATTATGATACAAGCTACCAACATCCACCATGTACAGACGCGCGTTTTACCATCTACGGGTCAACGGTATACCTTTGTGTAAGGTGCTAGCTGTATTTGAAATTGTCGAAAGTAATAAAATTATTAAAAAATGCAAAGACAGGTCAATTTTTGTTTCGAGGGGGAACTATTTTAATTAATATATCATAATTAGAGTAACCAAAACTTGCGGACTCGCATAGGCGTCGGCATTACGGGTTAATATAAGAATACGAAAAATTCATAAATAAACTTACTTGCTAATTATTCAACAAATTAGAGGCATCAGGATGTGAACTACTGTAAACTTGCATGATTGCATATGTTTCCACAGTTACTTCTTTAAACCTTGTGCGTCGACAAGAAAAAATATTCTTATACATAGAAAACGATCTCTCCACATCTAAGGAAGTTACACTTGCATGTAGAAACTGTTTTTCAAAATCACTTAAAAGTTCACTATTCTTACACTTATTACAAACGGCCTCTAAAGTATTAAAATCGGGATTTTTTCTTAAAACATCTGCCAACTTTTGACTAGCACATAATCCTGGCGTATCATTTAATGTATGTAATTTATTTTTTACACTCTCCACTATGTCTAATGATTCCTGCAATGACAATTCAGTACATTGTAGTTTTCTGATGGCATCTAGTAATACTGTATAATTGGTACAAATTGTTGTTAAATCTTCTAAAAGTTGAGGAATTTGAAATTCTCTTTGACTTTCTCTAATTGCTTTGGATTCATTCCGATTAAATCGCATTATAACCGATTGAATTTGTTGAAAATGGATCAAATATTAAAAAGCTGCTGTTAGCCATCGCGTTAAAATTGGTTCAGGAGGTTATGGAATACCTGGACAAAATTTACGAAATTCTTTTAAACGTTTAGGAGATTTACGAAACACTGCTTTAGTTAGTACTTCCAATCATCCGATCAACGTTTCCGTAATGTTGTCGAACAACTTCACCAACTAAATGCAAAGCATGCAGCACGCAGGTTATATGTATTAAGTTAGGAAATATATGTTTTAAGGATCGCCCAACACTTAACATCGTTGCTGCACTATCTGCCACAATCATCACAACTTGATCTTCGGCAATTTTAAATTTTTTCAAAGCGTTCATTATCACTTTTTGAATATTTTCCGCGGTACATTGTTGAACACGTTTGCAAGCTAACAAATATCGAGAGGCTGTGTTCTCGCTAGATAAAACGCGAGCTATTACATTCACAATACTGTTTTTCTTTATATCGGTCGTCTCATCCATATTTTTTTAGAACACAAATCACGTTTACACACATTTTCTAGCATCTCTTTCATTCGCGGCAAATGATTCTGTAATTGTGTTTGTGAGGATAATGGGTACTTTGGAACGTATTGTCGTCAAAACGTTTTAAAAGCTGCTTTTCTCACCAACGACAACAGAAGATTACAAGAGGTAAACATAATTAATAAATGTATGAGGAATAGTGTATAAGGTATTTCAGTTCTTGCATTTCTCATATGCTTAATACCATTGACATGCCTCTGGCAATCAGTTCTGTCCAATGCAGCCAAACGAACATTGCATATTAAGCAAAAAAACTGCACTACCGTCATATTTTAAATGGGGAAAAAGTGACACATACTTATGTACATTAGTAGCAAATCTATTACGAGGCATTGTTTTCTTAGGTATGTAAATATTAGTTCTATATGAAACGATACACTAATTATGTACTTGGTATAATACTACAACACACAAAAAACACCAGCTATATTTTCAAAAGCGACACGTAAGTACATAACCTTGACCGTTCGACTAATCTCTGCAACAGCTCAACCGGTACTAAAACGAAATCTCTCTCAGCGCGGTTTAGTTTATTTATGAATTTTTCGTATTCTTATATTAATCCGTAATACCGACGCCTATGCGAGTCCGCAAGTTTAGGTTACTCTAATCATAATACTAAACATACCCCCTTAAGCCACCCCACCCGCAACATAAAAATCTTAAATGGGATGATACCGTTTTTGACACACCGTTGGAAAGGTGTTTTCATTACGAATTCATTACTTTGACATTTGGACATGTTCTGGGGATTGTAACAGAAAAAATATCATGCTAAGCAAAAATTGTAAAATATAAACTTTTATTCAAAAAAATATTCAAATTAGTTAATTAAATGTTCAAATTGTGTACCATTTTGTTGACGACAATAATATAGCCTATTTTCAAATTCTCTTCTGATCCTTTCAAATGTTTCTGGTGATATATGCCTGCATTCTTCAGTAATTCTAAGTCTAAGTTCGCCAATATTCTGCGGTTGTGTTTGGTACACAACTGTTTTCAGGTGATCCCACAAGAAAGAATCAAGTGGGGTCAAATCTGGAGGGCGGGCAGGCCTCAATTGATCCTCGCTACCCTATCCAATGATTTGGAAAATTATTATCCAACCAATTTCAAACCGGTGCGACATAATGCAGGGGCGCGCCATCTTGTTGGAAGAAAAGTTCATTTTCATTAATTGATAAATTCCCCATTTGATCTTACTGGTTTTCCAAACTTTGTATTATTAAGGGATTAATTGTGTTTTGTACTAGTTTGAGGTATAGTTCGCCGGTAAGATTTTGATCAATGAAAACAGGACCGATTACCTCATTTCCAAGTATACCAGCCCAAACGTTAATTTTTTCATGCTTTTGCGTGTGAACTTTGAATAAATGAGGATTTTCATTGTCCCGGTATCCATAGTTGTGGCGGTTTACAAAACCACTTAGATAAAATGTTGATTCATCGCCGAAACAAATATCGAATAATCTTATCTCATTATTATTAATTTTCTCTGCCATCGTTTCACAAAATTCCTTTCTCCTATCAAAATCGCCCTCATTGAATTTGTGTAATTTCAGAATTTTGTACACGGAACATATAGCGAGTTGTGTTTCGGAAGCTATTTTCCTAATGGATGCACGAGGATTTACGCTGAAATGACTTAAAACTTCTATTTGTCTTCCGTCATCAACCGCTTAATCCCGATGCGTTTCTTATTAAGTATAGAACCAGTTTCTAGACATTTTTCATCAGGATATTTTTGATTAAATTCAGCAGCCGTTCGTCTTGCAATATACAAATTCAATCTATTGTTTTTAAAAAACGTGCTTTCACTCAAATAAACCTCTGTTAAATTAAATAAATAATTTCAAAGATATATATTTGTTTGATTCAAGAACTTTTTTTTCTGCGTGAGCAATGAGCAATGCCCACGTTCTGCGAGGGTAGCAGGCATCGACTAATGGCGTAGACGGCGTAACGCGCGTCTGCACATGGAGGATATTGAATTTCCCTCGGCGTGATGCCACTAGTCGAATGTACAAAGGAAGTATACAAAAATGTTATCGGCAAGTAAACTGTATGCAAAAGATTAAAGGTTAATAGTCATAAATTTCCCGTTGACATTTTACGAACTGATAAAATTTTTATTATGGCTTTATCACAAAAATACATTTCTGTGACATTTTTCCACCGTTTGGAATTCGTAGATATGCCTTGTGGATTTTACAATTTGATTGATAGTATGATATATATTTTGTTGCAAAGATTACTAAGCAACGCTGCAGTATTATTTTTGAAAAGAATAAAAAGCTTCTGGGAATGTTTCTTTGATGAAAGCACGAATATTGCATTAAATCATTCTTTTTTTTTGCCTTACAACTTATAATAAACGAAAGTTGGGTAACATGACATAAACGGCATTCATCATTCATGTGCGGCTTATTGTTCGTATACAAATACACTGATAAACCCATTTAGTTGAGTCAACCAAATTACGTAGGGTTACGGAATACACCTCGCACTTCTAAGCGTCGATTACTACGATCATTAGCCGACCCCACTAGAATTTTGCCGAATCCAAAGATGTTCCAGCCTTTGATGGGAATTTTTAACGTGTCAAACATCGTATTGACACAGGGTCAACAGTTTTACTTCCTTATCCAAGAAGAAGGCATACTCCGATCTTTATCCGTAATAAAATCCAACTGTCCCGACCGGGATATGAACCCGCGCCGTTCGAAAGGCAAGTATGCTGACCGTTCGACCATTAAAAAAGTTTAATATCATGCTGTTTCAAAGAAAATATCAAAATAAATTGTTGCCCCAGGCGCATAATTTTAACAAAATCGATTTCGTTATTTCAACCATATCGGTTTTTCAGTGTAGGCTACATATAGTGTGACATCTTCAGAATAGTTGAAGACAGCGAAAAGAAAATTTTCAGTTTTTTTACGAAAAAAATACCGATTTATGATTATGTAAATGTAATTCGAGGAAGCCTAATCTTCCACATTTCAAACATTTGAACATTGAAAACCGTTATCAGGAAATCAGTGACCCACAGAAATCATGAAATTTGTGCGATTTTTTCATTATTAAACGATAACGTTGCACACCTTTGTTCGAAAACTTTTTCAAAAGTACCTAGCAGTGTGCCAATGTTCCTCTTCGATATCTTGTAAATTAACACAGATAAGAAGTTTTGAATCAGTTCTTTTATAGAAAAATTTCCAAAATTCTAAGTCGTGAAAATTATGGTTTGGGATACTATAGCATATGGAAGTAGGTCTCAATTAGTGTTCATCTGAGGCACCATGGACGCCCAGCCTTGATGAGGTAGTGGAACCCCATATTCTTCGATAGCTTCAGCAGCTCGAAAGCCCACTTTTCCAGCGGGATAATGGCCACGTAGCGAGAACTTCTCTAAACCGGTTCGAAGAGATCCTTGTCACCCAGATCTCTCAACCTCTCGCCAATCGAACACGGCAGGCATGAATTGCAGGTTACTTGGGATACCATAGCCCAGGAGGACATCCATCACCTACTGGAATCAGTGCCACGAAGAGTGAAGGAGTGTGAAACTAATAGGGAGTGGGGGCGGGGGGTTCAACACCTTATTAATAAAAATAAAATTAAATTGTGCTAATCTTTTGTTCTTTTTCTTTGAAAATATAATCAGTTATTGCCTTTGAACAATTATATGTTTCTGCCAAGTTTGGTTAAAAAATTCACACCCCTTGTTGGTGTTGCAAGTTTCAGGTCATTAGTATATTTTGGTAGTTACCGAATTTTTAATTTTACCAATTTTTATCCCCATTATGCGCTAGCTTGTTATTTGTAAAATCTCGAGATATGAACAATGGATAACAACCAAACATGTCTGATCAAAACCCAAATTATTGCGAATACTTTAACTTGTGTTTAAATATGTTAATAAAAATATAGGCTCATGACAGAAGAACGCAGACGCCTTTCGAAACTCTAAGATTTCAGAAAGATGGCAATAATTTTATATACAGTAAAAGCCAAAAGTAATTTCACAGTTTTACTAAGTAACGACCCATTAGTGGCCAACAATTTATTTAATTCTGTTTTATCTTCAGACGTGAGCATAATAGTAAAGCTGTTTCTTGTTATACATATATCTGCAGATAAATTGCGACATAAAACGTTACAAACCATGGTTAATCAAAAGCTCGTAATGCATGTCTAGAACAAGATGACCAATTAACTTCTAAATTACTCTTTCTTAATTAATAAATGAATACTTGCTACAAACTACAGCTGGTGATAGGTTGTTTTCGTTCAACGTACTTCTTGTTAATAATATGCTTGTATTGTCCACAGCATGTTGTTGTGTATTATATCTACATAATACATATAAACATTAGATGATTCAAATAGAATCTTTCCTTGATAGAACAAACCTCTGAAGCTGTGGTAGTTACGAACCGAATTAGGTAACTGTATATTCCGATTACACGATCTATTCTGTACGGTAACCCGATTATTAGTCGACATGTCGTTACAACGTACCATAAACGGAATTAGCTTAATTAGATTTCGGGTCGTCTACAAAACCCTCTAATGACATAGCTGATAACGCAGCAAGCCGATATTGAACGATTCCATTACCGAAATTGCGGAACCATCGCGGTGTCATTTCTAACGATGTCAATCTTAGTTCGTGAAGTTACGACGGGACGTCACATTATCTGAAAGATGGGATACTGCATAGGGAGGACATGGCGTTTTAATAGACAGGTGTAAGCACTCTCTTCAAGGAATGTATTCGTTATACATTATACTTCCGCTTTCTTTTGGAACATACCGTGGAAAGTACCATAAAAGTATGTGTATAAAAGTAAAAAAGTGGAGTTGAAAAGAAGTACTAGCTGCACTTATTAGGTTAACAGGATAGAGAATAATGGGTAGAGCGAGGCCGCGAGCGTCTCTGCGAAACATAGTGGCGTTTCACCCGAGTAGCGGGCTGTGTGCAAAAATCGATTCTCGCTTTGTCAGCGTCCGCTTGTTTATTTTTCGTTCAGTTTAGGAAACGAGAGGGTACGTTGTGTTGTATGTTATGTGTTATTCGTTATAAATATATAAACGACCATTTGCTGACACAGTAAATAAGTTTATTTGTGACTTTCCGGATTTGTTCTACAACGATGCTAAAATAGTTTGTAAAACGTGCTGGGACAAGGCGGACTGTATACACCGAAGGACAGAAATACAAAAAAGGACGTCCCAACGAGAAGTGCCTTTATTTTCGATTTACTTGTCGTGATGATAACCTGTAATTTGTCAAAAAGAACCGTTTCAGAATTTTTGGTATAAGTACAACCCTGAGTTGAAGTTGCCAACTACGAAAACAGCACGTAAGCGTACGCGAAGACGCGGAACAGAAAATCAAATCGACATAAAAAAATTAGTTGCTTTGGTTATGTGTTGACGAGACAACAGATTGTAAAAGAAATTCTATTCTTTTCACAAACCGATATTTCCACTGTTACCAGCTAGCAAAAGACTGGAAAAGTGTACTGGTGCAGCAATTGTGAGGGTGATACTCGTTAGAAAACTTTCAAGTCTCACCACGTCAAGTGTTGATGTTTATGAGCGATGGTACCGCGACAATGCGTTCGGTAGGCCGTTCTCTTCTTGAACACGGTTGCAAGTGTTTACATGTTACGTGTAAGGTGTATGCTTTACATCTTGTGGCAGAACCTATTCGACGATGTTCACCCAAGGTAGATGCATTAATAGCAAGCACAAAAAAAAATGTTCCTCAAATCTCCAAAACGTCTTTGATCATTTCACGCACAGTGTCCTGGTATTCGCGAACCACCACAGCCGATTCTTATACGTTGGGGAACACGGCCAGAAGTTGCAGCCACTACCGATAACATCGAAAATGGTGCTAGACGACTGTTGAATTAAGGTTAGAGAGATAGCAGAGACTGTGGGCATCTGTGTTTATTCCTATATTGAAGATTTGGGCATGAAAAAGCTACTCGAGCGTTGGGTGCCGCGCTTGCTCACTACGGACCAAAAACGCATTCGAATTAACATTTCCAACGCCTTGTTGAAGCAGTTTAAGCGAAAGAAGTCGAAGTTTTACACCAGTACACACCTGAAGCCAAACCACAATCAAAACAGTGAACTGTGGCCGGGAAAGTGATGGCGACTGCTTTTTGGGATAGTCATGGAGTTGTGTTAATCATTTACCTTGAAACAGAAAGAACAATAACGGGGGCATAATATGTATCACTACTTGACAAGCTGAAATTGCGAAAAGCAATCATATTTGAAGAAAAAGAATATTTTATTCCACCAAGACAACGCCCTCTCTCACACTGATTGCCATAGCAAAAATTCACGAATTGGGGTTCGAATTGATAGGCCACCCACCCTACTCGCGAGATCCGACCCCCACCAGCTTTTTTCTGCTTCCTAGACTCAAAGTTTCACTTGGAGGACAGAGATTTTCATCGAATGAGAAGGCCATCACATTCGTAAACGCCTATTTTGCAGTTCAAGATGCCAACTACTATTTGGACGGATTAAGGAGGCGGGAGCATCGCTAGAAAAAGTGTATAGACTTACAAGGAGACTTTGTTGAGAAATAAAACTGAATTTGACCAAAAAATACTTGTTTCTGTTTTAGGCTGGAAACTTTTCAGACTACCCTCGTACTATTTATTATTCAAAAAAAAGCTCAAACACGTCGACTTTTATATTTAATCGGGTTACCGTAGAAAATATTTTTCACCCTCACCTTTAACCCCCTAAGCTCTAACAGCCGGGACTTTAAAATCCTAAATTTCAAAATACCCCTTAAATTACTCGTCTTAAAACGTTTGCCTGCCGAATTTAACAAAAACAAATGAATTTTAAATGTGACTAGTTGAATTTCTTAGATTTTATTGTTATAGAGAGAGTCACTCTAATCGTATTTTCACGTTTGAGGTTATCCCTATTAGTTATAATGCAAATGATTTTTTTTTAATTCACCTTAAAAAATGATTTAAAATGGGGTATTATAGGAATTATACCGCAATTTAAAAGTTTAAAGTTGGGGTTATTAGGGTTTATGGGGTTAAAGGTGGAGACTGGAAAATACTTTCTATCGTTGCCTGATGAAAAATAAAAGGCCTTTTATGGTCTCCTATCGTTGGAGCAAGGGTGTTAGGAGATTATTTTAAGTCCAGTCAACGGCGATCATGGTGGACCGGATAAATAACTTGTATTTTGTTTATTTCCTTCACATCCTAAACCTTCAATTTGAATGGAATATTTTTCTACAACAATTGACAGCATAAGTTCAGTTGTGTCTTTGGCATAACTTTGAAAATTCAATGTCGTTCGTCAAGTAAAAAAAATATCATAGAGTAGCATAGATTCAGTTTTCCATGTGCGTCCCTGCATGGCATGCTTGATGCTATCTTTAAAAATAAGAATATTCGTTTGAAATTTATTAAATTATATTTCGAAAAGTATACTTATCCAAATTAACCGTGATTAAGCAATCTCTATTGCGATTAAAATAACGGAGTAGAGGGGCGAAAATCAATTTCAAACTTTTAGTCAAAATATTCATCCAGGTAACACGTGCTTGGCTGTGTTCTCATTTTCTAAATGTTCAGGGTTTAAATTTGACCATAAATACGAAGTAAACGTCAAGTTTGTCGGTTTAAGAATACGCAGGGTTCCAGTACGTAACCTATAAACATAGAGTTTATATTGGAACGTCATAATTCCAGGTAAGTTTTCTCTTTTCAAGTTTTAATACTCGTAATATTTAGTTTAATTTAAATTGCCGAAAGAGTGTCTAGGAACACTCCCGGTCCTATAGACCGTTAAAACCGTACCGTTTCAAACATGACAATATTTATTACACCTATGAATTTCGTAAGAAACAGCTACATCCATTATATCTTGAAAGGAAACGTAATGTTGCTGATTTTACAATTGATCAACATATGCAAATCAACCAACTTAATTGGACGTTTCTGCCAATTCTTTATGGAATGTAAGAAGTCCGAGTTACCTTTCATATTCAATAGCCAAGCTTGCTATTAATTACTACGTGCACATATGTTTGCTTACACACGAAAAAATAAACCACGTAATGATTTCATGAATTCCTTTTTCGGTGACAACCGCAATACATAAATACCCTTTTCACTTTCTTCCATCGAATAGTCCCGTACCACATACACGCATTCACATTACTTACTCCTTTTATTTTCCATATAAGTAAAATCGCGTACTTTTACTCCGATATCCGTGCTTCTTACATAAACGTTTTGTCACCTACAACGCCCTCATTTTATATTCTCGTCGCATCGTACTACAAGCTTCTATGTAGAATACTAGTAACAAACATATTTTAATGTAATCGCCTTCGGTTATGATTTACATAGTAATTTATCATGCTCCCACGTTGGATAAGAAAAAAAATGATCGACGTTACTGTACATAGCATGTGTCGTTTTATCGCTCCTTTTTGAAACCCGCTAAATATGTATTTAATGTTTGATGAAGTATTTTTAAATTAGCGATTTCTAAATTCGTTAATACCAAAGAAAACACGCGCATAAAAAACTTTGGTATTATATTACAATTACTCGGAAGGATTAAGTTGAACTTTAAAGACAAACACTATAGAATGTTCGAATGAATTATAGCGTGAGAACAAAATAGAATCGTAATATAAGAAAATAGAAAATGATTTCATTTGGTGTTACCTTTTTATTTTATTTTGAGTGTACTACATCACCACATAGTTCTTATTCTTACTCATAAAGTAATTTTGTCTTTGTTGCATTTGTTTGCATTAAGAGATACCTAGGTTATAATCTCTATGCTTGCCAGTTTAAACTTGCCAAACAATTATACAGTGAGCGTGTAAATTATGGAATAAAATTCATATTTTCTTAACAATTCATATTTGCAAAAAATCCTGTCCATGTCAATTTTTATATAGAGGGTATTTAAAAAAACGTTTAAACATTTAAAGGGCATATACTACGATCAAAAACAAGTTAAAAAGCCCTAATGAACATGGGTCCGCAAATCAACCGTTTTCGTGATAAGTGCATTTGTCTTTTTTGAAAATCAACGAAAGCCACAATTTTCATTGTCAGTTGTTTTTTTTTTTTATTGCTTTAGTCATAGAAACCACGACTTTCTCTAAAGTAAAACAATTGTTTTCATAAATTTTATTATCAGTTCGCAGTGCTATGCACACGCTACAAATAAATGCGATTTAATAAAAAAAAAAACAACAACTTTAACTAAAACATTTTGTTTTCATATGACATTTGCGTTATTAATCAGTTCGCTCTCAATTCATAAGCTGTTTTCTGGTAGTGAATTTATTTTCGACGCAAGGGAAATTAGTTTCCGGTTTGCAATGCCTTATTCAAATGCTGAAATGGCCCACATGGTTTTCATGTATGGTCGTGCCGATGGGAATGCTTTGGAAGCATGTCGCCTTTATTGCGAGACTTTTCCCAATCGTCAACGGCCTTCGCATGTAGTGTTTGGAAACGTTTACTAGCGGTTAAGGGATAGTGGTTCCTTCAAAAAACGCGCTTACGAAAGCGAGAAGATCTACTCCTCCCATTGAAGAATTGGAGGTTTTGAAAAGTTAAGATTATGGTACAGACACCTTTTCTTGGTTTTTTCTGGACCAACGTTTGACTTGTGCTAATGGTTTAATGGAGTCATAATTAGTTGCCATTGTTACAGCACTGTTGTCGTTCCATCTAACAAAAATTAGGGAATTGTCCTGGTCGTAACAATAATCAAAATAACCGCGATCCCTTTTTTTGGTGGTATTGATAGGTTCAAGAGGACATTTTTTAGTGCGGTTATCACGGATAGTTCCAGTTGCTCGTATTCCTTTCTTCCTAAGAATATCCAAAAGTGACTTGTAAAGTAGTTATCAAAAAAAGCTCTATGATGTGTAGGATTTTTAATAATATCTATAAATTCTAGTACCACACGTGAACCAAGGAGAAGGGTTTTATTATTCACATCTTTCTCTACAGTACACGATTTTGCACCACAATAGGTGTCCAATGCATAGCAGTAACCGCTTGAACTACACATCATCCAATCTTTATAGCCGAATCTCACCGGTTTGCCTCTGATAAATTGTTTCACTGAATGATGGGCAAAATATTTGACCATGGCTTCATCAATCGACAAGTCTCCGTGAAAAATACCCCATTGCTGAAACTTGCTGTTTAGCAAATTTATAAACGGTCGAACTTGATACATTTTATCTTTTCTGTTAATTGTGGAGGTTGTCAGCTAAATGTATATATTTATTTATTTCCAAAAATCGGTTTTGGTTCATGCTATTAGCAAATAATGGTATCCCAACATCTTCAGTCAGGCTCCAATGAAGTCGTTCACGAAGTAGTCAATAAATATCCACTAAGAAGGAGACATACAATAAATATCTTTATTTCATCGTTCGTAACGTGAAATTGGTGATTGTTTTGGGCGTTGGCGTAGATATTGGTTTGAGTGACAATATGTTGTACAACCGTATCGTCAAGAAGTTTTTCAAAAATTTGGACAGCATTTAGTCCGTGCAATTCCTTGCATACTACTTCTAAACGAAAAGCACTTCAAGTCGTAAAGGGATCTAAGTTCATGGTAGTAGCGTCCCGAGTCCAAACGGGATTGAAATTCTTTTGCTTTTTAGAAGCTTGAACATGTTTGAGATGTGACAGGGAAATGTTATCTTCTTCTTCTTCCCAGTCAATGTTTTCGATTTCTAATTCAATCTCACCTGGTACGTCACCAGGGAGCTCTCTAGACACTAAATCATCCTCATCATATTCCTCGTCGTCTGTTTGATAATCAGGATCAAAGGGAATTATTACTATATCAACATTAGATCCCTCAGATTTTACATTTTCGATCACGTCAGAAGCAGCTGCTAGAGAATGGTACCGCTTACCGTAAAACGAACTTGGTTTAATTTCAAAATATTCCGCTTCCATTTTTAGAATAGTTACAAATAAGGAATAGGAATAGTTACTGTAAAGTCATTTAGAGCATAAAATAGCTAGTCAAAATATTCCGATATTTATACAACATAACTGACCGGTATACTCAAATAAATACAGGTCTCTTTTTATTGCTATATACAAGAAAAAGCAGTACGTATCAACACTGACTATTTGGTATTATTTCTACATATGTACAAATTTAGATATGTACCTGCGTTTATAACACAAAAGAATGATTTACAAAAATTAGCACTTACCTCTTGCAACCTGCGAAACAGCACAGCACCTTATAAGACAAACCACGTGTGTAAAGAATATGGCGCTCAAGTTTAGTTTTAGTAGTTATAAACTCAAACAGAAAACTGTAACAAAGATGTCTAGTGCAATGTATTCAAGATTCTTACCACTAGATGACACCTGTATCCATTCAATGTGATGTACTCAAATGAGTGCAGTGGTCTCAAATGGATTAAAAGAGAACACATCTGGTAAACACTACGAAGCAGAGAAGTGCCACAAATACTAATTAAAGCAATGCAGGGCCTATATGAAAAAACATGAAACTACATCAAAACAAGACAAGAAAAATCAAACTTATTTGAAACAACATTAGATGTAAGACAATGGGCAAACACTGGGCTTATTAATGTTTTCACTGGTTCTGAATGAGACAAAGCAATTTTGAAGTATATATGGAAAAGTATTAGAAAAATAGGAAAAAAACAGCAAAACATACAATATCCATACATAGAAGATGAAAAATTGGAACAAGTAGAAAGATTTAAATATTTAGGCTCAATAGTTACGGAAGATGGTTAATTGATGAGGAAATAAAAAAAAGTATCAAGACGGTTTTTCTCGGAGAAAAGGAGATACCAACGGAAACAAGGGTACAAATTTTCAAGAAAGTTTTTAGCTCCATGGTTACGTTTGGAGGAGAAACGTGAACACTAAAAAAAAAATTGAAAAATTGAAGGTAAAACCAAAATGGATAAGGTCAGAAATGTAACATAGAGAAAGAAACTTAAAGTAAAACCAAAAGATGGAATGGGCATTTAAGAAGAATAGCAGATAATAAACCAGTTAGGGAAATACATGAAGCAAAAATTATCGAAAGGAGGGCAAGAGGAAGACTGAGACAAACCTGGATCGAAAATGTGAGAGGTGCACTGGTGAAGAGAGACATTTCATGGCAACAAGCGGAACAGGCTTCACAGAACAGGGAAGAGTGGGAAGAAATATGGAAGAAACCGGTGACAATGGAGAACTAAAATCCCACAGCCGCCTTACACCCGCAAGGATAGATAGCCTTATGGATTATACAGGGTGGAGCAGGGAAGTATCCCTACTTTCGAGATGGCGTTGTGAATGGAAAGGACGGGTTAGAAGGGTGAGGGTAGGCTCTAATGACGCTGCAGTCTTGGAAGTTTCTCTTAGTGCCACCATTAGTTGTAGACATGGGTTGGTCGAAAGCAACGCGCGTTTGCCGTCGAGACGTATTTTTCCCAAAACAAGTCCATCGTTGCAGTACTCGTTATCGAATTCCCCCTCGTAATGCTGTTCCAGATCGAAAATCCATTTTGTTATAGGCGGAGAACTTCCGTGCACGTGGTAATGTTTTGGAACACAGAGTTGGGGCTCAGAGGTCGGTTACCGTCAATTCTGAGCGGTATGTTAACATGATCCAACAACTTCTTGAACCACAACTTCAACAGATAAACTGGGGACTAGTGTGGTTTCAGCAGGATGATGCCACGGCCCATACTGCTAGGAATTCCATGGCTGTTTCGAGGGAAATGTTCCCCGGGCGCTTGATCTCCCGGTACGGTGACATGCCATGGCCCGCGCGCTCGCCGGATTTAACTCCGTGCGACTACTTTTTATGGAGCTACCTCAAGAGTGAGGTGTTTAAACATCGACCCAGTACCCTCGAAGCCTTGAAGAATGCAATACGCCTTGAAGTTGGCCGCATTCCGCAACAGATGCTTCGCAAAGTTGTGGAGAACTTCAGAAACCGGCTACATCAGTGCATTGATAGTGAGGGACATCACTTGAATGATATGTTGTTTAAAACTAAGTAAAATTAACTTCCAGTTGTACCCTTCTGATGCCACAATAGAGTTTTGTTCTAACATTTTTTTTTTATTTATTTACCTTCGTAGTTAGGGATACTTCGCTGCCCCACCCTGTATATGTATATTCCTAAATGTTATAAACATGTTGCAAAACGCTTCCGCAGTTCTATAGCCAAGTTTATTTCTGGTATGCTCGAATAATTGTATAGCTTTAACTGACAACCTGATATAATGCATTATCATCTTAAATAATGCTTGAATTTTTACATTTATTTATTTATACGTTATTTGATGGTGCAGAAATAGTTTCAACAAATTCATCAGAAACATATTTAATTATTCAAATCAAAACATGTAGTATACTTTATTGTACGAAGAAAATTTGAAGAATAATTATCGTCCTAAAATTTCTAAGCTACCCTCCTAACAGCTAGTCTAAAATTTTCGCATTCCCACGCACCAAAACGGCTTAATTATAACAGAAATTAGTAATCACAGTTGTGCGAAATACACGTCGTAAGTAATAGACCAACACGTATTAATTTATGCTAAACTTTCGTCGTCCAATCTTAAGGCAAACCATGTGGAAATTAGTTATTTCCATTTACATTGCACACATCTACTTTAATTAGATTAACGTGCTTCTGAATTACAAATTCACCCCGAAACACGTCGCTGCGTCTGCAAGGGTGGTAGTGTTCATTACGGGATCGCGAGACTGTCCGTATAGAGTGAATTAAGAGCTCCCGTTTTAATGTCGCGCCCTTTTCACCGGGCGTTTGCAATTTAAATTGCGTGATTTATGAAATAACTCGGCGATATTAATTTAAAGCCGTGCCGAAGCCGGGGCAAATGTTAACTAACAGGAGAAGAGAGGGTGCTGTATTTATTATTTACCTCCGTCTTACGGTTATAAATGCAGCTCCGTTATTCCCTACAGGTAAGAGGTAAGTATGTAGATTCTAGTTGGTTTGAAGAGATTCCTTAAGTAACAACATTAAGTGAAAATTCAGGTCTTCTCTTTTACCTAGTTTACATTGGTGTACCTCAAAGTCCGATTTTAGGACCGGTTTTACTTACATTATTCTGAAATAATTCAATTGAATCTTTATTTAGATGACCATTATGCCGTGTTATTCAGATGATACTACTTTCTTAATGAAGAAAAAGAACACGAGATTCTCTTTAAATTTCGAAGAAAAGGGTGCATTTTTTAACTTATTAAAAAACATATTCCTTGTCAAATTTAGCTATTGCAGAGCTACAACATTTTTAGAATTACCCTTCCCTTGTAATTCAAAATTGAGAAATATTCATAAAAATGCAACCAAATTTACAAATCAGAATAATAGCGCCTATAATTACAATACAAGGGTTTAACTGTAAGATACAGTCTTATAAACATAGTTTGCAACTTAATTCCGCATGCGTAGATATCTTTGGTATTCGAATTTATAATCACCTTACAATAAGTTGAAAAACACGTAGTTTTAATAAATTTAAGAATACTTTGCCATCTTTATTGCTTTCTAAGGCCGCATTCTTTAAATGATTTTTTGAATTGAATATTACTAGCACTGCATATACACCATATACTGCATGTACACCATATGCACCACATTCGCGTCGGTTTACATACGAAAAACGGCAAAATATGTTTTTTATATTTTCATTAAGAGGTTCATTGGGAGCAAGTTTTAAAATTGTTTTGATATGTACAGGTGACCCAAAAAAAAAAAAGTTATAGACCAAAGTTGTGAAAATTTAAATAAAATACCCTGTATATTATTGCATATTTTGATAGTGCGGGCTAAATGGAGGCAAGTTACTGTTATGTTTCCTATACCTCACTCAAGCCGATTTTAAAACTTAGCTATTCTTGAAAATGTAGATCAAAATTTAAAAGGCGCGCCTGTCTTACGTATTTAAGCTAGATATTTCTAATTCTATTTATTTTTAGTCGAAGTATTAGACTTGATGATAAAATAAAAACTATCCCTAAAAATTATACAGGCTGGACGAAAATACACTTTTAATTTAGACTATCATTAAAGTGAAATAACTTTCTTACATTAAATGGAACAGCCTGTATTCATCAACGTATTTAGATTGTAATTTGAACCATTTATAAAATTGTACCAAGATTTCCTATACTTATATCTTATATTTTCTCGGTAATTTAGCATTTTCAATTTCAAATATTCATTTCTTGCCATTTATTTTACGAAAGTAGGCTTTGACCGAACTGACATTATTACTGCTCCAAGTTTTCTGAATACCAGGTGTGTCTTATAAAAAAAAGTAGAGCGACAAAAGTCAATTAATGGAAAAGAAGAAAATTAATTTTTAGTTATGGAATCTCTATATGGAACTCCGCATACAAGATTAGGTAGGTAATATGCCAATAGATGGATACGATAGAGGTCCACAAAATTGGTCAGGAAGGTCCTCAGACCTAACGAATCTCAATTTTTTCTTGTGGGGATATAAAAAATATTAAACGGATACTCTAAAACTGTGGCACTGGAACACTGAAACAGTTCACTAAAACCCTTACCACAACACTTAATTCGTACTGGACGCACGTTTCGATAGCCAAGCTATCATCATCAGCAGCAAGCTGATGAAGTTAGTTCAGTCTTGCTGCTGATGATGATAGCTTGGCTATCGAAACGTGCGTCCAGTACGAATTAAGTGTTGTGGTAAGGGTTTTAGTGAACTGTTTCATAAAAAATATTGTTTATGATATATCATCAACCACATCCGACAGTATGATAGACTGAATAGGAACAGCGTTTCGTTTTATGACGCCAGATAATTTGTTTAAAGTGAAACAGTTATTTTAAGAAAAAGTTGAAAATGATAGACATTATTTTGAACACTTGTTCAAACATTAGTTTTTTTTTTACATTTAAGTTTGTTATTTGTTCAATAAAGTATGTATTTGCTATTTATAATTTGTTTCTTTTTAATTAGTATGAAAGAAAACCCAGTTAAAGGGTTAGACTGATAAATAACATCTATTTGTGAGCAGTAATACATAGTAACGTCAGTTCCGTCAAAGCCTACTTTCGTAAAATAAATGGCAAGAAATGAATATTCAAAATTAAAAATGCTAAATTACTAAGAAAATATAAGATATAGCTATAGGAAACCTTAATACAATTTTATAAATGGTTAAAACTAGAATCTAAATACGATTATGAGTACAGGGTGTTCCATTTAATATAAGAAGGTTATTTGACTTCAATGATAGTCCAAATCAAAAGTATATTTTCATCCACCCTATATAATTTTTAGGGATCATTTTTATTCTATCATCATGTCTAATAATTCGACTAAGATAGGCACGCCTCTTAAATTTTGGTATACATTTTCAAGAATAGTTAAATGTTTCAAAAACAGTGCCTTTATTTGGCCGCACATCAAAATATATAATAATTTATTTTATTTAAATTACATTTAAATTTTCACAACTTTGGTAACTTCTTTTTGAGTCACTCTGTATATATCAAAACAATTTTAAAACTTACTCCCAATGAATCTACATAGCTCCTAACAAAAATATTTTAAAACTATTTTGCCGTTTTTCGTATGTAAACCGTCGGGAATGTGGTGCGCTAGCCTGTATATATTTTCTTTATAATTTACGTTTTTTCAATTTCTCTTTCATATTTATATTTTTTTCTTTCTTTTCCGATAATTATAGTATATGCTACTTAATAAACATCATTCAAATTAATTATGTTAGTAAGGAAATATTAGACTAACTTCTTGCTTTGTCTTAGGAATGCTCCAATGCAGAAAAATATGCCTTTTCTACCCGGAAAAAAACCTTAACTCGGATCTATTGAAAGGTATAGGGCAGTAGTTAAGCAAGAACTAAAAAGCCATTGGAAGCATGCTATTTCACATAAGGATTTCCGAAATATGTAGCTAAAACATAGCAAAAACCTCACCAACAAAAAGAAAACTTGCTTAAGAAGATTAAACGTCTGCATTTACTCATCAAAATGCACTCAATGTTCAAAAACGTTCGATTTCATCTCATATTTCGTTTATTATTATTAACTTTAGATTTTCTTCAATATTTACAACAAAATTTCTTGGGAAAGTGTTTAAACGTTCATAACATGACAAATACATAACTTTTTTATATGTATTTGTAACTAATTTAAACAAAGACAAAATTGGGATAGATTAAAGTAAAACAGAAAATAAGTATAATTAAAAATAAAAAGCCATGATTGTTTGATTCTAAGCTATAGAAGTAATAAAGTATTGCTACAAATTTTATAGCGCTCTTTTACGAGGGTAGTCTGAAAAGTTTCCAGCTTAACACAAAAACAAATATTTTTTGTCAAATTAAGTTTTATTTCTCAACATAGTCTCCTTGAAATTCTACACACTTTTCCCAGCGATACTCCCATCTCTTTAATCCGTCCAAATTGTAATTGGCATCTTGTTCTACAAAAGAAGCATTTACGGACGTGATGGCCTCCTTACTTGATGAAAATGTCTGTCCTTCGAGCGAAACTTTGAGCCTAGAGAAAACAAGAAGTCGCCGGGAGCCAGATTTAGTGAATAGGGTGAGTGGTCTATCAATTCGAACCAAATTCCGTAAATGTTTTTCATGGAGACCACTAAAGTATAAGACGGAAGTCTTGATGGAATACAACTCTTTTTCTTCAAATTCATCCATTTTTCCGCAATTTCTGCCTTCAGCTTATCAAGTAATGATGTATAGTATGCCCACGTTATTGTTTTTCTTTTTTAAAGATAATCGACATGACTATGCCAAGAAACGGTCGCCATCACTTTCCCGGTCGATATAACATTCTTCGCCTTTTTTGCAGTCCACGGTTTCGACTGTGCCTTTACTTCAGGAGTGTATCGGTATTTCCAAGTTTCATCCACAGTTATTTATCGACGCCAAAACTCAAATTTCAAGTCAAAAAACATGCCCAAAACTCTATCGCAACTCAGCTAGGGTAATTTGAAATCTGAATAAATATCAGGTAAAATCTCATTGAAAATCAGTTAAGAAAAAGTTGTCTTATTGCATTACTTGTTCAAAATGTGCACCCAATTGCTATATACACATCCCAGCTCTTCTCAGAACTAAACTGAAGAGGTAGCTCTGCTAACAGTCTCAGGATCAGCACGAATATTTTCTGCGGCCTCCATAACCCTAGCAACAAGTTGTTCTCTGTTTTCGGGATTTTCTGCATAAAACTTCAGATGTTTGTAGCTCAGTTACGATAGAGTTTTTAGCATATGTTCATAGACGTTTTTGGCTTGAAATTGCTTGAGCAACATATCCTTAAGATGTGGCAATCATGTCACAGGACACCCGTTATGACAAACACATTCTTTCGAAATGCCCACAGTCTCTGCTATCTCTCTAACCTTAACTCGATGGTCGTGTAACACCAATTGGTGAACTTTTCCGTTATTATCGATAGTGGTTGCAGTTGTTTGCTGTACCGAACGTTCGTCAACCAAAATGGTACGACCACGTCTAAATTCAGCCGCCCAAAATTTCACTGAGGCAACTGATGATGCAGAGTCCTCGTAAGCAGCATCCACCTTAGCTTAAATTTAGATAGGCGTATTGCCTTTCAAAATCAAGAATTTAATGACTGTTCGATATTCGATTTTTTCCATTTTTACAGAAACACTAACATCGACTGACACAAAGGACTTTTAAACAACTGCGCGCCCAATATGGTGCTGTAAACATATAAATTTGTTCATAACACAACAATGTGAGCGTTATTTAAATACACCATGCGAATTAACATACAAAATTGTAATCGTAATTTGCATTGCGAATTTCAACCGATTTATGGGAATAAATCAAAGCTATCTCCTCAAATTTATTTATGTTGTGTATCTCCTATCCATAGAAATTTATTGTCCACATTTCCTACAAATGATGCCAAATATTTGAAAATGAATTTCACGGTTAGTGTCTGAATACACCTCTGAACTCTATCTTTGAATACAATGTTCTTACAACAAACCGTCTACGCACATCCTTGCACTGCGTATACAGTCTGTACACGTACTTTACATAGTAGGATCTATGACTGCGCCCATCGTTTTTTGCACATTTATCCTTCAACGTGCTGTTGCATTATGCAGAACCAAAGAGGGCCGATACCATAAAAAATATTCGCCAGGATTTATTCTCTTCGCGGTGATAAATATAAAACATAATTTACGGTTGGTTTATGCATTCGTTCGAGACCATCTTCGCTTGCGCTTCTCTGTACCCTTCGCGATCGATCCGTACAGATACGCAGTGATGTATTAGGATTAATGTGTTTTAAAGTATGTTGTGGGACCGTAAATTGTAAGCAGAATCATAAGAATTTCAGGTAAAATTTATAACGACAGTAAGCCTGATTATAAGCCAGAGAGATGTAATGTACTATAAAAAGCTACAGATCTGTTAGCAATTTTATGCTTGGCACACAATTCTAAAAAAGAACTAACGTTTCGTACCATCTGTCAAGACCTTTACTGACAAAAATGTTACGTATTCGTATTTATATAAACTTATTCTTAACGCTGCTAATGACCCTTTGTTTCTCCGGAGAATAAACTTTTAGTCCTAAAACACATGAGCCACTGTGTATCACCACTCGGTGTCCCATGTGAAAGAGTTGGCAATTTTCAAGAGCCACACACAATTTAATTCAGTGTCGAGAATCCGCATTCGCTTAACATACGGTGGCCCGTGTATTTTAGACTTTTTTCGTCTTTATTATATTATAGTTATAACCCTATAAAATAACCCTGTAAAAGGAATATTTTTCTGTTGGGATAATAAATTACTATTATTATTGTATATTGGCTTCCGTAGGTGAAATGTGAAAATCTATGATTTCCTTGGTATTTCCAACGTAATTACTTACTTACTGACTTAATCCTATGCCTCTCTACCGTTAGGTGTGAGGCCGGTGTGGAAGTTGAGTCTTCTCCTGTCTTGCAAATCTCTCTCCATCCTTTTATGTCCCGTGTAACCTGCACTTCCCACTTTAATCCTTTTTTCTCTGTTTCTTCCTTAACCTTTAAGTAGTCGCGTGGTGACATATGGCGCCAATTCAAGTTTAAACTTTTATATTTTCTTGAATTTTTCTTTCTGTGAATTAAAGCCCTTAATTATTCCTTAAACTGAGTCTCATACAGATAATGTAATGAATGTTTAGTTTATTTTTCTGCATTATTCTACATCACTCAAAAAAAAAGGAATGCACTGCTCGGCTCCGTACGGAAAAAATTAGGGCGTGAGTTGGCAGAATCTTATCAACGAGAGTGAAAAGATGACTCTCATATTCCGCGAAAAATTAAAAAACACCTTACTAGTTATTTTGCTGATGAAAAGGAAGCAGACAACCCACCCCCGAATTTGGCAGAAAAGACTAAAAAGCGATGCCATATATGTCCTCGATCAAAAAACAAATCGAGCAGGACAATGCATGGTTTGTAAAAAACATGTTTGTCAAGAACATCAACAAATTATATGCACCGAGTGCTGTAATACATGAAAATATTTGTCTGTAGAAATTTTGATCATTTTTCAATTATGTTAATCCATAATTAAAGTGTTTGAATATATGTATTTTGATATTTCGGTTTTATTTATTTATTATTTTTAATTAAAACACTGCGAAATATATCCCCAGTTACTCGTTGGCGCCAAACGGCGCCACGCGACAACAAGCGTCAATGGATACACGCGACTACTTAAAGGTGAATAACGCCTTCCCTTCTTCTACGTGACCTTCCTTTTTTACTCCTCCCTATCACTCGCGTTTCTTGTACCTTTTTTGTAAGTCTATCACTCATACGACATATACGTCCGAACCACCTTCGCTGCCCCTTCGTTATTTTGTCATTTGCCGGTTCAATTTGTAGGTTTCGTCTATATGTCTCGTTCTTAATTCTATCTCTTCTACTCTTTCCCTCGATTTTTCCCAAATACCTCATCTCCATCACATTTATTCGTCCTTTTTTCCTAGTTTTCCTGTTAAAGTCCATGATTCACTACTATACATTAGTGAAGGTCTAACCACTTTTTTAACCACACCTGTTTTAATTTTTTTGGATATCTCTTTCTTTCCTAAAACAGTTGTTTAGATCATATTAGATATTTTTCCTGTTTTTCCTAATCTATCATTTATTTCTCTATCTATCTTCCCGCTGTTCTCTATTATTGAACCTAAATAGTTGTAATTTTTGACATGTTCAATGTGTTTTCCCATTACCTGTATGACAGAGTTGCTAACTACTACACCACGGGATCTATGCCAGTGAAGAAATCACTTTTTAATACCTACTACTAGATTTTCTTAACTATAATTATTATTCATTTAAAAGTTCGCTAGTCCAGTGGTAAGAGAACTACGCTCTAAAGGATCCTGAGGTTACGACAAGCTTTAGCTTTATATACCCCGTTGGGCCGTCACCACACGTAAAAAATACTCATACTAATTTGACTTATTAAAAACACTTACGAACCTTAATGTTAACTAAAAAAGTGCCTGAATATATTTCAAACTTATTCATAGCCCCCTAAAACCGCTGAAAGATGAGATTCTTCTTTCTATGTTGTATGTATGTATATTGGCAATCATATTATGCTTATCTATTTTTTATTTAAAATTCATGAACGTTTGCTTTACTAAAAGGGTGTTGTGATATACTCAGTGACATAGAAATTGCAACAGCTAGAAGGGGTTGAAATTTCCGGATAAAATTTAGTAGGAATATTCACCGATGTAATGGTAATAAATAATCAAAATTTGAATCCTCTCAGCGAAGCAATAAAGTTGTTATTGCTTGTTTTTTTTGCGGTGTTTTTTTATGATTTTCTCGATTTGTGTTGTTGTTCCCATTGAACTGCGGTTCCATTAAGTGTTAGCTATGTCTAGAGTAAGAAGACAAGCAGTGTATCGACAATTAAGCGAATTCGACAAAGGTCGAATTATTGGTTTGCGCGAAGCTGGTTTTTCATTTGGGGAAATTGCTAACCGTGTAAATCGAAATCGGTCTACTGTAATACGAGTGTGTCGTGCATGGTTTGAAGATGGCCCGGAATGTCGTAGAAGAGGAACCGGGGCTTCAAGAAGAACGAATGAGCGTCAAGATCGTCGCTTAAACAACTTGCATTTAGAGACCGATTTTCCTCTACTCGGGCAATTGGTGACCAAAAGTTTGGTGAAGAAGGTCGCCATGTAACCCTTAGAACAGTTTATCGCCGAATCCGAAATTTTGGGTTAACATCTTATCGTCCGCAACTTGCTTCCTTTGACTGCGGAACATTATCAGCAACGGTTATGATGGTGCAATGATTGGAATCTTGAATGGCGTCGTGTTGTGTTTAGTGACAAATCAATATTTTGTTTAGGCATGCACGACGGTCGTCAGAGAGTCGGAAGAAGACGGGGTGAACGACGGAATCTTCGATTTACCGTTGAAAGGCACGTACACCGCACTGTGGGTGTTCTGGTTTGGGGTGCGATTACTTATGGCAGCAGGTCTCCCTTGGTGTTCATTCGACGCAATATGACAGCACAACGGTACATTGCGAAGGTGGTTGGAACACATCTTCTGCCATACTTGCAAGGGCTCGAAAATCCATTATTCCAGCAAGATAATGCACGTCCTCATGTAGCAAGGTTTTCCTTGAACAGGCCCAGATTAACCTTTTGCCCTGGCCTCCAAGATCTCCAAATCTTTCTCCAATCGAACATATATAGGACATAATGGGTAGAAGGTTGCGAAACATGCAGCGTCCTCCTTTGACTTTGGAGGCTTTGAGACATGAGGTGCAACTTGCATGGGAGGCAATACCCCAATACGAGATAAACCACCTTATTCAATCAATGCCACGGCGTGTAAATGAATGTGTAAATGAGAGAGGCGGCCCCACACATTATTAACAATTATTATAAAATTTTGTTTAACTAATAAAGATTTTCCTCCCAAATTTTGATCATGTATTACTTTTACACAGGTGAATATTCCTACCCAATTTCATCCGGAAATTTCAACCCCTTCTAGCTGTTGCAATTTCTATGTCACTGAGTATATTTATTAATATATAGTTAACCAAGTGAGTCATCTCTTTAGCAAAGACAGCAGTAATTCTAAGAGTAGTTAGTAATACTTGAAAGAATTATTAGCACATAAAAAGGGTATTCAAATATGTCTTCGCATTGTTTTACTTTTACATCACGCACATAATTAAAATGAATCATAGAAGCACCATTGAAGCTAAAGCTACCTAGAAGAAAAAGTATATGAAGTTCAGTATATGGACGGGACGAGTGAAAAGGAAGCAAATACATTTTTCAACATTATCTTCTTATAAATGGTCACACTTTAACTTGCCTAAATAGTATTTAATATAGATTCAATAAAAATCTTTGTTCCCTGACAATATCATTAATAATTTCAATAGAAATACGTTGTTTATAAATAAATTTTAAATAAATTGAACAGAAACAAGAACTAATTACAAATAACAAAGAGTGTAAGTTCTTTGTCAGCCAAAAACTTTAATTCTAAATACGTGCTTCAAGGGAGTTGTGCTTTCCGATGTTTTTGCGGTTAGTATGGAAATTTTATTTTGGCAACTAACAAAATAATTCCAAGAATTTCTTTCCAGCGTCAGTATAATTGATTCTAATCATATAGGTAGACAATGAATCGGACAGGTAAAAAAGCCTTATGCAAAAAACCCATGACCGCAAGAAATTACTAAACATCAATTCTAATAAGTGCTTGTATGCATGTGTTGCAGAAAACTTACAATTAGAACAGGTAAAAATTACTATCTCGAACAGGAGTACGATTCTGATTTGATTGGCATAAATCGCTGAGAATTTCTTTTGATATAAGCACTATATGTTTACACCATCTGATTTCTATATCATCTGTTTGTTACACACACTTATTGCAATATGTTAAGTGAGTAACAAATAATAATTCTAGTGATATACTCGTATTATCTAAAATATGCAAAATCTGTTAGTGTCTCCAGACACAAAAGCAAGTTAAATGAAAGAAGAAATAAAAAAACTATCCATATGCTTTCTATTTCAATTCTTTAACTAAAACCCTTTACAGCGAGTGGGTAATAGTAACAAAGCCATGGAACACACCATTTACACACTAAAGGCCCCTGACAAGTTTTTAAAAAAGCTTACACATCTGATTGGACCACACGTTGGAAAAAATATTATTGAATTTTTGTTCACGAACTTTGAATCCTTTCTTAACCACTAGTATATTTCTTGAAAAGCCAAAAAAATATTTCCAAAAAGCAGCCCTGTCAGTATTGCCTATTGCCTTGTTATATAACACTATGAAGAATATTCCATCTGTTAATTTGGAATATTGTCGTACTATTTAGTCTTTAATATACTTGAAGTGAATTCGCTTGATTGAGTCATTACAGAAACAGGGTAATACTAACAGAGCCATGGAACACACCATTTACACACTAAAGGCCCCTGCCCCTGACAAGCTTTTAAAAAAGCTTACACACCTGATTGGACCACAGGTTGAAAAAAAATTATGGAATTTTTTTTCACGAACTTGAATCCTTTCTTAACCACACAAAATATTTCCAAAAAGCAGCCCTGTCAGTACCAAATCGCTATGTACATACAGTGTCATCACATAGATTTTTTTTTTATTAATTAATATAAGCAAATTTTGATTTTGCTAACTCTTTGCTTAAAAATAATGACAGACCACATACAAACGAGCAATCACGCGAGCTTATTGATCACCAAATTTGACATTTTTTTCTGAGAATTACAAAATACGGCTTTATTTTTCAAGGAGATCTCCGATTCAGACGCTTTCCAAATTTACTTTCTTGAAATCTTCTGGCCAAGCTGTTCTTTATAAATTTAAGAGCAAGGTACTTTATTTCATAATTACAAAGATTTTTTAATAACAGGACCCGATATCAATTGTTTCAGAAAGGTTAAGAAAAATTGACGCAATTTGCTTACCGCTTGCTATTTTGTCCTTCCAGTTAGCAACCACTAAGTTCAAGGACGTTTAACAAGAAACTGATTCAACGTCAGCAAGTATTGATTTGTTTTCAACGAACTGCTCTCATTCTTCTTTTAATTTTCTCCACTGTTGGTGATGGTTAATTTTAATTTAATGAATAAACTGCTGTTTTTATTTTAAAAACCTTAATACGATATTTAGGCACATTTAAATATTGGATTGTCTCATTTTACTATTTTCTGATGGGCTTGATCAGTGTTGGAACGATTTGAAACCGCCTAAGAATTTTGATTGTTTATCCTAATCTATAAAGTCGTAAGATAAAAATACAGCTGTTAGAAAACATCTCGTTTATGAATGTAGTTAACGCAGAAACGGAAGGATTGGAAGGTAAGCTCTTAATTAAAATAATGCTTAGAGATACAAGGGATTTGAGCCTCGAAATTAACAGTACTTCGTCCAAGGATTATAAATATAGGAGCAGCGACAATACAAGAACTTTAATTGACTGCTATACAAAATATAAGAAAGAAGTTGGGACTCTTAAAATCAGAAGTATGAAGAAATCACAAATTAAAATAAAACCACAACCAATTGCGAAAATCCTTGGCTTTATAGTTATAAAGCATGTATCGATAACGACAAAAAAAACCGGACGAGGAAAGCGTGTTTGAATTTTCACAAGAAACGGACCGAATTTTCGGGAAAAAGAAAAATGTTAACCCAGAACTATTATTAGGGAGTGGAACAATAAATAACAACAATGGTGTGAGTAATGACACTAATGACGCTGAAGAGATATCGCCGTTTGCAGAATCTCAACAAAATGTAGGTAATCAAATACCTGAAGCCCCGCAAAAAAAAAAAAATTAGTAGAAAGTCTACTTTAAAAAGGAAAAATTCTCTATTAGAAAGAATTAGGGAAGAGAAACAAGAATATTATCAAAAGAAACTGAATAGAGAGTCTGAAGTTTTTCACATTTTTACATTTTAATCGAAAAAGGAAAATTTCAAGAAATGAAGAGAAGAAATGATTTATTAGGAGAAAGAAATAATATCCTGGAAAACGTATAGTAGTTGGGAGTACCAGAGGTATTCAAAAAAATACATTTATTTTTGTTAAGAAAAAGTAATTTCTGTTTGAATTAGGAAACATAATTTTGCTTTTATATGTTATTACTGTTATTAGTGTTAGGAGAAACAGTTTTCTTCGTTTTTTTTTTAATTAATGGTTTTGCTGTTCACAGTTTAATAATAAACAAAAATTTAAATTTCGTTTTATTGAAAAACAAATGTACAATGTGTTTTATTTGATCCATTTATCGCCACATTATTCCGCTTCTTCTTCCATTACTAATTTAACAAAAATAAGTGAGGTTAAACTGATTCAGAACTCAAAATTCTTGTAAAATCCTGGAACTTTAAGAACGGTTCAGAAACAGTTCGGAGCACAATTCACTCATTCTTGGGACACTGCACTAGCTCTGAATTTTTAAATCTACTTGTTGGAACGGTAAAATGGCTTTGCGCAAACTCGGTAAAGTTCTGAACGGTTCTGAACTTTTGTTGGAACAAACCTATTAATTAAAACACAAAGAAATTGAAGATAGGTACATATACAACAAAAATTAAAAGTTTCTTAGTCCTTTATAAGATAAAATAAAAATATACAGGGTGAGCCATTTGAAAAAAGTGATTTTTTAAATTTCATTTTTTGTCATGTTTGTACTATTATATTCAACACCCTGTAGCCGATATCTCAAATGTTTTATAGAGTACCTATCAACTTAACATTTGTCTTTCCACTTACCAGATATAAATGATTTTCTTACAGAAACGACGGTAAAATTTTCAATTAAATAGATGCCTGAAAATTTGAGTTTTTACCTTTAAAGCTGAATATCTCGAAAACTGCAAGGTTTCTACATAACAAATACATAACAAAAAAGTTTTAGAATTAGGCGTAGAATTAAAAAATTAATTCGTATATAGGGTGACCCGTTTAAAAAAATACAACTTTTGGTTGTTCTACTTTTTTATCGCATATATATTTTTAAAATGTGCGGACTTACTAACCATATCACACGATATATGCAGTTTTATCGCAAATTTTACCGATAAGTCATAAACTTACTTTACTCTATCATTGACTCACCCTATACATATATAATTTGCTAAAGCGCCGACAATTGAAGTCTGAGGTAGATTCTTTAAAATTGCTACTGAAGACTATGGAATTTAATCATGTAGTAATTTTCTACAGCAATTTATTTCTTGGATTTAGAATTTTTTCAACATTAAAATTTATTGATAAAACTTCAACGTCACAAAAGGAAAAGCAATCTAAGCTTTTAAATTTAAATAAATAAATAAATTGTAACCACTCTGTTTGTTTTAATGGACACATTTTCCAATAAATAATTTACTGTTTTGGTCAAGAGGTTTTTGTGTGCGTAAATTTTTATGGAATTACCTGCGTTACAGGTATGTCTACCTTTTTGTTTAATCGATTTTATACGTAAATTATCAAATATTCCTAAACCAAAATAACGAATATCTACTACATTGTGTACATTGTAAATTTGAATTTCCCGCACGCACACTACTAACAAGATGGCGTTTTAACTTCAAGGTCATAAAATTTGAACCACAAATATCAAAGGTGCCGCCAGAGAGCTTCGCCTCTGTATAATCTGCGGTTAAGTATACTCTTAAATTTATAGGCCAATCATCTAAGAAGTGGGAATTCCAATGAATGCAGATACACCTTTGTACCATCGTACTCTTACCATTATAAATCTCTGTTCAATTAACTCCGAGCATTTCTAGAATTCACTGCTAATCAATATCCATAAAATTAATATGCGACCTTGGCGGATTTTCCATTTCTTCTCCCGTTTTCGAGAGGGGATTTATGCGCTAAGCAAATAATTAAAAATGCCGTCGTAGACGGCAGATAAATGGACATGATTTAAGACCACGTCTGGTAGAGTGCACAATTCAAACGAATAATTACGATGGGTGCTGCAAGGGGAGGAACGGATAATAAGCTGTGGTAGTGGCTTAGTACACTACGGCATACGTCTGGCGAATATCCTGACTAAACGGCGATTAATTTGGGCAATAAATTCTGACAAAGCAAAATTAATTGCCTGAATATTAAAATGCGCGCACTTTTTATCCTATACAAACAAGATTTGTGGCGGTGGTTGCACAGGGCTGGCGTTAGGCAATGATTAAAATTTGTTCGCTTAGAAGCTTCATTGTTGAACTATTTACATTGAAAAAATAATTCCCTAACAATAAGTCTAGACGTAATTGGAAAAATGTAAAAAAACAACGTAAGACTCTTGCCCCAAATAAATGATAAAATTTTAATGAATATAAACAACAGAAAAAATAGAAATTCAGGTCAATCTCCTGTATAATGTCATAACAATAATATCGAAATAACAGCAGACATTTCGTAATTTTTATATAGTATGTGTATCTACAGAAATTGCTATCCGTATACTGTTTATCTAAACGCGACCCGGTAGTAAATAAATTCTTTAAAAAAAACGCAACCAACGTATTTATCTTGTTATTCTTCCAAGAATCTGCCTCCATGAGCTCCCACGTGTCCATTTGTTATATTTATCTTTCGTCGATTTGCAGGCAGGAAAAGAAAAACGTCTGGGCAGCGTATTACAAAAGAAAACACAAACAGAACACTTTCATTTGTTTGTTAAAACATAACATACATATACGCACACAGTGCAACAAGGTTGATTCTACGTAACTGCCTGCGTAAATACAACAATCTCAAAAGGTGTCTGAATATTAAATTACAATGAAACAGTTCACTAAAACCCTGGTAAGGGTTTTAGTGAACTGTTTCAGTGTTCCAGTGCCACAGTTTTAGAGTACCCGTTTAGTTTAAATTACAATGATTTAATTCATGCTTGAATACAAAATTGTCAAATATAACAAAATTACCTATAAGTCAAAAGAGGGCGACCCAGAAATACGACAATTGACAAACAAGACTTCACTACACTGTATTACCTATAATATACCTACTAACCTAAACTCTGCAAATATCATTATCATTAATATTAGTATATTTTGTAGTTCTTCGATGATTTCAACACCTTTTGGAAATAATATTTGTTTTTCTTAAAATTCCAATCTTATGTAGTTAGTAGATCTGCAGCAAAAAGAAATTTGTAATATGCCGAAGACCGAATTAAAAGATTTATAGAATTTTAAAAACCATCTATTTATTTGCTTTATATTTAATTGCAAACAGAATATATCTTAGGACTGAAAAATTGTTTACATATATGCAAAATCTGAATTTATAATTTTCCACTTTAGTATGTCATATAAGCAACGTCTTATGCGCACAATACCTATTCACCAGGTTGCTGCAATAATGCAAAGTTTAAAAGCTTATAAATCTGTTGATTAATTCACCACACGTAGGAAAAGTTTATGAAACACGTGTTTTAAAATTTTGGACAATTGGGTGTTAATACAACCAACAATACTAGAACAAGAAGCTTCTCCAGTTTAACTATTTCACATCTAAAAATTTTTTCTCTGTTTAAATTGGTAGGATGTATTTTCCCAAGGACGTTTAACAGTGTGTAGTGGTAAGTTTGGTATGTTATTGCATTTTACAAGCAAGCTCATTTCCTGCATTTTGTAAGCAAGCTGATTTCCATCCAATTCTGTTATTCCATTTTGCCATTATTTGCCATGTTGAACCAAAACATTAGGGAACATTTAACGTTGTTATTTACAATACACTGCTTTTATTTGCACTCTTACTTTACTACGGTCATGACTGAAGCACGTTCTTGTCATCGAAGAAATAATGTGACTATGAAGGCATAAGCAATCAAAATGTTGAATATTACTGTCCCAATCTTCTGTAGTTGTAGAATTGCGTCTGTTGTGTAAGTGGTAGGAAATTCAAAATTTTTGAAAACATGGAAATCTTTCAGAAATATTTCTGTATATATAGATATTTTGCAAGTAACAAACCAAACACTTATTTTGTTATTTTAAAGGAAATGTCTTGTATATTATTACATTTTTAACTTCTTAATCTAAAAATAAACTAATTTGTAAGTTTCATATGTATCTCTTTCTAATGGATTTCAAGATATTTATAAATTTGTCATCAGTAGCCTAAATGAAGAGGTATCGGTTTCCTTCGCAAAATTCGAAATACACAGACATTTTAGTGAAAATTTGTACGCGACCATATTTAGACATGGCGTCAGATCACCTCCAAAATAATCAAAGACAAGTCTAGCATTTGGATATTACATCCAAATGGTTTCTGGTGTAAGTATTGTTTGGTAACCATAATAACAGTAAACAAAACATACTGGCGTTAACGTTTTCAAGCTAGCTTTACTACTAGCAGTAGATATGATTTACGTATTAGGAAAAAGTGAAAAAAATTATGTATTAGCAAGCAGTATGTATAAGCAGCGTTTTCCTGAACGACGATGTCCGCAATCGAATACATTTGTAATGAATTAAAAACGTAATAGGAGATAGGGCGTTCCATTTAAAATAAAATAATATTATTTGACTCACTACTTACAGATCAACTTGTATAATATATGCACGACAGAACCTAATTTTATTTATAAACTTTTATATTTTTCATTTTTGCAGAAAAAAATCATTCTTTACAAAAAGATTGCGTATTTTGAAAAGTCTTTTAGGATAATCTGAATATTGATTAGATCTACAAGGTGATAAAAAGTTAAGAAAACAGGAAATTCTTCCGAAAGTAAGGTACCAGTTATTTTAAAGGCAACTTATAAATCGCATAAGTGAAAGTTGTATCAAATGTCATTAGAAGTTGAGATATATAATTTGGATGTTGTTCTTCATTGCTGACATTTTTACCTCGGCTGAGTCTGCACTCAAAAAATAGATAATAAAAGCGAGTTAATAACCTTTATCGCCATGTTAATATTGTCTGTCCCAAAGTTAATTATATTAAAGAGTATGATATTTCTCATACCTGATATTATCTATTGATGAGGTGACGGTTGATGTCTTGAAATTTGTTCAAGTACAAGTAATGAATCCCTTAGCATATTTAATAAACGAATCACTTCCAAGCGGCGTATTTCCTAAGTCGCTAAAATTAGGTAAAATTATTCCGACACCGAAGAAGGAGAATGTGTCTTCAATAAATGAATTTCAACCTATATATATATATATGTATATATATGTATTCTAAATGTGTTTTTAAAAATCCTGAAAAAGATCGTAGCAAATATAATTATTGCTTTCACGGATAAGTTCAATATTATGTCCAACTGCCAATACGGATACCGCTTGAACAGATCAGTAGAAACGGCAACAGTTCAACTGCCCAATTCTGTATGCACATCTCTGTTGATAATGGAAGATTAGTTGCGGGAGTTTTGATCTCTCCCGTGCTTTTGACAACATCTCGCTTGAATTGATTCGCAGAAAATTCTATGTTCTTGGCCTGCTTGGTGGAATCCTAGATTTGTTATTGTCGTTTCTTGTGGAGCTTAAGAATATAGTTCATGTGAATGGACATCAGTGCCGAAGATTTCACGTGGATCAATTCTTCGTCCTATAATTTTCAACCTCTTCATCAACAACCTCCAAAAATGCATCAGTAGAGGCAAAATATTAATATATTTTCTATAACAAATGTGATGGAGGAGATGGAAAATTGGTGTTGGAAAAACAAGTTAATGCTAAACAAACATAAGACACACGTCATAATCTTCAAGAGGGATACATGTAACACCTTATCACTGAGCCTTTCTAAGGAGTTGCGATATCTTGGTGTTGAGTTGGACAGCAATTTGACATGAGACTATCACATTGATCAAGTCTGCAAGAAGATTAACAGTAGTTACTATGCGATACGACAGTTACGACCAGAAGTTGACACCATTATCATGTTGCAAGCATATCATTCTTTTGTCTACCACCATTTGTCTTATCATATCTTGTTAGGGGGTTGTTCAATAGATCGAAATCGTGTATTTATCTTACAGAAGCGCATTATTAGGCTGATTTTTAGTTTGAAACCACAAACTTTCCCCTCAATATACATATACAAGTGTTGCCTATATTATAGAACCAATCTGGGAGTTTGAGATACATAAAGGGCACCTCGTATTATTTTTTGAGTGTAGTTTTATATTTATAAGGCTAAAGCATGATTAGAGTTCCTCAATTTGCGCCAACAGCCAGTGGCGAGCGCATAAAAGTTTACACAAAATAAATGATCAGAAATAAAATATAATACGTGCTCAAACACTTACCGTCTTAAGAGTCTTCCGTGAAATCACAAAGTGAATAATGTCTTAAATATCTGCAACATTAGATATGTTTCCACAGTTTCCACACTTCTGTTACCAGATTTATTCAGATTTAGGTAGCTTATTAGAAGTACTAAAAACCTTATCTGATCATTTTTTTTGTATCTATAATAACTTCGGAGAAAATCGGTGTTTCCAATTTTTATTTTCACCCTATATACATAATATATGAATACTATCATTAACGTATACATGTGTACATACAAATACATATAATATGCAATTCTGATGCTGTAACCGTGCAATTTACCGGTCGCCCACATATTTATACATACCTTAATATTTATCTCATGTGGTTGTATTTTATAGGCGAACAAGGTTTTTATTGCCTCTTTTACGGTACCGCTCGCCGAGCGCCAATTCGTAAAATTTTGTCGGGCCGTCAAGAATAAATCCCCTGCAGTTTTATCCGCCGAGAACTGACGCGCTCGGTAATATCCTCTTCGCGAGATGCAATCGCCGTATTATAGGAGGGAAACGCCGGACTAGCTCGCGGATAATGCTATACGAAGGCTACGTACCCGAGCACATGGTAGGTATGTATTGGCGTATAAATCATTCCATAAGTAGCGAAACGGTTCGCTTTTCGCCGAGCCCGATCGAGCTGATTATGGATAAAAATTTCCAAACGGAATTTGCAGGATTAGTGCTTTTCATATTTTAGGTCGGTTCTGAGCGCTGGAAATTGCATGCGAATGTAAAATTAAGCTCGTATGCAAGAATAGATGAGCGCGCCACCGAAATTTACGGCGAAGGATCAGCTCGGCGCCTATAAACAGCGCGAATTCAATGGGTGAAAATAAACTGAAATCGATATGCCGATACCAATTTGAATTCATGCAGTGGAAGAAATAACAAATGACTATGCTTCGTACATATATGCTACGGCATATTATTCTTGGTGGGCAAACACGTACTTATACATCTTCTACTTGGAGTTCCTGCCGGAATCAACGGAGTGGACCAATAACAGCTCTAAGCTTAACTCAAAACGCTATAGTATTTGAAGCAGAAATAGCGCCAGCCATGGAAATTATTGAAGAAATAGACAAGTAGATGGCTAATTATCCATCCGTTGCTATCTATTCAGATACTCAAACAGATAAATCAAAAGGCACCGAACATCGCACAAACAAAATCGAAATTGATGTGGAACAACATAATAATAGAAAGAAACAACATGTATTTTTTAGATTAAAGACAGACCAAGCAATTTATAACAAACCTATTAAGCAGAGAGCGGAAGTATGTCAAACCAGTAGTGGGCTGGCTACCGAGACCTTGCATGTTTAAGTAAAGTTGAGTCTGACAGTATCTACTAACATGTAAGGTAAAGCTTCATGTAAACGATCTTGAAAAATTACAGTAGATCTCAAAACATTGCAGTGGAACAAACTAAAGACCACCTCTTAAAATATAATCTAATTTGGTCTCTTCTCCTTCTCATATTCTCTGTTAATCCGTCCTATATTTGCAGTTCATCAAATCAATTTTATGGTCATGGTAATTACGTATAGTAACGTATAATATTATTTAATATAAACATTTTGAAAGGCATGACCAGTGTATGACGTGAATTCCTTCAATGTCACCTTGAAGCTTCAAAACAATAACGAACTTTACCTTAGCTTGCATCGCCTTGTTTAGATTACAGTTATTAGCTAATGTGAAAACCTGTACACTATCTTTCTTCCACTCCCGTTTTTATCTCTTTAATTTCAAAGTTTTTATTTCTAAAATTAACCAACTAAAACTCCCTACAAAGACACGAGTTAATAAAAATTTTCTCCGGTAGCCAGGCTGCACTGCGAGCTCTTGAGGAGAAAAAGACTCCCTCCAGACCCGTAGCAGCCTACAGAAATAATATTAATATTTTGGGTAGGAACAATAAGGTGACTCTCATCTGGACAGAGAAGGGATGAATACTATACGACCTGAACCGGGTCTAAGTATTACCAAGAGTGCAGTGCGTGGTGCAATTAATGAGTGGATCATAAAACAACACCGGTTAAATTGGAACCATACATTTGCACAAAAGAACAGCAAATGGATGATGAGAAGACCATCGCAACATCTGACTGCTTGAATTAAACAAGATACAGCTTAGGGCAGCAACATGTCTACTAACAGGACATGGCTGTTTGAGAGGCCACTTGCATAAGATGGGGATCTACAAAGATGAACCTTTATGTAGACTTTGCAATGAGGAGGAGGAAACAGCCTCTCATATTATTTTCGAATGCGCGGCGCTAGCTCAACGCAGATTCGCTATACAAAGCGCAACAAACCGAAGGAAGAATAATACAATAGGCTAACTGAGCCGGAGTGTTAATCAAGCAAAGACTAATCCTGCTTTGGTAGTAATCAAATCAAATCTGGACACCAGGGCACATTGACATTGATGGTGATGAGACGGCCAATGCCCTTGCCAGAAAGGAAACTGAGTACATTCCGCTGAGTCCAGAACCTCTAGTTGGCATATCTTTTAACACTGCCAAAACACATCTTACCCGTAGGACCGAACAAGAAGTAATTCGAACCTGGAGTAACTCCACAGGTCTATCTCATGCAGTGGCGGTGGGTGATGATGTAAACGGGAGGGCGGTGACAACGAATCGACTTTCTCGTGTATTTCCGTTGCATAGTACAATATGCAAGGAGAATACACGAGGGAATTGAATCGCTATCCACGCCTTCTCGTTTACGTCGTCACCCACCGCTACTGATCTCATGCAAGGGCATTTATGTTGCCTAGCAGAGACAAAGCCAGGAAGCTTATAGAACTTGGCGGAACTTGGAGGGCTCTAACCGCAATCCTTACCGGCCAGGTTCGATTAAAAAGACACTTACACGAATGAAGCTCGCTCAATAGGAGGAGTGCCGTCTATGTTTGGAAGAGAGGGAAATAGTTGTGCACATTTTCTACTACTGTAGTTCAGGACGGCAAAAAAACTGGAACCTCTACCGACAACATCGGACAAGTACACCAAGTGGTGCTAGATGGCTGTCGAATAAAGGTTAGAGAGCTGAAGCAGTTTGAGTGAAATAAGCCGGAGTTTTGGCGGCGACTAATAACTGTAGAAGCAACAGGGCACAGTCGAAACAGTGGACTGCAAAGGGTGAATCGGCTCCGAAAAAGGCGAAGATTGTTCCATCGGCTTGGAAAGTGATGGTGACTGGTTTTTGGGATAATCATGGAGTTGTGTTAATCGACTATCTTGAAAAGAGAAAAACAATAAAGGGGACACACTTCACAGCATTATTTCATAAGCTTAAGGCAGAAATTGTGGGAAAACGGCCTTTAAATGCAGCCGTTTTTCCGAAAAAGAACGTTTTGTTCCATCAAGACAACGCACCGTCTTACACTTCTGTGGTCGCCATGGAAAGAATTCACGAATTGGATTTCGAATTGATAGACCACCCATCCTGGTCACCAGATCTGGCCCCTAACAACTTTTTCTCTGTTTACTAGACTCAACTTTTCGCGCGGAGGACAGAGATTTTCATTGAATGTCATTTGTAAATGCCTGTTTTGCAGAACAAGATGCCAACTACTATTTGGACGGATTAAAGGGATGAGTGAAAGTGTATGTACATACATATGTATGAAAAGTGTATTACAAGGAGAAATGAATTTAACAAATAAAATACATGTTTCTGTGTTAGACTGGAAACTTTTCAGACTACCCTCGTATCTGAAGCTCGATGTACAGCATGATATAATATTTTCCCGCAAAATTACATTTTACAAATTCCCTCATGAACTCGACTTTGTAACAATTCGTTGCAATTCCTCGATTTCAGATTTTCTTCGTATACATGTAGTCTACTCGAGAGCAATAACAATAATCATAACGTAGGTATCTTATATTGCGCATCGCCGCGCCGCGTCCGATCCACGACCATTTCGAATTCCATCTGTAAATCTGCTACATTCGTCGATATTTATGAATATTATAGGAACTACACACGCCACTGAACGCCGATTGGCGCCCGGGGCCCGCAAAAACTGCTGACCCGTGCAACAATGCCCCAATGTTCATCGCCTCTCTGTATATATCTATTGATATAGCGATCGTGACATTACAACATCCGATTTTTCCCTTCACAGTCATCGACTCTCCAATTGCATTAAATTAGATCTGAAGAAATGTTAAGTCAGCAAGTTTATTGCTAGTGTTCTTCAATGGTACAGGTCAAGTTTCTTTTATATCATTGCAATTCGTAGAAATAGTCTAATTCAACTGCAAGTATTTTTTATGAGTTAAAAAAAAAATTACATCATATCCAGTAGGATTTTCAGCATAATTTATATACAATGTGTGACCGGTGAACACTAGAATAGGTAGAGTTGTGAATTTTACGGTATTACGAAGATAAATTCAAATACAACGGCCATAACCTGGCCGTTTTAATGTTAACAAACAATTCGGACTGCGAACAGATCGGACAACGAACACACGTTCGGATAACGAACGCCGACAACCGTTACTAAATGTCATTTAGGGAGTGTGGGAGGATTTCAGAGTAAGAGTCAAAAAAATGGCACCCAAACCAGCCAATAACTTATTCGTGATCAATAGATCTGTTGATCAAATTATTTCATTAAACACGTACATCTTATCCATTTTGGAGAAATATATATTTTATTTATTTACATATCATTGACTGAATAGGCATTTCAAGTGGTTTATTATGGAAACTACTAAAATTTTTGCCACTGTCCCATATTTCCCTTTAGCAGCATCGAAAGCTTGATACTATTTAATCATTTGCACAAAGTTTACTACCCCTCCTATGTTAAACCTGTGTTTATTAATCCTAAGTCGGGTATAGTATAGATTTAATTCTGAACTTAAATATCATGCGGATTTTATAAATCTCTGGTTCCAATAAGATGTTCCAAACTTCAAGTTCTTTGAACCAGCAATGCTTATTTTAGCAAAGTATAAACGTGATGATCTTGGTTACGTTCAAGTATTTGCAGTTTTGGACATAACAAGAGGTGTTTTGAACGTACACACATTGGTGCTTTCAAAATTTATCAAAGAAGAATTCTACACAAAAATGTATTGATGTTTTTCTAAGACTTTACCCAAAACTTAACTTAAAGGCACGTGTATACATAAAGTGTTGCGCATAAAGCCCGCATCGTATGGCTAAGCGTTGAAGATTTGCAAATTGGTAAAGAATTAGAAAACAAGTAACTTGTAAGATAAAACCACCTTTTGTAATTTTCTGAAGAAAATGTCAATTGACCACATCTTTTAAGCAAAAACGAACGGTTAAGACAAATTTTATATCCATTGATTGACTTTCTGTGTGATATTGTATTTTACAGCATTTGAGGAGTAAACATTCAAGATATAATAAGTGTAATTAATCAATTCTTGTACAAAATAAAAGAGTTTATATTAAAACAAAATTTTTTCGAATTTCTTTGAACTGGCGCTTGTTTTGGAATACTGGTTTGATACCATTTTGCACAACACCAAATGAATGAATTTGAATCCACTTTAAATTAAATCAATTGAATTTTTGCAGTTATCGGGTTTTGAAACTTTATGACATGGGTAGCACCTTAAATTTTCACAAACGACCACTAGATGGCGTCATTAAGATTTGACATTACTATTCTCGCAAAATTTGTTATTGATGTAGCAATGACAGCACGGAAATTGGCCGAGTAGTTTGTTTACAGCGAGCGTTTAAGGAAAATAATTTTATGAAAAAATGGAAACGTGGTCACAGACAGGTTTTCGTTGGATGATTTCTTTAAGATTTTAGTAGAGGGCTACCACAACAACAATGCCTCGAATCGCATCGTTCAACTTTTGGTAATCAAGCACCATCAGAAAAGACTGTTTGCAAAATTTCGTCGTGACGGTGCTTCCTTCGGTGATAAATTTAGTGAAAGTCGACCTAAATCTGTTGTTGTCCCAAAAAAACATCGATGCTGTGCGCAGCGTGATTGAAAATAATCGGCATGCGACTTATAATGAGATGGAAGCATCCTTATGCATATCGAAGGCTGCAGCACTTTCGATCTTGCATGAACATTTAGGTGTTAAAAGGATTTGTTCCCAGTGGATTCCGCATAATTTGACCCAAACTCAAAAAACGCTTGTGTTAATTGATGTAAGGAAATGCTCAAAAAATTCGACAGAGTAACTTCAAAATCCGTATACAACATCGTAACAGGCAACGAAACTTGGATATATTCGTACGAGTAGCAAACTAAGCAACAACCAACTGTTTGGGTGTTCCCAGATTAACCGAATCCAACAAAAGTTGTTCGTTCATGAAGCACTTCAAAAAAAAAGATTGCTTTTTTCTTTCGTTGTACTGGACATGTCGCAAGCATTGCTTTGGAGGATCGAAAAATAGTTAATGCTGCATGATATACAACAATTTTTTTGCCAGAAGTCATCGATGAAGTCAGGAGAAACAATCGACAACGTCGCATCATCCTTCATCATAACAATGCCGACAATCCACACAGCACGTCAAACAATTGAATATTTGAAGGAGAAAAACATCGAATTAATGTCTCATTGTATGTATTCACCTGATTTATTGCCCAACTACTTCTTTTTGTTCCCGAATGTCAAATTAAACATGCATGGGCAGCGGTTTTTATCGCCTTAAGAAGCTGTTGAAGTATTCAAAAACCATGTTTTGGAGATACCCTTTTAGAGTGGAGAAAATGTTTCGAGAATTGGTTCGAACACATGCCAAAGTGTATACGCTTTAATAGCGAATATTTTGAAAAACGATAAAATGATTTGTATCAATTTTTTTTCTTTCATTATTTTTGTAAACACTTAAAAAGTCCCTCTTAATCATTTATGGTTTAATTAAGACAGATGAAAAAATAATTGTATATTTATCTGCATTGTTCGCTATAGAAGAAACAACTTCATTTAATTGCTACCAGTTTTTTATGTTTCTGAAGTAATAGTTCCAGCACCTATCATTTAAAACAAGTTCAGTAACAAGTTTAAATCAATCAAAACTGTTGTATCATGCTCTACTAGAATCCATCTAAATTATCGTGAGGATTGACATATGTATGTATTTCAAACAACTGGTTCAATTTGAATATGCATCTGTGAACGTTGCACAAATAACAAAGTACATTTTGCAACTCCCGAGAGTAGATGACACGCTCAGCAAAATATAAAAAAAGCAATCCTTTTTCCCTCTTTTGCTTTCCCAGCATTCCCTTTGATAGATTATAAAATGTTTTTGCTGACCACATTTTTCAGATACATGACTGGAAATTAACAACTACATTTTTCTACCGTAAAAGTAGTCCGTTAATGTGACTCTCGTCGTTTATCATGTTGACAGGTATAAAAGCAACGTTATTTTTAGATCTGTCCTTTAATCGCATTAAAACCGATTTAATATATTAAAAACAAATTGGGAGCTCATTTATTATCCCGTTTTATGCTTTCGTATTAACGCGGATTGCTTAATCCCGTTGCTTGTAATAACATTTACGACCTGAAATATGCGTTCTCAATTAAAATTTATTGTTTCTTGCAAGAAAAAATTAACGTGGCGATTGCAACAATTAATTTCCGCTACTAACTTTTCTAAAAGAGCATACGTTGGCTAAGTAACCGTTAAGTACTCTTGCAAAATAAAACATAATATTCGCCTACATCGGCATGTAAAAACATTTCCACGTAACAGTCGTTGTTATCGTTCTTTTATATTTTTCTGACAGTAAATCACTTGCAGTTTTGATGTTCATTTATTCTAGCGACGTTGTAATATCAACTGTTCCAGTGGGCCGTTCTTTACGCAGTCTATTTATTAACATATGTCTTCTACCTACGTTTAACGTTAGGATACAAGTATTAATGACAATAAATGCTTTGTTATTTAATCGCGAGTTATGTACATTAATCAAAGATTATCATAAATTAACAAATGCATAAATAAATTAAAAATCCTTTAATTTCGTAAGACAGCATGGTTTTTTTATCTCCTTCTCTTAGTGATTAACTTGTCTAAAAGATATTAAAACTAATTGATTTCATATTTCAAAAATTTAATTAAATATGTTAATAATAACAGCTAATGATTCGTATACAATGCGGTCCTAGTCTCTAGTTTTCCGCGGGAAAAGAAACATATCGTTCTATTTAAAATTTTTGCGAAAAGCCGGTTTATTTGTTATAAAATCACGCCCTCTAGTGGTGAAGGTACAATTCATAAGAACTAGATCAAAACAGCATTTGATGGATCAAATAAAGCTCTTTTAAACAAAACCAACATTATTAGAATCGGTTAAGCCTTACAGGAGTAACTACTATGTATTTAAGAAAGCAATTGATGTGTCTCCACCTCTCTACTTGAGAAGATACGATAACATGTGTTTAACGCAAAAGAAAGGGAATTGCGTTGGGAACAAAATGCATATATTTTCGATAATTCTTAATTAGACAAAATACGATGAAAATTTTAATTTTATATTTACCCGTGGCTGTTGCACTATCTAGTAGTCATCTTACAAACTTCAAAATCATTTCCAGTTTTTTCTTTTGGCCATACTTACCAAAAACTATTTTACCCGAAAGCTCTGTGATTACTAATTTCTAAGATATAACCAGCCACCACTCTTATTTGACCACCCAGTATATTCTCATGTGTAAACCATACTCAGTGACATAGAAATTGCAACAGCTAGAAGGGTTGGAATTTCCAGATGAAACTTGGTGAAAACATTCACCTATGTAATAGTAATAAATGATCAAAACTTGAATCCCCTCAGTGAAGCAATAAAGTTGTTATTAAGGTCTTTACCTCTCCCTCAGTACTGATATTGAATGTTTTTTTTGCGGTGTTTTTTATAACTTACTCGATTTGTGTTGTTGTTCTCATTGAACTGCGACAAGCGAATTCGACAGAGGTCGAATTATTGGTTTGCGCGAAGCTGGTTTTTCATTTGGGGAAACTACTAACCGTGTAAATCGAAATCGGTCTACTGTAATGCAAGTGTGTCGTGCATGGTTTGAAGATGGCCAGGAACGTCGTAGAAGAGGAACCGGGGCGTCAAGAAGAACAAATGAGCGTCAAGATCGTCGCTTAAGACAACTGGCATTTAGAGACCGATTTTCCTCTACTCGGGCAATTAGTGACCATTGGTTTGGTGAAGAAGGTCGCCATGTAACCCTTAGAACAGTTTATCGCCGAATCCGAAATTTTGGGTTAACATCTTATCGTCCGCAACTTGTGCTTCCTTTGACTGCGGAACATTATCAGCAACGGTTATGATGGTGCAATGATTGGAATCTTGAATGGCGTCGTGTTGTGTTTAGTGACGAATCAAGATTTTGTTTAGGCATGCATGACGGTCGTCAGAGAGTCAGAAGAAGACGGGTGAACGACGGAATCTTCGATTTACCGTTGAGAGGCACATACACCGCACTATGGGTGTTCTGGTTTGGGGTGCGATTACTTATGGCAGCAGGTCTCCCTTAGTGTTCATTCGAGGCAATATGACAGCACAACGGTACATTGCGGAGGTGGTTGGGACACATCTTCTGCCATACTTACAAGCGCTCGAAGATCCATTATTCCAGCAGGATAATGCACGTCCTCATGTAGCAAGGTTTTCCTTTAACTTCTTTAAACAGACCCAGATTAATCTTTTGCCCTGGCCTCTAAGATCTCCCGATCTTTCTCCCATCGAACATGTATGGGACATAATGGGTAGATGGTTGCGAAACTTGCAGCGTCCTCCTTTGACTTTGGAGGCTTTGAGACATGAGGTGCAACTTGCATGGGAGGCAATACTCCAAGACGAGATAAACCACCTTATTCAATCAATGCCACGACGTGTAAATGAATGTGTAAATCAGAGAGGTGGCCCCATACATTAGTAACAATTATTATAAAATTTTGTTTAACTAATAAAGATTTTGCTCCCAAATTTTGATCATGTATTACTTTTACACAGGTGAATATTCCTACCAAATTTCATCCGGAAATTTCAACCCCTTCTAACTGTTGCAATTTCTATGTCACTGAGTATATTTCCTTATTGATTTTGATCTTATTTGTGGCGTATTCAAGGCTTTTTTTGCATTAGTCGAGATCTATTACCTACTATATAATAAATACTATTTATGTAAAATATCAATATCACATTAGCCGACATGCAGTACTACTAATATGAATTAACGAAAGTTGCGCAATATATTCCAAATGTTCAATTTACGTGTATTGGGTTCTAACAAATATTTGATGATTTGTTACTGTAGCGAATATTAAGGTAAATATTAGTTTGTTATACCATTTTATCTGTTGGTATAACAGAATTATAGTCACGAACAAACAATATAATTAAATGGCTATAAAAAATTATATTTACGGCACAGTTTAATATTTATTTTAACCGAGGTAAATGGTAAACATGAAATAGTTTGAAAACGTAATAATTCTTTTCCACGTACCTATAAATATTGCAGCCTAGAAACATGCATCATACGATTAATCATGAACAAAATAATAATGTAACTATGTAACACAATAAATTTGTAAATATGTAATACGCACTCTAATTAATGAAACGTATAGAGAATTTGGATCGGGTTAAAACTAAATTGTGAACACAATTTTTTTTAAATATTCTTTTAAATTGTGTTTTCCACATTTCTACAATACTGTTCTGCAAACTTATTTAAATAAAATATTATTTCAGTATGAAGAAATTGCTAAACGTGATTGGACATAAATTTATTAGTGGATTTTTAAATTCATATACCTTTTAAGTTTTTACAAGAACAATGAAAAATGTTTTTTGATACAAACCGTTTTATGGTTTTTTAAAATATTCGCCATTAAAATTAATACGCTTTTGCATGCGTTCGCACCAATTCTCAAAACATGTTTTCCACTCTAAATCTGGTATCTCCAAAGTATGGGTTTTGAAGGTTCAACAGCTTCTTGATTTGATAGAAATCGCTGTCCACGCGAGCGTGCACATTCAACCCGACATTCAGGTTGGAGAGGAAGGCGAATACTTGTTTGAGAAATGTTAGACATCACTGCTTGTTCCTTCATTTTCAAACGGAGATCTGCTAATACCATTTCTTCAATAATTGAAATGTTTTGAGGTGTTATCAGTTCAATTGACCGACCGGGGCGCTTATCATCTTCAAGGAATTCTTGCTCCAAACGGCAACATGGTGCCCACTTTTTTACAGTGGAATATAAAGGAGATAAATCACCATAAACGCCGTCTAAAATTGTTTAATGTGATTAGGCGTATACCCTTCTTTTGTTAAAAATTTAATGACTGCGCGGTACTCAATTTTCGTTACCTGAGATATTTTTATGCACTAGTCACGTTGTCTGGTTGGCTACTAAACTGCGGTATGGTTGCACATGAGTGAGGATTATACAATATATATATATATATATATATATATATATATATATATATATATATATATATATATATATATATATTGTGTGCAACCATGTGCAACCATACCGCAACGGAGTTTGAACACGCTCGAACCTGTATAAGCCTGTCAAGCCGAGAATTTATGGCGCCTACCTCGTACATCATCTCCGCTTTCAATAAAATGGCAGATAATATCTAATTCAACTCAAAAGTATTCCAAATATTTGTAGAAAACCGCTGATACTTATCTATCACAAATATACTTATACTTTTTATAATACACATACTGTTTTTCGAAAAATATTTTTTATATCAATCCTAGAATTTGAATACAATAGAACTGCGATATAATATGGTAGCTCTTTTGAAGTATCTACAGATGTATCTACACATCCTACATCTTCCTATCGAACATATTAGGTTTTCAATCTCCCCTATCTCTCAATTTCACACAATTTTATCTCATTTACAGTAATCTTGTCAAGTAAAATGTTGCAGTACCTTTATTGATTTTGCAAAATGAAACGAAATTTCGGTAGCAATGTGTATTCTCTGTCGAAAAAACTCGGACGCAGAATTGTCAAATTAAAGGTGAAAAATTCAAATATGAAAAATGGAAAATCGCGAGCTTCACAGAGCGTGACTGTAATAGATTTACGCAAACGTGCGTGTAATTCGTGGACTTTCATGGGCATTTTTAGTTGATATAAAGTTTCTGAATGAATAAATTCATCCTGGAAATTTGTCAACAGAATTATTTTTCTGGAAATTATTTTGCGGTTACAGAAAAAGCCTTTTATTCACGCATCAGTTAAAAATATACGGGAAAAGAGGATTTACACCACAAAAACCCACATATTTACCTCTACGAAAATACAATAAAGAGAGAAAAATCCGCTCCGTTTTCGTCTCTAGCGTCATTTATTACAACAAATAAGTTACCAACGTATTGTCCCCTAGCATCTTTTCACATAATATCTCTCTTCATTTCACCCCAGAGTTTTCTCCACTACTACACGTTTCCCGTTCGCGTCGTCCTATACTGCTAGAAATCTTCGCGAATTTGCAATGGAAAGTGTAGAAAGACTTTCTCAGGTGCCGGTCGACAGTTACTTTCCCAAACTAACACTGAAAGCACTTCGAGGGACAATTAAAATGAAATATCACCCAGAGGTGCTGCTTTTCTGTGTTGTGACGTTGAAACGCTATTTTAGATACACAGGCAATATATACACGTCACTCTTTATGATAAATGGTATATGTGTATATTTTCGCACGGTATGAAAAAGTGTTTTTATAATAATACAGAAGCTAAAGGAAGAAGGTAATTCAATCAAGAAAGATGCAATAAATTCATGTTTAAAGCTGGTTAATCTTCACTATTTTGACTTATCTCTTAAATTGATTGATTGAGATTACTCAGCGAAATTCAGTGATAACAACTAGACACCAGAACTACGTGCCTCTAACACCTGCATTTATTTACAGGAATTAGCAATAAAATCCAAGTCCATCTGTAAAACTAGAACTACATAGAAAACATTTTTCTACTTGGTTTTTTGAAAATATTTGAAGGGGGGCATGTTTTCGGTCGGGCAACTCAATTAACACTCGTCAAGAGGTGAACCATACTTCAGTAGCTTACCGTTACTGTTTCCGAGGAGGTTAGAGGTGTTTACCAAAATTGGATATAATTCTAATTAAATAACTATAAAATACCGAGTTTAATATCGCTTATCGTTCTATCTATACTAATCTGTAAAGCGTGACAAACGGTTGCAACTGCAGAGGCGCTGTGTTTACTATGTATGTACATACATACAAGGAATCGCGTGGACGTTCGGTTGTTATCGGTTGATCGGTGTGCGTGTACTATTTATAATGTTCGAGAAACTAGTGGAACCGTCCGGGGTGTACCGCGCAAAAGTAGACACAGTATTGATAACAAAATAATAGATTGTTACCCTTTATTGACGTATCGATGACTACTGCGGTAATGTACGACTGCCGTGGTACGTCGCGTAGTACTGCAACATAAGCAATGCTTCCATTGTCGATTCGGTCAATCCTCGACGACGGTCTGAAAACGTTCTCGTATACTTTGCAAATGATCGTTCAGCATCTAATGAAGTAAGATTTGCGAAATTCAAATACTCCCGTATCTCTTCTGTGCAGTCTTGAATTAAAGATATAGATCGAACCTTTTCTAAATCCGGATTTTTATTTAAAACTGCACGACATTTTTGCGCGACATCTAGTCCTATAGGATCCGTCAAGCTTTCTAGAGCGGCTGCTAAATTTTTGATGTTATTTAACGAGTCTTGTATAGATAAGTGAGTATTTTCTAACTGCGAAATAGTTTGTGTCACTACAGAATAGTTTATGGAAATGTCATTTATTTCTTTTTGAACGTCCAAATCGGTTGTAGTCGTTGATCTACCACGAATGGTTTCATTCGTGGTAGATCAACGACCACAAATTTAAGCTATTTCTCGCAATACGTTTCCGGAGCAGTTGATGGTCAGGATCAGGTAGATGTAATATACACCGATTTTCACAAAGCCTTCGATCAAACAGATCATTGCGTTCTTTTGGCCAAACTGGCGCAAATGGGATTTTCGCGGACTCTATGCCACCTTTTTAGATCTTACCTTACAGACAGACAATATTATGTGGGGTATCATGGTGCCGCTTATAATACCTGTATCTCTACCTCGGGCGTCGTCCAAGGATCTAATCTGGGCCCCATTTTGTTCCTGATTTTTATAAATGACGTCGTCGACTGTTTGCGTTGTGAATATCTTCTATTTGCTGATGATTTAAAGATCTATAGAATAAACAGTAGAAGTGATTGTTCTTTACTTCAAAACGATCTCAATAGCATAGGAACCTGGTGTCAAAAAAAATATTTATACCTTAATGTTAGCAAATGTAAAACTACAACATATACAAAGAAGTTGAAACCATTGCACTTTGACTATGTTTTCCATGGGGAGGCGCTTGCGAGATGCAGTGAAGTAAAAGATCTTGGAGTTACTTTTGATAGCAAACTTACATTCGTCTCTCACATCAACAACATGGTTGCGTCATCTTACCGTATGTATGGTCTTATATACAGAAATTGTCGCGACTTCAGGAATATCAGTTGTTTGATTTCATTGTATAACGCCTTTATACGATCCAAACTAGAGTATGGAGCATTAATATGGTACCCGATCTATCAAACGCACATAAAAAATATTGAGAATATCCAGAGGCGGTACTTGAAGTTTTTGATTTTTCTATCCGACGGTACATATCCGGAGAGAGGCTATGACTATGGGATTATGCTAAATCGTTTCGACATGATATCTCTACAGCTACGGTCATAAACATAAAATTTCTATATGACATCTTGAATAATAGAATTGATTGCCACAATATACCCCGTCTAGAATCGCGGAATCGCTCTACCTTATATGTTCAAGCAAGTAGAACTAATATAATGTTATAACTCTATTTCTGTCAATGCTGTTATAAATTTTGATTCCTTAGCAGATATACTTTCACAGCTGAAATAGCGGAAGAGGTAGTACTAAGAATATGTTATCTATTTAGTTATTTATTTGTTTTTTTTTCTTTTCTTTTATTTGCATACATTAAACAGTTATAACATTTTCTGTACTTGAGTTCATCCTGTAGAAAATAAAATAATATTATTATTACTATTACTATTATTATTATTATCAAATTGAGAAGGATCAAAACATTATATGGATGTCTTCTATAATCACGTAGATTACAGCGTTCTATTTTACCAGCGTATAACAGCTCCAATTAAATTAGAAAATAAACCATTAAATATTGAATATCTCAATAACTCATATAATGTAGTTTATTTGTTTCTATTGTCACATATGCACATATGTATACTACACTTTCATTCGATCACATGTACCAAGTCTTACTTTCGAATATCTCGGGAATGCAAATGGTAGATACACAAAACGTTGGCATTATCAGATTGTTAATAGAAAAATTTTGAAAAATCGAAAGTGCGGGGGGCCAACTCCAGGGTTCCATAAAACGGACATATTAAAAAATATTTTTTCATTGGAAGAACAAATTCGATATTTTGGAATGTTCAATTTCCCCGATTAAAAGAAAGCGCATATAAAGAGAAAATTTATAAAATAGTCTGAATGATATATAAACATCCAAAATGGTTACATTCTTCACATTTTTTGAAACAACTAGTCTAATTTACACTAAATACATATGAACGAAACTGTAACATACGGAGAAAAATATATAGTTAAAATAACAATAAATATAGTAAAATATGTCACAGCAACACATTATGTTAAATCCAACTATAATTTTTGCTAGAGCAACTACATATTTTATTGAATTAAATAAACGTGTTGTAATTCCTAGTATCTAGTGTTCTTATTAAAAAAATACAAGGGTTTGCTGTCCCAAAATTTCTCTCTGTGCATAAATATGTATGTGACATAAAAGAGATAAAGATAGTTGAATCATTGTTACTATTCCTAATTAGCTAAAAACAAAAAATCCAATAAATGAAAAATATACGATTTTCTAAATACAAGCTATTTAGTTAATTTAGCTGTTTTCAACGACTAATAACACTATTTTCTACAAAATATCACCACAAATAATGCACCTCGTTGAATTTTGGATTCAACTTACTTTAAAAGTAAGATACTGATATGAGTTTAAAGATTGTTCATGGTCTCTCTATTTAATTGTTATTTTTTTAATACAAATATTAAAAAAAATATATCAAGGTGTCCAACTAATGGGTGAGTAGAAGATAATTCCTTCCCTGAGTAATTTGGAGAAAACGTTTTCGAATAAACATTGTTCGGAAACAAGATAAAATTATATTCAAGTATACAGAGTGTCCAGTTTCTGCAACGGACGATAGAAGTTCGTTTTTTTTTCAAATGGATATATGATTAAGTTTCTGGATACCACTCTTCAACTCATGATACTGTTAGCGAAGCTAAATTTAACTCTAAATAAGTTTTATTGAGAAAACATAAATTTTTCATTCGCAGACTTTTTTTTAATTTTCCCAAATTTTGGACTTACAAATGTTCTACCAAAACTATAATAGCAGCTTTTATCGTGTTTTCCATGAAAACCAAAACTAAAACATTGTTTTCTATTTCTCCCCGGAGTTCGAACCAGTGGATACCCAAGTGCGCTAGGCACTGCTATCGGTCCCAGCATTATCGCAATTTTGTAGTTTCAATTCTATTAAAGGCATAAGGAATCTATCTACCTCTTCACTGATCTGTGAAAATTGTAATTTAAAAAAGTTTAATTGATCAAAATAGGTACAGTAAGTAATTTGGACAGAAACATTGCTCCAGAATGACTCAATCTAAATAAATATCCCATATATGCTCTAAAAAAAGTTCTTGATTTAGTCTTAAATGCAACTCACACATATATTAATAGTCCACCATTTTACGACCTTTTGCAACCTCAGCGTAGATAAACATTTTCCAGATTATCTAATCTAATCCCAAAAAATAACAAACCGTCAACGCTAATCCCATGATTAAATAAAATTTAACCAATTATTTTTTTAGTTGAACGTGTGGTCTATTTTTAACAATATCTGGATATCTGATATCCGCTTTTAAAATTATCTGACCTAAATAATCGTCAGGATGTCACCATGTATCAGACATTACTCAAAGTTCTGCTACTCAAACTACGTTGGAGTCTGCGTTCTTATTGTTTGTTAGAAGCAAAATGCCATATATTCTTAGAAGTTCTGAAGTCTTTTAGAACTTTAAAAGTTTCTCAAAACAAATAATAGTTACAATGTCAAAAAGAGTGTAAAAATCGTTGTAGAAAAGACATCTTTTTGTATAAAATCGTTTCTTCTTCACTCCACGCTAATTTTATTTACATGATAATGATCAAACTCCTAAAGCAAAAACAATTTATTATTTATTAATCAAATAAGGTTTTGAAGTCTACAACGCCTGTAGTCCCTAACGAAGCTATCCCGATGACAAATTCCGCCGTCTTCGGATTAATCATTTAACTGTTAGATATTAATTGGGCAATAATGAAATTCAAGCAGCGTAAATTACATCTCAACTCCCAACCGTGGACTGCCGACGCCCACCCTCAATAACAACATAAAAATTAGTATTCATGAGATACCGCCTCTGTCGACAATTTAGAGAAATATCCAGTCCTCCATCTTCACTTCCCTCTTTGTCGTACTAAGAATTTCTCGACGGCCGCGGCGGCGCCACGTTCTCACGTTTAATGCCTGCCCGGTTAGTGGAAATCCACAAGTACCAGAATAAGTGGTGTTAATGGATGCCTATGAAAAGGAACTGTACAAAGAAAAACGTCATTCCGTTAAAAAGAAAAGAAATTTCATTTTCTCAATTCAAAAGGATTCTTGAATACATTTTTTACATTTTTACTTACTTTACTGTATGTATTCTACAAATGAAAATAAAGGCATCATACAGATATTTTGAAGTATTTGCAACTATTGGCAAAAATCGTTTGAAATATTTACATAATATATCAGCAAATATCGAAATCGTTAATGTCACCTAGCAGTTTGGTTAACCTTTTCACCACAATTTAAAAACCTTTACTTCATAGGATCACCTAGTACAATATCTTTTATTTTTTACAAAAACAATAAACGAAAAAAAACATTTTGGTAGAAATCGTTTTATTGTTTTTCAAAATATTCGCCATTGAGGTTTATATACTTTTGCATGCGTTCGAACCAATTCTCCAAACATCTTTCAAACTCTGCAGGTGCTATTTCCAAAATCTAGTTTTTGACGGCTGCAACAGCTTCTTGAGATGATAAAAATCACTGTCCACGCACTTCATTTGACATTTGGGAACAAAAAGAAGTCGTTAAGCGATAAATTAGATGAATACGGGCAATGAGGCATTGATTTCATCCTTTTCTCCTTTAAATAATCAGTTGTTTGACGTTCTGTGACGTGCTGTGCATTTCCATGATGAAGGATGATACGATGTTGTCATCGATAACTTCTGACAAACAAGTTGTTGTATACCATTCAGCATTAACTGTTCTTCGATCCTCCAAAACAATGCTTGCAACACCCAAGTAGTTGATCGTTGCTTAGTTTCCAGCTCGTGCGAATATATCCAAGTTTCGCCACCAGTTTTTTTTCAGCATTTCTTTGCACCAATTGACACGAGCCTCTTTTGTGCTTGGGTCAAATTATGCGGAATTGAACGGGAACAGATCATTTCCACACCTAAATGTTCACACAAATTCAAATGTACTGCTGTCTTCGATATGCCTAAGGATGCCTCTATCTCACGGTAAGTCACATGCCGATATCCTTGAATCTTGTTGCGCATATCATCGATGTTTTTCGGAACAATCGATTTTGGTTGACCCTCACGAAATTCATCGCTGACGGAAACACGACCACGACGAAATTCTGCAAGCTAATCTTGTTTGATGGTGGTTCATTACCAAAAGTCGAACGAAGCGATTCGGGGCATTGCTGTTGAGTTAGGCCTTTACTAAAGTCTTCAAAAATCATCCAACGAAAACCTTCACGTGAAATTTCAACTTTTTCACAAGATTCCGTTTTTTTAACACTGCCGATTTCTGTGCTGTTAATGTTTCAACAATAACAAATGTAAAATTTTACGAAAATAATCATGTGAAATAATAGCGTCATCTAGTGGTCGTTTCTAAAAACTCAAGGCGCTATCCTCATACAAAATTTAAAAAAAAACTAATAGTTTCTACCCAATAAAAATATATAAAACCATTATATCAATGAAAATTGACTTTTTGCGTACTATAACGTGGTTGTTTATCGAGGTTATTTCTTATTCTGAAAAACTAATACATTAAATTTTAAGTCCTTGTATTTATCCAATGTCCACAACAGCACATCTCTCGGCGCCCATGAACTATTCGATAGGTGGCGGGCATCTATACTCCGGTGTGTGTCGCCATGAACTAGGACGGCATGACTGTGCTTCTTGGCGCTGGGGGGCGCCAGGAGATATTTAGATATTTTCTATGCTGTTGTGGACATTGGGGGCATAAACCGAGAGGTAGACTCAATGCAGGCAGCATAAGGAGAGTGCTCGTAGCCGCGCTCATGACGCCGGGTAAGCAGAAACATATCCGTGTGCTAGTGCTTTCTTTTCTCTGCTCGCATTGTGTTTGCCGGGAATGATTTCACCAATACCATGAGCTATATTAGCATTATTTTTGGTTTTGCTACGAGGCATTTTTCATGTGTATCCTTGTACTTATGTACATATAAATTAAGAGGGGTGTAAGGTAACAATTAACATTAATCAAAAGTACATCAAATATTCCGAATGTCAGAAGTTATATAGCGCAAGGTATGTATAAAGCTTTTTCTTTTCAGAAAGGTTTCCCAGTTGAAACCTCATCACGTATGCGTCAGAATGTCGACGTTTCGCTCTCGATCGCACGGAGCTTCCTCTAGGCTGCATCATGTCGCTGCTCACAATCGACAGTTGATTATTAGCAGCGTTTGGCGCATATGTGACGCGGTTTCAACCTGGAAACGTTTCTAAAAAGAGAAACAACAATCGCGGATTCTTTTTTACGTTATAACAAATATTTTTTGCAATTTTCTTCAGTTGCACATAATTCAAGCCCTTTCTCTTCTTGAAGTAATCTTTCTAAATGTACAAAAGTGGGAGTACATGACAACAAGTTATTGCCCAGTTAATATATAATGAAGGTTTTAGGGTTGGTAGTGCAAAATACGATTCATGATTAATGTACTTGTATCAAGTCTTGTCTAATACTGTTTTAAGGAATACTAAGGTTATTCAGTGAACATGCTCTTAAGAAAAAGTGAATAAAAATAATTTGGACAATATTTACAGTTAGATAAATAACATTATACTAGATTTAAAATATACATATCTATTACATTTTCTATTTTACCTTGGTGTTCACCAGTTGTCGCTACTAAAACCACCACCAACCATCAGCAAATTAGGTAACAAAAACCATACTCAGATAATTGAGCCAATCGTTAGTATAAGACAAAAGAGTTGTCCTACCACAGATCCCTGTGGAACTCCCACCATTCAAAAAATAATACTAAGAATATGATCTCCCTGAACTTAACCACAATCCTTGTTTGCCAGGTGGTTTACAATACCACAAGCATATGGATAGGATGCCAGCTTAACTCAGAATATTATTGTTTCCACAAAATCTGATAATACTTTGGCTTATGTCCAGCAACTTTTAAAACCAGTAGAAAATTCTCAGTTAATTTAACTTAACACTCTAAACAACTATATTCCAGACTTATTATGTAGTCAATTGCATATCGTTTTCGTTTACCTCCAAGGTGGAAACACATTTTTAAGTAGAAAGTTTTCATCTAAACTACTTTATATCTTTTCATGGGAAAACTTTGCCGTTGGAAATGTTGAAATGCAACTTCCACTCGTTGAAATAACAAATAAACGATAAAAGAGTACAACAAACATTGAAACGTATTTACGAAATCATTTCCCACATCACCGTCTGAGATTGACATAATATATCCTGTGCGTTGGTGCTCGAAATTGTCGTTTCCTCCAGCACCGTAGGGAAGACCGGAAAATAAGTCCGATCCAGCCCCCCGCCCTAGCCTCGGGAAAATCCTTAAATGGATATTGATTTTATCCTGTTATTATTAAATTTGTCGTAAGCCTGCGGGAGGAAAACGGGGAACATGGAAGACCGGATGTCATATTAATGACGTGTGGAATTGAACAGGGATCCCCGTCAAACTTTTGCTGAGAGAAAAAGGCAGGTACGAAATTACTAAGTTATCCAAATAGGGTGTTTCTGTCAAGGGTGAGAGAATTAAAGGTAAAATAGACAATTTTCTTTCATAAAATATTGTTAGTCTCATTCAAACACCTGCATATGAATACCTTTATTCCATAATATTTCTCATAGTTTTTATAGTTGTAAATTTAAAAAAAATACACTCAGAAATCTTCAAGGGAATCCGAAACATACACCCGATATAAAAGAAAGGTCGGGAATTTACAAAATTGTATGCGGAGACTTTATTAAGCGGGAAGGACTATAGACACCAGATTCAAGGAACACATGGCGCATTACCTCTATGGAAGAATTGAATCATCAAGTGTAGCACAATACGTAAACGAAACCGGGCATAATACTAGATTAGAAAACCTCAAATTATTGAAGAATGTAACTTCACCGCGAGAATTAGACGCTTACGAAACCATTTATATGAAATATATATGAATGTGTTAAACCGAGAAGCAGGTCCTCTTAGTCACTCCGTGTTGATGATATTGGGATAAAATGAACACATGTTTATGTTTTTGTGCCACAGGCCAGCTCTTTTTCCACTAGTTCCGAGTATTTAGCATGTTTTAATTTTAGGGTAGATAGGCGGAAAAATAGGTACTTATAGGGGATAGAACAAGCCATGTTAGAATTAAAGATTTTTTCTCACATTATTAGGTTGTGCAATTAACAATGGGAATTCGTAAATTTACGAAAGAATTGTTCCGAATTTAATCAAGTTTGTGTGGTGCGGAGTGTGCTGATACTTTAATGTTCGCCATACTGCCCCGCAGTCCTTCCTATCATTATTATACGACCAATTGCTAAATTACATGTAGAAGTAAACGGGCCCAGCGACGCCATTAGTCCCAACTACGGCTTCGACAAGAACTGGGAAACGGTAATACCAGAAGAATGGGAAAAAGGACCGCCTATTAAGGCCGAATCTATCTGGTACACAGACGGCTCAAAGACGGAACTGGAGACGGAGCCGAAATTTGCGGAATTAGACCAAAAACAACTAAGTCGCTAAGCCTAATTCAAAGCGCCACAGTATTTTAAGCCGAAATAATAACAGCGCTGGCGTGTATTGAAGAATTAGGTAAGCAAGAAGTCAATTGTCGATCTGTTGCCATCTTTTCAGATAGTCAAACAATGATAAAAGCACTGGACTCCACACAGGCGAAGTCGAAACTGGTGTGAGACTGCATGAATGCTCTCAACAGGCTGGGTAGCCGAACAAGGTGACCCTGGTCTGGGTACCAGGACACGAAAGTCATATCAAGCCAAACGAATTAGCCCGAATAGGCTCGTCAACTGCTTACAAAAACCCAAAACACTCTATAGGCATAGTTTATACGGTGGTTAAAACAACTACTAAACAATGGAAAGATAAGAAATCTCAAGACTGGTGGAAAATTATTTGAGGTTAGAGACAGACCAAGCAACTTCTGATTGAACACAAGCCTTAATTTACAGCAGACCTACTAAGCAGGACAAGAATACGGCTCTCAGAAATAGGCGCGGAATATCCATATCACTTATAAATAACGCTGGCCACGAGCGGTACCGCGCATCGGCGTAGAATCAGTTCGGACCGAGAGGAACGGTAGTATTACTTCGTCTGCGGAGCAGTACGGACATTTTCGCTGTCGGTCATTTGCGCAATTATTTATCTGTCCTAGAAAAATTATGATTTCGTCAGCAAAACGACCGCGGTCGGACAAACTTCGAAAATTTATTGCAGAAATTCCAGACTTAATATATGAATATATAATCTGTAAAATCCCGTTAATGTGTTGGTCCAGACAACATTGTCTACGACACGTAAATAGTGAAAAGCATGTCTCAAAAAGAAATTGCGCACGAGACAATGAAAAATTTATATTTAATTTATGCGTTACGTTTATCGCATGTAATATACCGTTTAATTTACTAGACAAGGAACCATTTATCTGCTTTTGGAATAACTATACGGAGTGCAAATTACAAAGTCGAACATCGTTACGAAGAATTGTGCCATCTGCGCGAGAACATATTGAACAAAAAATAAAATCGGAGTTGAAAGATCAAAAATTGTGGTTATGTGTCGACGAAACAACAGATCGGAAGAAACATTCTGTTCTTAATGTAATGGCACGCAAATTGGAACCTCATCAATCGGCACCTTCAATTCTATTAGTCTCCAAACGAATACAACAGTGTACTGCCGAAGTAATTTCAAAATTAGCGTTAAATACATTGGACAAGTTTGAACTTTCAACAAACCAACTCTTGATGTTAGTGAGTGATGGTGCTGCAAACATGCTTTCTGTAGGCCGGTCTCTTAAAAAGCATTCTGCTAATTTGTTACACATTACGTGTAAAATTCATGCTCTCAATCTTGTGGCGGATAATATCAGAAAATGTTATCCTGAGGTAGACGCTTTAATAGCGCATACCAAAGCAGTATTTGTCAAATCACCGAAACGTATTCGCGAATTTCACAGACTGTGCCCCCGTATACCAGAGCCACCAGAACCTATTCTAACTCGTTGGGGAACATGGTTGCAGGCCGCGTTTTATTATCATAAATATTTTGACAATATTAAGAACGTGGTTTTACAATTCGATACAAAGGAAGCTGTCGCTATCCAGAAAAGCCAGTCGACTTCGGGCTAGCAGATGCAATAGAAAAATTACAAAATCCTGCGGTGCCGTTAGAAGAATCTCTATAAATAGTGCAACATGTTCACGCACAGCTATGCGCGATTGAAGACGCACAAAATGTTTCTGTTCTAGAAAAATTTGAAAGTGTTTTTGAGAAAAATTCTGATTTTAGCACATTAAGACACATTTGTGAAGGTGCGTCAACAGAATCGTTAAGTTATTTGAAAGATTATTTTACTTACGCAAATATTACATCACTAGATGTAGAACGTTCGTTCTCTGCATATAAACGCATTTTTTCCTCATGCCGTACTAGTTTTGCCGAAACAACAGTTGAAACATATCTAATGTTGCAGATATTTAACAGACATTATTCACTTTGTGATTTCACGGAGGACTCTTAAAATGGTAAATGTTTGAGCACGTGTTATTTAATTTTTATTTAAAAGATGAGCGAAATTATTTGCGACAGCAAACATCTCTATTAGCAGAATAACTCTAGTGGAACGTGAGGCCTGGTCGACTCTACGCTACTGCGCGGTACCGCTCATGGCCAGCTTTACTTATAAGGCTGCTAGGTCTGGCGAAGAAAGCAAAGTTATTGATCTAATAATAGAGGAACCATAATAGATCTGAATAAGTGGCAGTGGGATAGGTCAAGAACCACCTCGAATACTAATCCAATCTAATCTAAGACGGTGGTAATGTGTAAACTGAAGCGGACCTGATATTATCCAGCTTAATTTTGTCTTGTGTAAAATGGGATTATTTTTTCCGTCACTTTACTTGACCTATACATAGTATTTAACGGTAATATTTCAAACATATTCATTCTCGGAAGTACACCAATTTCGTCCCTCTTATTGAATGGAAGGTCTAGAAATCTAATCCTGCTAGAAGAGTTCAGATATAATTCATCGAGTGATATGTGAGGTAATCTGTCAGTGCCTTTTGATATCATCAAGCATTTTAAACTGATTTCAAACGAATTATTTTCGAAAAAGTATGTTCTGAATCTATCAAAGATTTTGTGCGGTGCGAGGTGTACCGATACCTTCAATATTTGTTAAACATGGCAATCTAAAAAGAATTAGCAGAAGACCAGCTGATTAATCAAGTTCAATTAAATGATTTAATCCGCGATCTGTATTTATCAAAAGAATAAGCCGACTTATCAGGTTCTCATTTACAAGAATGGAACTTATTAGCCGAATTTATCGCCGTAGGCACAAATCATTTTCAAAATGTTTGTCCGTGAACGACTCAATCTATGCTTGTTATGATGTGAAAGGCCTAATGCAAGAACTTGGGCTAGAGAGTAAAATTGATGAATGGCGCTTGTTCATCGATTCAACTAAAAAAGGTGTTAAGGTGGTTTTGCTTCATAGCGGAAGCCGAAAGCCTTCTATTCCAATTGCGCGTGCTGTAGGCTTAAAAAAATCGTATGAGAAAATGGCCAAAATTTTACATTTATTTCATTATAATGACAAAGGTGGCATTTATGTGTTCACCAAGTTTTGTTATTTTCTCTTTCTTTGGGACAGTAGTGACATTAAAAATCACTACAAAGAAGGGGTGTCGCCGGAAAGAATGTTATATTCCCTCTTAGGAAACTAAAGGAAGTCTATTTTCCCCCGTTACATATTCAATTAAGGTTAATTAAAAATGTTTGCAAATCAATGGATAAAACTGGAAAAGAATCTTTATGTTAAAAAAAAACTATTTCAAAATTTAAGTGATGCTAAACTGGCAGAAGGCATTTTTATTGGTCCACAAATTAGAATGCTAACGCGTGACACAATATTTAAAGATACTCTTACCTCTAAAGAACTCGCTGTCTTGAAATTATTAAAAAATGTGGTCCAGTGCTTTTTAAAATTTTAATATTAAAAGAACTTCATATAAATTGATGAAAATCTGTTAAAAAGTTGTGGAGAATGTGGTTGCAGGATGTCTCTCAAAATACAGTTTCTTCACTCACATCTCGATTTTTTTTCCCTGAAAATTTAGGAGATATAATTGACGAACAGGGGGAGAAATTCCATCAGGATATTCTCTAAATGGAAAAGAAGAATCAAGACCGATGCGACCTCAATATGATGGGAGACTATTATTGGTTTCTAGTTAAAGAATCTAGTGCTGGACATAAAAGACGGTAAAGATCTATTTTAAAACCGAAGAATTATTTTTTTGAGTTGTCTTTGTTGTTTATTGATAAAATTTTGACTTATTTTTGAGGTGAATTTTTATTTTTTCATTGGTCTATAACTTTTTTAGAAAGAATCTCAGAACAGAAAACTGGGAGGTGATGAAAATCAACATAATCGCATAAAAGAATTAAGAGACGAGTACTTATTAATTCCACATACTGTTACTTTCTTTCCTAAGAAAAAATTATAAATTGTTGGCCAGTGTAATCAGTACATCAAGTTAATTCAATCTTATCACTAAATTTTGTCTCTGTTTTCTGTGAGGCAACCAAATCCACTGGATATTTTTCAATCCAAAAGCAATGCAAATATTTTGCTTTACTCACTGAGAAAAATATGGTATATACTTAAAGTAACAATATATATAATAAAATATGTGACAACACTTTATCTTAAATCCAACTATCCTTTTTGTTAGGGCAACAACATGTTCTCTTAGATTAAACAAACGTGTAATTCTTAGTATAAATTATTCTTATTTTAAAACTACAAGGGTTGCTGTCCCAAAATTTTTCTCTGTGTTGTTTATGAGCATATTCAAAAATGCATAGAATAAAAACCACATACAATAACAATCGTAAACTTTAAACTTATTCAGTCATACAGCACAATGAAAGAACAATATCCCAATTCGGTCATATTTACTTATTTATGCATTCTGTACGTGCGAAATCGTATTCATTATACGGCACAAAACTTTCTCGCCCGATGTTAAAAAAGGAAAATTATACATGCACACATACAATACATATATACACGTAATGCATAAATCAATATTAACCTACATACTCTCGGCTACGGCTATATATGTGCGTATATGCGCCATTACAATTACGGGAATTACTCAATAATGCTCGCTCATACATACTACCATACGAACCGCGCACAAATGGAGCCCGCAAGAGGCCAAGAATTTAAATCTTGTGCGGCGTCGCGCCGATTGCGGCACACGGTTTCCAATCAATCAGGCAATTTCACACGTCGAACGTGTACTAATTGCAATCATTTACATAAATGGCCAATTAACCCTCTATAAGGGAATTTGGCGAATGTTCCTTTAACGATTTTCTGCGGTAGTACGTGGGTGACAGCTAATGAACGAACGATATAAGCGTAAGATTTCAAACACGAAGCGGTAACTCGCTTATAGTTGCCATGAATAAGAAACCCTTGCCTCACGATTTACGACAAAAGCTTTGTTATATACGTAGGTGGCTCAATAAATACCAGTGTTTGAAGATAGGTGGCGTTACTGAGGGCTTTTGACATTGCTATCGTGCACTGCTATATTTCAAACGGCGTCGTACAAAATTTCAGGCAGATTCATAGGTTAGTTTTGATTTGACAGCCATTTGTATAAAACATGTTTAGTGTTTTCGTATAAAATGGAAAGGAAACGATATCGTTCAGTAATTCGCTTTCTGTTTTTGGTTGGAAATACATGCGAAGTAGTTAAAGCGAAGTTGTATGCAGTCTATGGGGATCCGTCACCATTTACTGTTAGATATTGGTTTAACGAATTCAAACGTGGCCGAACGAAAGTGCGCGAAGTAGCAGAAGTCGTACATAGGTGTATCGTACGGAACAGCAATTAATATTTTTCAGCAAAAGTTATGAATGAGAAAGCTGTCGGCCCGATGGGTTCTGCGATTTCTTGAAATAGTGTTTGGATTTTTACAAGCGAAATCCGCAAAAATGTTTGCGTCGAATCGCCACCGTTGATGAAACCTGGGTCCATTAGTATACGTCTAAGACGGTCAGTCAAAACAATGGACTTTTCAAGGAGAATCTGCTCCAAACGAGGCGAGAAAAGTCCCATCGGCGGGAAAAACCTCGATTTTTTGCGATTCAAAGGGAATAATCCTCATTCACTTTTTGAAGAAAGGACGCACGATCACGGAGTATTACTACAGTGAATTATTGGACCAATTCTACGAGAAGTTGAAGAAAAAATTGCCCCATTTATCAGAACAAATTTTGTTCCACCACTACAATGCACCAGCTAACACAACCAGAGCTGTGGCAGCCAAACTACATGAATTACTGCCCCATCCACCTTACTTGTCCGACCTGGCTCCTTGGGACTTTTTATTCCCCAATGTGAAAACGTGACACGCAGGAAAAAATTCAACTCAAACCAAGAGGTCATTACTGAGACAGTAGCTTATTTTGAGGAGTTTGAAAAAACGGGTTTTTGAAGGAGTTAAAGAAATGGCAGGGACGTCTTACTAAAAGGAGATTATGTAAAAAAATAAATGAACACTTTTTAGAAAGATTTGTGTCTTCATTCCTAACACTAGTATTTATTGCTCTTGTTCAGAAAAATATACAGTAATCGCCAAAAAGAGAGCCTCAAATAGAACGAAAAAAAACGTTTATAGTGTTTTCGAAAATCAAGTCCTGACGATAAGAGCTGCTGGAGAAAATATTACCAATTAGTCAAAAATTTGTTTAGAACTTGTTTTTTTTTATCTAAATACAAGTCTTAAACTGAAAAATGTTGATAACAAAGTCATAAATGAATAAAAAAATGCTAGGATTTGTTATTTTAAGTATGTATTCAAAAAGTGATTTATTTAAAGCAGTTCTCTTTCGTGAAATTTGAATCATTCAGTCTAATTAAATAACAATATTAACAACTGTCAAATATAATAATTAAAATATAAAATTATTTAAACTAACATAAACAACAATAAAAAATGAGAATAATTTATTCTCTTATGTGTCTAATGAAAATATGTGGATAATTTTAAGAAATAACACAGAAATAAAGCAAAAATGAAGTTTCAACGTGTTCTCCTTCCCTTTTAATGCACAGTATGGTTCGTTCATGCATTTCCCTTGACAACAAACATAACTCAATATAGTAGGGGACATTTTATTAACACAGTCTCTAATTGTGATTTCAAGATGGTCAATATTCCTAAAGAGCCTTTGTTCATATGTTTGTTACGATAGCTTTCGTCAAAGATTGTTGCCGCTTCCCTGTGTGTTTTATAATTCTCACCAACAATGAAACCGATTTCTATTTTGTCTTCTATGGTTAAATTATTAATTTTTTTTCATATTTTAATTTATGGAGATGAAAGAAAAATAAAAGCTTTGTACTGGAAGAACACACCAGGACAAAGTCATGCAAAGGAATTCATACAACTTCGCTAAGGACTGTAAAGATAATGTTATCACCTCACAAAATACTAGCAGTATTTAATTAACCCACACACCAATTATAATGGGATGTGAACTTATTTCAGCAAAAGCATATGGATTTTCAGTGCACCAAGTTCTGTAATATTGAGCTTACATAGTCAGGCAAGTGAAACCAAGCACCATCAGCAAATAATGTTTTGGCTAAAATGTCTTCGTTATTAATATTATTCAAAACCATTGGTAGTATTGCATTCGTTCATTAAAATCTTGTGGAAGCAATTCACATATAGATGAAAGTGTAGTTGCTTCCGTACTGTTGTATGACAACTTCGGCATGATACGCCTACAAAAAAAAGGTTTATTTTGCCACCGGGAAATACGGAATTGTGTTATTACCATCAAAGGAAGATTGAAATCTAAGAAAAGTTTGAAGAAGTTTCAGTTCTTAACAAAATATGACATGTACGGTTCACTTTTTAAGTTCATTTACATTTAACATAATTTTACAATCGTTTGGAAGAATCTTCTCCAAATTGCACAAAATGGGACTGGTGACGCAGTGCCTTGCGCGCTGGATTCTCGGGTTACCGGATTCAAACCCCGGCCTTGCAACTTTCAGAGTACGGTTTTCCGTAGTCTTCCTTGCTCCAAATTTGGCGAATACTGTATCTTAAGACTCACTAAACACCAATCTACCATGTGGATTTTGCGTAATAAAACTGATGCTAAATCCTGCCAAAATAATTGAAGAGTAGAATGCTTGTTATAATAATAATGCTGTATTTGTAAATTAAAATATTACAGAGTTCGTCAATAATGCCTAATTTGGAAATAACTAAGTAATAGAAAGATAATTTAGCTCTAATAGTTAAAACGAACTGTCAAACTTGGAAATAATCGATTTAATTTAAACAATTCACCTCATATTTTTTCGGCTTAGTTGGTTTGAACATGTTAACTGAACAGAGAAAAAATAACTCATTTAAGCAACTGTAAAATAATATTTGTAAGGTTTTTGTAAATGTAATTTATTAAGATGGGTGGATTAGCTTTTAGAAGTTATTTAAATAGAAATTAATTATCAATGATAAATATTTTACCTGAAAAATATCGTCCATCGAAAATGTAAATATTACTTTCATTAAACAAACAGAAAACTAAAAAAATAATTAATTAAAATTATTTTTTACAATTATAACTCATTAAAGTTTCCCGGTAATAAAAATTTGATTTTTAAAATTAAGTTTTGGTACCTTAAATTTTTAAAAGAAAAATGAAAAATACAAATTTTTAAGAAGTTAAAAAAAAGTTGTTTTCTAGCCTTCAGATTGTTCAGGTAACTAAAGCTAACACACCATAAAAAATCTAATTGAAATAGTTTCCGAAGAATAGCACCTTTTAGATTTTAACAATTTCACAAATCTCAATTTTTCAAATAATTAAACACTACAAGCACAAATTATTGCCGCAAAAAATTTTTTACTTAAAAATAAAAAATTTTCCCATTTGGAGTCGAGTTTATGGCGGTTACTGCATAAGATGTAAATTTTCGCTTGCCATTCTATAAAGCAAATATATTTACGTTGAATAAACAAAATAATTTCTTACAATACATAAACAAACTAGAATACAATGGCAACTCGATGAAATTAAAAGTTTTAATTGGAATTTTCGCTTTGGTATAATGCGATCGATTGAAAATATATACGGCTTCATGATATCGGTCAATATTTAATGTTTTTTTGCTACCAATACATAGACGACGTTTCGACGGGCAAGCATATTTTCCAAGCTATCTCTATAACCCCCAGTGGAAATGTTAAAATTTCGCGAACAATTTAAGTTGGTAGTTTCTGTAATAAAAGATATAATTCACTAATTTGTTGGAATACTACATGCGAATTTATTGCCGGAGCTACTAGCTTAAATTGTCCGGGAATTTTAAAATTTCCTGCTTGAAACTGAGGTGGTTATCCAGCGATGCATCGCCTATATCATAATCAGCTTCTCTTTATCAATAAAGTTACACAAGAGTGAAAACTCCATTCAATAACTATGCTCTGCTTTTATACAGGAGGAGAAAGCCACATTTACACAGGGTTAACTAATTTTAAGGAGGAAATTTGAAAAATGCAATGAAAATGCAAATTTACGTTAAAATTTCTAGAAAATTATTTATTTTATGAAGTTGTTAATAGAGGAAATTGCTCGTTTTATTGTTTTGAGTAATGAGCAATTAAATTTTGTAATATGAAATATGAAAATGCGTATAGTGTAGAGCCGTATCTCTGTGGTAAATCTCCATCTTGTTTTTTTTATCCCATTCAATACTTTATTTAATAGTTTAATTTATTAGTTTCATAAAAGTAGCTGTGAAAGATTGCTATCTTGTGCTTTGTCTAAGTGATGTAACTTCTCCTTTCTCCTTCTACTCTTTTATACTACGATGCACCGTTGATTCTGCTCCACCTAGGAGTAGTTTTTCTTTTACCATATAACAGGTAGCGATAATTATTTGTATACCAACCTATAACAGCTACTATTTTTTTTAGAATAGGAGTAACAGACTTATGAAGACAACAAACCACTTTAGCTGAACTAACCACAAAAGCACACCCACAAAACCTGTAAGCTCAGTGCTTCAATATAACATCGCTGCCTATGACTACAATCAGCAATTGCAATAGCTGCTCTTAATAAAATAATCAAAATTTCAAAACTTTTTAAAGAAAACATTTTATCTATAAAATATATAAATTTGCAAAATACAAATTGTATTTTCAATACCAGGAAAAGTTTTATTTTAAAAGTTAGCTTATAAAATAAAACCTTTCCATGTATTGAAAATACAATTTGTATTTTTCTCTCCTACATACTATGAATACCAACTTAAGTAATTTCACCAATTTTATACGAATTTGTTAAAACTTCAACACAAAAAATTGAAATTCGTTGCCAAGTGTCTTTTAACACATTTCCAAAAAATTTGCGCACTGTCTTCCATTTCCGTAAACTTCACAGACACCATACATATTTCTCAAAGACTCCGAATAAAATTCAGCCATTGAAGCACTTTAATTCATTGATATTCATTCCCGCATTGTGGTACTAAAAGGTCCAAGTGATGCCTGATGTTTATTTTCCAAATTTTATAAGAACTTCATTGAACACCCAAATATATGTCTGTAATGTCATTAGTGTTCGTTCACATTGAAATTTTTCCATAATAACTGAAAGTCAACGAGATAACCGCGGCTCCGCCACCAAAATTAAGAATCGGAGCAATCCATATTGAATGTGTTTGAAAAAAACTTACTACCATTTTGCCTCGCAAGTCACAAGTTTTACCAGAATTTGGTCTCGCAACTCTGCCATCTTACTGCTCTCGGTTAACTAATTGACTCAAAAATTAAAACATAAATAAAAAAATAAATAAATTGCGTTGAAGCATTGTTTCTAGAACGGTAAACGTAAACAACGTAACGGTAACGTAAATAACCGTCACAACATATGTATGGACAGAGATGTATTTACCAAAAATTGAATAAACCTAAAAGATATTCAAATAAAATAGTTTTGCAAGTTTCAGAAAGAATACTAATAAAATACTGCTTTCGTAATTTATTTGGTATGATAGAACCAATATTAACAAAGCAGATACCTGGCAAAATGTAAAAGAATACATCGTACACAATACAGGCGTGATATTTCTTTATTATTCCCACTTCTTTAAGATATTCTAAAAGTTCGAAAACATGCATTGTAAAGTTATATTAGGAACAAAAACTATTCTGTATTGTAACTACTAAAATGAAAAGTATTTACACTAAAAATGCTCAACCGCTCGTTTAGCTTTATTTTCAATTATAGACAGCAATTGTATTTTCTTCTTTCGCAAGTTCAAACGTCTAGTCTCGTCGATCTTAATCTCCAGGGACATATCCTCCCCATGCTACTGTGTTGATTTTATTTAGAACTTTCCATGTAGCCGTCTGCGGTTGAAGCAATTCTATCTACTGGTCTTTTTTCTTTGCAGCAATAATATCAGCAATTCAATCAAGAAAATAATAGGAAAACTTTGCCAACGCACCAAAAAAGCACATTTATAATTTCAAAAATCAACAATTTATCTCACTGCAGATAAAACAAAATTAAATTTTTTTATAAATTCCCAGTTTTATTTAATTTTTCGCATGCTTTACCACACGTCTGTCGATTTTGCACGCCTACTTGACGTTCAAGAAATTTTCCCCCTGATTTCATCGACTAATCAATTTTCCTTCTTCCTGACTCTGCTTCCAATTTTCTTTTAACAAGTTATTCCCTATCCTACGGGAGTAGGGGTACCTAGCTGTCACCATGTGTGCACTATCTGACGACCCAACAAACATGGGCTTCCGAACGAAAGTGCACGTATTTTCAACGTCTATCGTGATAGAGGAGACAATGTGTTGAATGATCGATCTTGAGCGCTACCTACGAATAAATACGAAGCGCGTTCTATAAATCAACTGTCACTATTTTCATTGGGTGTATTGATTATCCCTTTTTAATTATATATTGAAATGTTTTTCTCAGGGAAAATTGATAAAAATTTGAATTTTTGAAATTTAAATAAAATTCTAAACTCGTTTGTGGGATCGGGAATATTCTTGGATACTCTCTTGGCAATTATTTATGAATTTTGAAATTAATAATTGGAACATAACAAATATTAAAATTTAAAACGTAAACTAACCTTGATTTTTAAGATGTCATGAAAACACAATGTTTCCTATGACATTTACAGGAAATCTGCTTGTTCTAACCTCGAACCTTTCTTCTTTATTTTAAATTTACTTTGCTATATCGAACACTTTAAATGGAGACCGCAACTAAAACACTAGTTAACTCAACTGAAGCTTAACCCAAATTCATGAATTTACTGGCGTCCTTCTTCTCCTTTATTTAATCGCGATAGCGATTGTTTTTTTCCACAACAAATTTTGATGATTTCTACGCAAATATAACATTTATGATGAATTTCGATGAATGAAGTTATTTATAGAAATAGCATGAGAGAATTAATGTGGTGACGCTACCAGATGACTAAAATTAGATGACTCTGTGATAGAGAAACCTAAAAATACGAAATTTTACTGACGATTTACTTAATAACATTAGGACAGAGATTTAATTTACGAATTAATGTTAGAAATGCTTTTGAATTTACCCTGTTATTTGTTGTAGGAGAACTTTTTATTGATTTAGACGATTTACTTAATGGAGAAATTGTACAGATGATGCAGTTTTGTCTACGTTACCTCACATTTGTCGTTGGCTAGATTTAATTTAATTATTTTACGTCCACACTTCAAGGCCAGTCGTCCTGGGGGCAAAATTGTGGCTTTCGAAATTAGCTTTTTGTCCGCTAGAAGGACTTTCATTTTTATCAGGTGGCTATCCTGAATACCCTATACGTCTGAGATTGGCAACTGATTTCAGATGTAAATATTGAACATAACAATTTATTGCCAACATTCTTATATCAAATAACTGCAACTTTTCCGTTTGCACAAATATTTACTGTTAAAATAAAAAAATTGCCGAACAAATTCTATTAGTTGTAACTCTTACAACTCTTCTAAAAGTTGACATGTCTTTCTGTTTTCAATCACAAAACTATTTTGAAAATGAAGATGAGTAAGCAATAAAAGTGAGAGAGAAGGTTTAGCAAAATGAATTAATTTATTGCTCATCACATCATTCCAAGTAGTGAAACAATACAGAACAAACCATTTCATTTGTCATTCACGAGTGATAAGTATCCTGTTTCAGAATTGAAAATAAAATTCATTGATGATAGGAAATTATTTCCGTTCTTTTCATAAAATGTGTTGGTGAAGATTAATGTTATTTTTTTCGGAATTTTCAAATAAAGACAATGATTTTCGCTCAGAAGTGATATTTTTCGTACTTTGCATTTATCATCCATTAGCCAAAGATATACAATCTTCTGGAATTGTAAAATTGCGCTTAATATGTAGAGTTTTTTTTGTATATTTCCGTCCATACGGGTAACCGATAAATAGTGAACCAGACATACACTTTGTTATTTTAAATGAAAGACCCTGTATATTAAAATCTGTAATTTCCTTGGAATTTCCGACGTAACTAAATACTTGAAAAAATCTTGTCTCGGCAAGGAATCGAAGCTGACACCTCCCGCTTGCCGCACGGGCGTGCAAACCACTACACTACGGGGGCCTTGATGCTAGGAATGTTCACTTTTTAATACCTAGTTGTTGTTTTATCTGCAAATATACCATAATATCTCGACAGACAATTTTTAATTCCTACATGCCAAGTACACTAATTAATAAATAAAAAATGGGTCCTGCACTTGGATGTTGAACCCAAGCAATTTCTGGTGTTAGTATTGTTTGGTTACCATGACAACAGTAAACAAAAGATACTAACATTTACGTTTTTGAACTCTTGATTCAAAATGTTGAGCTGAAGCAATTATTTGTAGACAGAGACGAGTTTTCCATTCGGAAATTACATTCAAATGGTTTCTGGTGTTAATATAGTTTGGCTACCGCGACAACAATGAACAAAACATACTGATATTCTAGACTGTTAATTTAAAATTTCGAACCTAAGTAAAGAAGAGTTAACTAAGAGGTATAATTTATGTATTAGGAAAAACTAACGGAGATGGTGTATTTTAACTAGCCGGATGTATAAGCTGCGCACCCTGACCGACGATGTCCACAACTGAGAACATTTCTAAAATTAAAGCAAATATTTGATACTGTTGGAATCATTAATTTCGCAAAAGACTTACATCATTAATGCATCTTTTTAGCGAAAAGGAACAAAATAAACAATATTTTAACAAAAGCTCATACGGTCTAACAATAAATGATGTAAACATTTAAATAAAATAAAAAACAAAACAAAAATCAAAAAAACAATAACCCGTAACACAACTGAAATACACTATGAACAAATTTAATAATCTTTATTGCAATAATTAATAGCTATCTACTACTACTATTTCAATCTACAGTGAACATTCGAAATTCCTTCTTTCCACCTCGATACATTTGCGTATTTGTTTATTCAAGCTGTTCTGCATTTTCTGAGCACACTAGGCTATTGCACTCGGGAATGCTTGTGTTATCTCCAACTTCATACATAAATCACATGTTTACGCTAAAACGTATTTGCATTCCGGATTTTTGAAGGGAATAGGAGTATCTACATTTAGGTGATTGAAAATAAAATTATAAATATCTCGAAATCTGCTAGAAATAGAGATACCAAACCCAAATTACGTTGGTTTGTTTCTAAATGAAGAAATTAAGAATGTAATAAAATGCAGGGTGTCCTATATAAAATAATAAAGTTGGTTGTTGATTCGCTTTTTATCAATCAGCCTGTATATCCAGAAATATTTTTGAAGGTAGCTTCTGGTGTCTATTACATTACCTGAAAGTTTTGACCTTCTACCATTTACACAGTAGATACAATTGAAGAAGAATTGAAAATAAAATTCAAGAGTAATATAAAAATAAAATTCTTTTTATAAATATCACTAACGAATGACAAATATCATGAGTAGAGCAACGCAACTGCGCTGAAAGCCAGTGGCGGACGCATAAAAATTTACACAAAATAAATTAAATGTGATACGTGCTCAAACACTTACCGTTTTAAGAGTCCTCCGTGAAATCACAAAGTGGATAATGTCTATTTAATATTTGTAACATTAGATATGTTTCCAAAGTTGTTTCGGCAAAGTGAGTGCAGCGTGAAGAAAAAGTGTTTTTGTATGCCGAAAACGAACGTTCTACATCTAGTGACGTTATATTTGCGTAAGTAAAATAATCTTTCAAATAACTTAACGGTCCTGTTGACGCACCTTCACAAATTTGTCTTCTATCGCGCATAGCTGTGCGTGAACATGTTGCACTATTTCCAAAGATTCCACTAACGACACCGAAAAATTTTGTAGTTTTTCTATCGCATTCGCTAGTCCCACGTAATTGTTCTGAATAATTTCCGAATCTGTTTTAACTTGACTATCCTGAAATTTCAAGCGGCTTTCCTTGACAGCCGCAGCTTCCTTTGGGTCGAATTCTAAAATCATGTTCTTTATATTCTCAAAATATTTAAGATAATAAAATGCAGCCTCTAACCATGTTCCCCAACGAGTAAGAATAGGTTGTGGTGGTTCAGGAATACCGGGGCATAGTCTATGAAATTCCCGAATACGTTTCGTGGATTTTACAAACACAGCTTTTGTATGTGCTATTAGAGCGTCTACCTCGGGATAACATTTTCTGATACTATCTGCTACGAAACTGAGGGTATGAATTTTACATGTAATATGCAACAAGTTAGCACAATGTTTTTTAAGAGATCGACCTACAGCAAGCATGTTTGCGGCGTCATCACTCATAAACATCAACAGTTGATTTGTTGAAAGTTCAAACTTTTCCAATATATTTAACACCAACATTGAAATTACTTCGGCAGTGCATTGTTGTATTCGTCTGGAAGCTAGTAAAATTGAGGGTGACGGTCGATGTGGTTCCATTGTGCGTACCATTACATTAACCACAGAATGTTTTTTACGATCTGTTGTTTCGCCCACACATAACCACAGTTTTTTATTTTGCAACTCGGATTTAATTCTTTTCTCGACGTGCTCACGAGCAGACGGCACAACTCTCTGTAATGTTCTCTCACTTGGTAACTTAAAATCCGATTATTCATTCCAAAACGAGACGTATGCTTTCTTCCGTAGTAATTGAAATGGTAAATTACATGCAATAAACACATAAATTAAATTTAAATATGTCATAATCTCGTGTGGAATTTTTTTTTGAAACATGCCCTGCACTATTTACGTGCCGTAGACAATCACTTTTCGACCAACACACTAAATCTATTTTACATACTACACATTGAGTTTTAGCGCCATCACACTTTAAATCAGGCATTTCTGCAATAAATTCTCTTATTGTATCAAACTTTGGTCGTTTTCGCGACGTAGGAAATATTTTCAAAACAAACGTAGAACTACGATATAGTATACGACAGCGTAGATGCATACACAACAGATCGGCTTTCGAGTCGCAGTTATACTGGCGCTTATACCGAATTGTCCCGGCCGTGTTTATTTTGTGTAAACTTTTATGCGTCAGCCACTGGCTTTCAGCGCAGTTTGCGTTGCTCTAATCATGAGTACTCTACTAACCCTGTTTTTAAGTGAGGCAGAGTAGAATTATAGGCGCCTAATGTTACTGAAATCACAGCTCCTATAAACAAAATTTTCTCTTTTACCTTCCTAAATTCACAATGGATTTTTTACTTGGACTTGTACTTGTACTTCACTGATTATGGATATAGGATATTGCAGTCAACCTCAACAGAAGTTTTAAAGATATCTTTGGATTAATTTATAATCCTTGTTATGTATTGCTGTGGTAGTTTCAGGATGAACTAAAGCTTGCTGTCATTTGCATCTTTTCAGGAACTCAAAGAAAGCTTCAATTACGGCTTGTTCTGTCCGCCGGAAAATGGGAAAGCGGGAAAATTCCTCGATGAAGAGAGAAGACTAGGGGATTATCCGTTCAGCGGTCCCGTCGGATACCTAGAGGTAAGCTTCTATTTCTAAGAACATCAACTGACACGAACAAACAAAATTAATCACCGTTCAATTCCTGTATAAGGCCTTCGGGTAATTAATTTGCTTTACCTTTCGGTACCGCTTTCGCCGATCGGCCGAAGTAAGAATTTTTTAATTACAATCCGAAACGTTTCGCGTAATTAGTCAAGGTGGAAACAATAAACCAATTTGAACCGCCTATATAAAGTTAATTATTTATTAAAGCGGTGATTTGTTCTGCTTGCGCACAGATTTTAATTATCATAACGGACGTATAATGCGTAAAGTGTAGGGTTGTGTCGTTTAAACCCTTGTACATGAGAAATTGCTAGTGTGTATCAGATTTTTTTAGACACAGCTAATTTTAATATAATAATGCGCAAGTTATAGCGTAAGTGAATATTACCTTAATGATAATTAAGTACCTTAATGAATTTTAAATGTTAACTGGCGTTGAACTTAAAAATGTCAAATATTTGTACCAGGGTACTTATAACTAGTCTGGGCAAACAGGGTAACAGTCAGTGTAGTAAATATGTGGTGCGGAGTCGGCGATTATTTATTTCACGCGTTCACAGCGTCAGTACTAAATCGATGCTGTATGCGAGTAGTTCTATGTATATGTAGGCTGTCGTAACTGATTTCGTAATTGTACGCTTATGTTTACTTTAAAAATGTCGCAGTTAGGTACGTCGCGAAAACGACCAATGGCATACACAGCTAAAAGCTTTATAGTGGACATGCCGGATTTAATTTTTCATGGCGCTAAAATGCAATGTCTAGTTTGTAAAATCCCTTTAATATGTTGGTCCAGGAGCCATCGTGAACGTCACATCGAAAGCAAACAGCATTCTTCTGCAAAAAGTGGCATACGAGACCAAGAAAAATTTACGTTTGATTTATGTGTTACTCTTACTTTATGTAATCTATCGTTTCGTTTACTAGACAAAGAAGCATTTTTTTCCTTCTGGAATAAATATGCGGACTGTAAATTACCTAGTCGGACATCGATACGAAATGTAGTGCCATTTGCCCGTGAACATATAGAAAAAAGAATGAAAACGGAATTGAAAAATAAAAAACTGTGGTTATGTGTGGACGAAACAACAGATCGTCAAAAACATTCTGTGGTTAATGCAATGGTACGTACAATGGAACCACATCGACCGTCATCCTTCTTCTTACTTGCTTCCAAAAGAGTTATAAATTGTACTGCCGATAAGATTTTAAAGGTGGTGTTGAACTCATTGAACAAATTTGAAGTTTCAACTAAGCAACTTTTAATGTTTATGGGCGATGATGCCGCAAACATGCGTTCTTTGGACCGATCTCTTAAAGAACACAGTGGTAACTTCTTACATGTAACGTGTAAAATCCATACTCTAAATCTTGCGGCACAAACGATTCCTACATGTTTTCCACTAGTAAATGCATTGATTGCTAGTACAAAGGCAGTGTCTAAAGTCCCCGAAACGTACCCGACTATTTCACAAACTGTGTCCTGATTTACCTGAACCACCACAGCCGATTGTTACACGTTGGGAAACATGGTTGCAGGCTGCGTTTTACTGCAACAAATACTTTGATCCAGTAAAGAAGGTAGTTCTAAAGTTCGATCCGACAGAAACTGCAGCAATCAAGAAAAGCCAGGAAATATTCAATAATCAGGTTAAAAGAGATTTGCAAACTATTCACAACAATTACTTTGGACTAGCGGAGGGAATAGAAAAATTACAAAATGTTTTGATGTCGCTAGTGGATTCTGTTCAAATTGTGAATGATATTCACGCACAGTTATGCGCTGTAGAAGGCGAAACAAATTGGTGTGTAATACGAAAATTTGAAAGTGTTTTAGAGAAAGTCTCCGATTTTCTTATATTGAGACAAATTTTTGAAGGTGCGTGTGAAGATGTATTAAGTTGTTTTAAAGATTATTTTAAATATGCAAATATAACGGCCGTTTTCAGCATTAAAAAAACATTTATTCCGCACGTCGTACTCACTTGACTGAAACAGCTGTGGAAACATATCTAATGATTCAAATATTTAACGGATGTTACCCAGTTTGTGATTTCACGAAAGATTTTTAAAACGGTAAGTGTTTCAGCACGTTTTATAATTTATTTCTTGCCTTCTATTTTATGCGCTCGCCACGCCTCTGACTGTTACCGCATATTTGCCCAGGTTACTTATAACAAATAGAACAATAGGTGGAACACATCCAACAAAGAACAGAATTACAGTTAATACGTACATTAATAAAAGAAAAATATGCTTTGATTTTACGATATTAGCCTACTATTCTGAGTGACTGTCAAGAAGCCCTGATTTCTCACTAATCGAACATTTGTGTTAACTATTAAAAGTAACTAAATTAAGTTGTTCCTATTCCATTTTCCATTTTATGTGTACGTATTAATATTTAATAAAAATACAACGATGAAGGCCAAAGTCGTTAGCGCCATGTGAAGTGACGTTCACCAAAGTGCAACCCGAAAACCTACGTCAGAGCGATCCTGTTTCTGGCCCATTTTCAATTCTTCAGGGGCTTATATAACCTCGGGTGCCCTTCTCCCTGTCCCTGGCGTTTCATTGAGTAATGTTATTTCCAGCCAGCGATAATCCCGAAGGAACGGCAATATTACTCCTCTTCGCACCATTTTTTTTACATAACGCGTTAACATAGAGCGCGCGGTAGACGTCAAATTTTAAGGTTAATTTTTATTCAATTAATTTAATTGTTCAAGAGCGTTATTATTTGCAATTTCCTTTTTTTTAGACTGCCCAAGGGTGTCTAAGGGCACACCCGAAACTAGGACAATGACAATTATCTCTTAATTAGATGTTCTCAATTTTATAACATTACAGTATACAGGCTGTCCCATGACATGATTTCCACAGCTTAAAGATGTGTTGCTTATGCAATTTCAAGTAAAAAATGTCTAATGAACATATGCCCAAACTCTATCGTAACTGGGGAAATTTGAAATCTGAATAAATATCAAGTAATATCTCATCAGCTAAAAAGAAATTGGTTTATTGCACAAATTATTCAAAATGTCCATCAAATTGCTGTATACACATTTGAGCTCAGAACTGAAGAGGTAGCTCTGCATAGTGCTCTGCACAAAACAACCGACGCCATCCTAGGTTAGGTTACCTCGTCTTTATCGTTTCAGAAAAGGTGTTATCGCTTACACAGCACTAGAAAAATATTGCAGGTATCACCAACAAAGTACGGAAATACCACTACACAGTATTTTCTGAAATAAAACCAATATAATTTGGATAAACCAATTCAAAACGCAGAGACGGTCTAAGTGTGTAAACGCGTTTATGGCCTACGTCAAAATACGTCACAGCCTGCTGACGTCAAAGCTGTTTAACCTTGTATTAACGGTAGTAACGGTAAGATACGGATATAATACGGTATGATACAAGCGTAGTATACAGCAAAATATAACAATAAATAGGTATATTTAATGTCATTGGTTTTATAAATTTTTTTAAAATGCAGTATAGGAATATATTATACAAAAATACAAAAAAATACACTAGATATGAATACAGTAGATACTAAGAGAATTGCTAGTAATTGACTAATTAAATGTACTAGTGGAATGCAATTTTTAAATGAAATAAATATTTTTCTTCCAATTGTTCACAATACAATACCCGCCTAAATAAAAAAAACAAAAAGAATTATTTTATTTGGGTCTATGTCTTAAGTTTAATAAATATTTATCCCACTCGAATAAATACCCTATTGTGATACGAAAATATTCATAAACTAAATATTTTCTGCTTTCCTGGATTCATTCACATATTCTTTTCATTTTACACGAAACCTTTGCATATGATATAAAAAAATTGTTTAAAATTCTACTCACCCATCTTTTTAGCCTTGCGTTACGCTTTGCAAAAGACGTCTTGTATTAAACTGTAAATTCCGTTCCATTTATGATGAGCATAACTGTACAATTGGTAAGGATAATATCGAAACAAAAAGCGCATGACTCTTTGAGTACAACTTTTACGAGAGAACATTTTTACTCTACGTTTACTCATAAAAGCTGCGCGGGTAATTATTCACGCTAATTATTTTCGCTTGTGTACTAATTTAAAATGGTTGGTGATGCGAACTAAACAAGACAGGAAAATTACGAACGTAAAATTCAAGGTGACCATTTTTATGTTGGATGTTATTATTAAAGAGACAATATTTTCACTTAGTTATATTTAATTACCATTATTGTAAATGAGAGGTTTTTGAATATACAGAGATGTAGGTGATTTTTACCTTACGAGGATGCTATTTATATCGGACCACATTGTAATTTAAATCCTCAAATCAATATCTATGTGCAGGGTGAGTCAACGGTTTGGCCGGCTCCATTTCTCCTACGAGAGATAAATTAAAATTTGACTTACGAGCCCAGGCTCATAATAGTTCAGCCGGCACACATTTTAGGATAAATGCTTTTGACTGCAGGCCGTCCCGATACCTTCATTCAAGATCTCTGTTTTGCGTTTTTAGCCGCCAATATTCCTCTGGATAAATTGCAAAACGCGATTTTGATACAATTTTTGCAAAAGTATACAAATAAGACAATTCCCAGTATACCTACAATACGAACACATATTGCTAAATTGTTTGACAATATTCATTAATACAATTAGAAACAATATTCACATAGTTGGACGGTCTATACTAAATATCGTTGTAGGCGTTTTACATCCGGAAAAGCCAAATGAACCGCATTTAATTGCAACTAAAGTTGCTGAAACAATAACTTCAGGCTCAATTGCAACAATCATTAATGACAGTTTAAAAAATCTGTCTTCAAACAACTGTAATAAAGCACAAAATGTTCGTTTGCTTATAACTGACGCAGCTGCAAATATGTTGAAGGTAAGAAACCTCCTGGTGGCATTGCATCAGTAGCGAACGGATTAGGAATCACTTTAAAATGACCGATAAAATGATAAGTGGAATAAAACAGATATTTCTAAAAGCACCGTTATGAGTTACGCTTTATACATCCAAATATCCGAATCTTCCTTTACCACCATCTCTAGTAGTGATACGGTGGGGCACTTGGATTGAAGCGACTTTATTTTATAACAAATATTTGAATGAAATAAAAAATATTATTAACTGCTTAAAAAATGATTCCCAAAGTACCAAGGACTGCAAGGAAATAATAGCAACTCCTTTTCTTTCAAAGGAATTACATTGCATTGACACATACTTTAAAAATTTACCAACAGTAATTAAGTATTTTGAAAAGGAAACAATTCCGTTGAGTGAAAGTATTAGTAGATTGCATTCAATATTGAACCAAATGAAAAATATACCTGGGGAAGTTGAACAGTCTCTACAAGGAAGAATACCAAACGTATACGATAGGAATCTAGATATCGAAATACTAACTCAGGTAGGCTCTGGAAATTTTCTGAGTAGCCAAAATAAATCGAAATATGAGGGTTCTATTACCATATTTCAATAATGCTCCACTAACAAGTTGCGCTGTAGAGAGAACATTTTCAAAATTTAAAGATATACTGACTGCAAAAAAATTAGAAAGGGTTATAATTAGAGTTTCTTAAAAAGGTGGTACCGGATGGCACTAGCGTAGCGGTAGCGGCGTGGGTAGGGGTAATTTTCAACTCGTCGATCTCGACAGTACCGCGAGAAAGTTCAAAGCGACAGTACGTTGCACGCTGCACGCCAAATAAGTACGCGGAGATGGAACGCCCAAAGGGTGTAACGTTCCCTTCGAACGTGAATGAATATCTCAGGCATTTTCCTGGATTAGAATATAGAAGTCCGCATATTTATTGCACAATATGCAATAGCGGATTGCTAAGTCGCGATAGGTTTGAATGTAGAAAACATTGTAAAAGTAAACGTCATGTATTGAATTTAAGAAACAGTATTCCATTGTGGCAATTTTTATAAGATTTTATTTTTATGTTAAGTGTGTGCAACATTCCACAACATCCAGTATCTAAGGAACACTTTTGTCTTTTCTGAGCTAAGTACATTCCCTCATGGAAGCTGCCAACATCTATGCAATTACGATACAATTTGCCACGTGTGTAAGGTACAGTAAAGGAATGTATAAAAGACGAGTTGAGAAATAAGAAAATCTGTGTATGTGTGGATGAAACAACTGATGCGTCATTCATGTTGTAGCGCGTCCATTAAAACGTGATGGTCCACCAGCTTCATTGTTGTTATCCAGTAAAAGGATTCAGAAAACTAATGCAGAAACCGTTGTCAAGATAAAAGATTCGTTGAGAAAATTTGTATCACAGGAACCCAAGTCACAATGTACGTTACTGACGGAGCCGCAACAATACTGAGAGTTGGTAGGATGTTGAAAATATGCTTTCCGACTCTTCTTCACATAACATGCCTGATACACGCATGTCACCTCGTAGCAGAAACCATTCGAAAGAAGTATCCGATGGTGGATAAGTTAAATAAATAGCATCTACCAAAAAAGTGTTCATCAAATCTCCCAAACACATCCGCGTATTCAAACAATTGTGTCCGAAATTACCACCACCACCTCAGCCTGTAATAACGCGATGGGGAACATGGCTCCAGGCAGTATCTTACTATCAGAGATATTTTTCACAAGTGAAAAATGTCATCTTGAAACTTGATTCAAATGATTCTGCAGCAGTTCGAGATAGTCAACAACTTTTTTCCAATTCGGACATTCAGCAACGAATAGATGAAATTTCCATGAACTATTCTGAAGTTGCACAAGCTATTGAGCAATTAGAAAACAGTCACTTATCTGCACGAGACGCATTAAATTGCATAAACAATTTACAAGCCGCTCTACAAAACTTGACGAACACTATAGGAGTCGATGTTGCTCAAAAATTTGGTGCAATTTTAACGAAAAATCCCGATTTACAAAAGGTTCGGTCTATAACTGAAAATCAAGAGTGCCCAGATGAGGAAAAGGAATATCTGACATTTACAAATCTTACTTCATTGGATGTCGAACGATCATTTTCGAAGTATACGACAACGTATTCACAACACCGTCGACGACTGAATGAATCGTCAATGGAAGCGTTGCTGATGTTGCAATTCTACGCAGCTTACCAGGGCTAATTGTGATCTAATCTTGCTACAAATTAAGCCATCTGCGGAAAAGGCTCTTTCCGATTCCACAGTTGTTGGCCGACAGGTTATTAAAAAATCATACACCGTTTGTGTGAATTTCCCTCTTATTTTTTGCTCTTCAAAACAATTTATTTATTTTTTAACTACTGGTGTTAAATTTTTATTTTTATCTTGCATTAGAGTCAGTACAAGATGTATCAGTTTTCTCCTTCATTAAAAACTGCAGTTTATCTTTCATAGATAGCGTAGCTGATGTTGAAGGAACTAACTCAACTAACATTAAACATCCAGTCTTCGGAATCAAAATCATTAGTTTCTAATAATTCAGTGTTAGTGTCTGTTTCGTTCTTTATCGTAAATGCGTTCAATTAATTCTACAATTATCTTCGTTATTGTAGATTTGTTGGTCTTAGTAAAAATTCCGTAGCCTTCTTCATTTGAATTCTTGAAATTGTTACCATAAAGAAATTGAAAAACATGAGAATAAACAGTTCGTCGTTCCTTTATACGTCATATCAATATGTTTTTAAGTCCGTTACTTAAAAATGTGTTTTGCGTCGTTAGCTCATCAAGCATAAATTTCAGCGTAACGTCAGTGACATTCAAATTATCATTTTCACAACATAGTGTTTCTAAAGTAACTTTTGTTGGTTGCAATGCTGATATTGTATTAGAAAGCAAAGTAAGCTCGTTATCACTAAAACTGATATCTGACTTCAAATCTATGAGACACTTTCTAACACAGTTTATAATTTTCGAAAGACGCTTTAGCATAATCAGTAAGCTATTCCAACGTGTTTTAGAATCCATTATTAACAAAAGTTCTCGACTAAATTCTTCTTTACATGTCTTTGTAATATATCATTTTTTGTTGGCGATTTGCGAAAGATTTTAACTGCTTTTCATACCTTTGTTATCAGAGAATTTAATTGTATATCCTGTATAGAATGTAATTGGGAGTCAGTAGATACGCTTTGTACTATTTGGAAAGTTTCGCCGTCATTTCCATCGTCTTCGTCATCAGAATGATCTGTATCAGCTAACTCAACAAGTTCCTCATTATCACACTCAATTTCTTCTAAACTATTTTTGCTATAAAACAGTTTGGTTATAGCCAATTGTATACCATGTGCGTACCATCATTAATTTTCTCTTCTAATAAGTATCAAATTAAGGTGTAAAATAAAGTATTTTCGTTTAAGTAACGTAAGGCTTTTGCTAAATGCTTTGAAAATCTAAAAAAATAATTATTTCTATACTTATTCTGTTTGTATATGTATTAAAATATTCTTCTTAGAGGATTTTGGGAAAATTGTTTAAACTAAATTTTTCAAGTCTTAGTGGGTTCGGGAGTATCCCTGGATACCCTTTTGGCAATTTTATAACGAATTTTCAAATTAAAAAAACGAAATTAACGAATTTTAAAATTATAAATCTAACTAACCTTGAAATTTGAACGATACCAATGTTTTATAAACTCTGTGTTTATATAACCTCTCCAGGAAACTGCCTGTTCTGGGAATTTAACCCTTTTTCTCTTCGAATAAATACTTTGATTTCACAATCGAACACTTTGAATTGGGATCAGAGTTAAGAAACACTTTAATTCAACGAAGGCTGAATAAAGATTGATGAAAAATTAATGGCGTCGCTCATCTTTCTTTTATTTTAAATCGCGAAAGACCGGCGATTGTTTTATTCCACAGCAAATTTTGATAATTTACCCAAATAGAAACTTTTACGATGAATTTCGATGAAATGAAACTATTTCTGCAAATAGCATACGAGAATGAATGCAGTGACGCAACGAGGAGGTTGTATTTCGAGGATTCTATGATAAAAAATTTTACTGACAAGCTTTAAACGAGAAAACTCTCCAACAATTTACTTAAACCTTTCGGATAAAGATTTAGTTGTTGAAATATTGTTTAAAATGCCTTTCAATTTACGCTGTAGCTTATTTTAGCCGATTTCTACATGAATTTGGACGAATTACGTGAATAGGAAAATTAACTGAAGAGTAGATTTGTCCATGTTACCCTACAATCGTCGTTATCTGGACTTATATTTTTAATATAATGTCCTTGCTCCAGTTTGCTGGAGGGGAGATGGTGACTGGGAAATTTCCATTTTTCCCCACAAGAGGGATATTTAGTTACCAACGAGTGGCTAACCGGACCTTTAGTCGTTCAGAGGTGACAGCCGATGCTGTTGTTGTCGTACATACAACGTCCAACATTTAATATTCTTTCCAATTGCCGGTAAAAGATCGCAAATTACCGGTAAACATTTTGAAAGAATTTTCGCAATTTACCGGTAAACCAGGATACCGATATACCGGTATTGCAATCCCTAACTTTTAACGAACAAGAAGGTAACACTTTCGTAATCTAGGCTGCAAATTCTTGTTTTGTCCTTTTATATGCATATACATACATATAATGTTCTATGAACACTTTTTAATTTATTGTTGTTGGAATAACATTCTATGCTCGATTAACCTAGTTACGTTTAGAAAACAAAAAAGGAATTAGTTGGTGTTATGTATAAACGTTTGCGAAAGCTGAAAGAATTAGCTTGTGCCTTACAAAAACAACTTCTTTATTATTAACAATCATGTTATAAATACGCCTATTCTATGTATTTCTGATATTCTACAAACATGTGTCATTACTTAAGATAAACATAAAGCTTTACTATACACAGGCGTATATGTAGGCCGTAGAATTTAGAAATTCGCCAATTGAATAGAACTAAATTCCACATCAGCGACTGTTTACTTAAAGAATGTGCAATTTGTATAACAACAGTGGCGATTTTTCAATGGGAATTTCACACGAAATTAGGTTAACTACAGCCGATTTACATAATACCCAATTTGTTGATGTTGCGTGCCGTGTTGTCGGACCAGTATTTTTGCCACACCGCGTATGCATATGTTCTCGTTTGCAAAATGTGTTGACACACCGTGAAACATTTCTCTCTATCGATATTATGCAACGGATCGGAGATACTACAAACGCGTTAATTTATACCCATTGAAATTGCGAGCGTGCTTCAAATAAAATCATAATTTAATAGATACGATAATAAATCTATTGAATGTGTTTATGCTAATGTTAAAATTAAGCTTGGTACACTCTGAAATGGGAAACATATAATCGAATGTCGAAATTCTCGTTTATAATGTAACGAAATTAAAATCGATTACAAGATAAGATGACAATGGTGAATTATATAACCGCATTCGATCGGAATTCATCTTGCCGATGTATCTAATCATAGTCTCATTTGGAAATATCATTTTATACATAGGATAGGCTTTAGGATCAAAGAAATAAAATTGCATACAGTAGCTAAGATGTTTAAAAATTACAAAGAAAATTGTTAGAATAAGAACTTGAAAACTGCTATGCATAGGATATTCAATAGCCTAGCATGCTAAAATGCCCACAAAATCCACATACTGGTAAATAAGTAGGTCAATGTCAATTAGTTATCAACTACTATCGCAGGTGGATGTTGTAAAATTAATTTAGATTTTGTCTCTATTTGTTTGTCAGTAACTTTTATTTTTGTCTGTGTTATCTACAGTATATTATAGAGGTCTACAAATACTTTAAATAACTTTTGTGTTAATAAATTGTTTACCACAATTCACTGTAGTTCAATAAATTCGATGGATTCTTTGGTCAGCACTTGGTGAAACATAGTAAATAGAAAAATAAAGCACTTAGTAACTGTTTCACAAAAAATATACACTTTTTCTATTCATTTATACAGATTGGGAAAATGTGAAATTAGCTATATCGCTACATCGGCGTACATATAGCCAGCGTATACCGATTGTGAAAATGAGAAATTAGCTATATCGGTATCCCCTCCTCGCTCTCTCGCCGTGCATGCGAGAGAGCGTGGAGGGGACTGAGTGAAATCCGAGCAATTCGTGCCAGTATACTTCGAACAATGTCGGGATGTAGATGTACTGTGCGAAGAGCGCACGTAATAATTTGAAGTCAAGGTTGCCTGGAAATGAGAGTTTCGCATATTTATTTTGTTGTTGCTACGAAGCTTAGACGAAATTAATAAGAAATTCTAACGACGAAGAACGACGAATGAAATAAAAGAAAAGTAAATGCTCTAGAAATTCTTACTAAGATCGTCCGCACATAAGGCAGTCTACTTCGTAACTAACCACATCGGTAACCTTGAACCATCCACTGCCGCTAACCTATTCGCTTGAGAGCGAGGAGAGGATAGCGATATGGCTAATTTCATATTTACCCAATCGGTATAACAACTTCCTTTTACTAATGCCGACTATGCAATTTCAATCCAGAAGAAAAAAGACGTCGAAAATTTATAGCGTTATCAAATCAAACAACGATGTAAAGCGTCTTCAAAATTATTTAATCTCATAGAAAATATCACCATGCAATACCAGTAGAAGGGATCTAAAAACACTGATAATATAACAAAATAAATTATTGAAATTATCTAAATATGAATAATCCATTGAGATACCTTATATGTTGGTTGTGTGAGATGATGTTAGTAAAGGTAGGAATAAAAAACAATGGCCCAATTTCTCACAAAATTCTATTAAAGATGTCAGGCGACCGGTTTCATGTTTTTACCAACACATCATATTTTAAATTTTAACTTTAATATTTGACATCGCCTCCTACTGCTTATATATAATTCTGGCCTGAGAATGTGTTGATAAAAACACCTGATATCTTTCATAGAATTTTGTAAGAAATTGGACCATTGTTTTTTACTCCCACCTTTATTATCTAAATATGTTGGAAGTTACAACTTAATACGATAAAAACATCCAGAATCAAACAACAATGCTGAAAGTAGAAGTAACGTGGAAGCCGTTCGCCCAGAAAAAAAACCTACATCTTTTACCGCAGCAACAATACTTTGAAAATCAGGAACAATACTTCCTATTCCTCCTATTCTGTAAGGAAAACACGTTTTAGAAGAGGACTAAATTTTACGTTTGTTTTACACACTTAACGTGATATCTTATTTCATCCAAAGCAGCAATTGCTGAAAAATAGTCCAGAATGTTTCACAAGGTGATTCTACGTATTTTCTCACTAGAACGCTCATGTCAAATTATTGTAGAGAAACTGAATGAAATGCAGGTTGTCTAAAACGACCGTATTCACCAGATCTAACTCTTTTAGATTAATGAGAAAATAATTCCAACAAGGAACCAATATTTTAGCATTGAAAATCGGTCTAATGTAATTGGTAAACTCAAAATTGGTATCTTACCTACAAAATACAGCAATGTTTTAGCATGACCAACAAATGCGAACCTTACATGAGTGAAATGAATAAATGTAATGCAGAAGTTAGTCTAACTATTTTTCAATTCAATTGGGGAACAGTATCGCCTTTGTAAGGGTTACGTTTTAGTGGAAGAATAAGTAATAACTTTATGAGTTTTGTGTCTATTGAAGTTTCTACTCGTATGTAGCAAATAATAAAAACAATGTGCTGAATGCACATACATTACCGAAATACGAGGAAGACGCCATAAAAGTTCTAGCGTGTTCAAACTCCATTGCATCATAGTTGCACATGTGCGAGGCCTATACTATTATATATTACGGCTCGAAGAGTAGTCACGTTGTTTGGCTGGCTACTAAGTAGCCAGCCAGACAACGTGAATAGTGCATGAAAATGTCTCAGGCAACGAAAATTGACTACCGCGCGGTCGTTCAATTTTTAACAAAAGAAGGGCAAACGCCTAATCACATTAAACAACCCTTAGACAGCGTTTATGGTGATTTATCTCCTTCGCATTCCACTGTTAAATAGTGGGCAAAACGTTTCCGTTTGAGCCAGGAATCCCTTGAAGATGACGGGCCAGTTGAACTGATAACGTCTCAAAACATTTCAATTATTGAAGAAATGGTATTAGCAGATCGTCGTTTGAAAGTGAAGGAATTAGCAATGATGCCTAACATTTCTGAAACAAGTATTCGGCGAATTCTCCATAACCATTTGGGTATGAATAAGATTAGTGCAAGATGGGTATCGCATCTTCTTTCTGCTCTCCAACGTGAACGTCGGGTCGAATGTGCGCGCTCGTTTTTAAACATGTGTGGAGACGAGCCAAAACCGATTTTGGACTCCACTGTCCACGGGAGATGAAGCAATGGTTCTATATTATGATCCTCTATCCAAAAAGGAATCGATGGAATGGCGGCGACCCGATAAACCTCGTCCCAGAAAGACATTTTGAGGAAAAAAACTAGATTAGGTTACCATTCGGTTTTCATTTTGTATTATAATTTAGATATTAAAAAAATTATTGGGTGTAAAAAATGGTATCAGAGTGTGGTTATGATAATTGGAAACGAGATTCATAAAATTCTTAAATGTAGCCAAATTCTTGCCAACTTATTGCTTGTACAAAGAAATTTTGCAAGTGCAAAATGTCACGATTGCAACAAAATTCAAATTAATAGTAATATTAAAACGAAAATATAAAAATTTGGAAATTTAATTCGTAATAATTAAGGAATATTAAAAGAATTTCTACAGAAGCTGAAACAGATTTGATTATTTCTTAGAACAGTTTATGTAAACGAACTAAAAATTTATCAAAATTCGAGTTTTGGCAAAAAATCAAGGATGAATCTTCAAAATTCTAGGTCATTAAAGACGACAATTTTACGGAATTTCTTGAGGAAAATTTAGCGGTAGTCGTCTATATTTTATACATGGAAATTTAAAGCAAAAAGCAGCAAAAAAAACGTACTAGTAGTAACTATAACGAAAATGCAGCTCTGCTGTATGTTGCGCGAAACAGGGTAATTAATGCGAACATTATGACAGTTGGCAGGGAGACTACGTTGAAAAGTAAACAAGCAGGTGGATGACGGAAATTGTGGTTTTCAACTTTAAATTGGAACCCGGCATTCTCTTGGGCATGGTTAATTGAAAACACGGAATCTCTATACCGTGTAGACGATGTTCCTAACGGTATCTGTTGTATCCTCTGCGCTTTGTGGCTAAAGCAGAAAAAGCTCTCATCTAAAATACGTGAGTAGGTACACGAACGCTTTGTACAATGTGTGTAGGAAGATGCAATTTCGTTAACTTTTAATAGCGTATACACGGTTCTCACACAATGGAGGAATTTGAATTGAATTTAGAAGTAGACTTCTTTAACTTTGTAACGGTACCTGTTTTTATTATGGATGAATAGTCAGGAATATTAAGAATTATCAAACTGTACACTATAGGAAAGGATTAAAAGTGTGATGAAACGAAAGCAAAGAATTCTGTCACAACAAAGAGTTAAGAGGGAGAAACTAGTGAAAAATACAAACAAACTAGGATGAGGATAACGATGGATTAACGGAATATTCGTTTAGCAAAATGCTGCTTTGTTCCTGATATCTTCAAATAATTTATTCTAGATTTAATAAAGAAAGTAAAGAAGTAATTACTTTTATCAAATTAACAATGAGCATTGCTTTAGTAGTCACAATGGTAAAGCCTTTTGTACCGTGTAGTAGCGTAAAGCAAACAAAAGAGACATCTCATTTAGGTACGCAGAAAACCACAAATGCAAAAACATTTAACATTCGACACAAACTGTAGGTAACAATAAAATAAATTAACTGTTAGCGAGCCAAAATTAAAGCAACGCATTAGTCCTAGTGCATAAAAAAATAAATATCGCAAAGGTGTACAGAAAATAAATAATTGAATGAATGAAATTAAATAATTGCTGAAGAACACGGAAGACATTCTTAATCTTCGCAAATTATTTTTGGCAGTGTCTAACACACAATAATACTTGAAGAGCATAAACATTAGTAACTAATGAAAATTAAATGATTAACTACAGACCCATCTCACTTTTGTTATCGACTTTGAAAGTTTTTGAAATGTAACGACTCAAAGATTATTGTCTTGCTTCTTAACGAATAACATTTTAAATTCGTCCCAACATGGCTTCGGTCAGAAGCATTCCACTAAAATAGCAAATTTTGCAATTTCTGAATGAACTATATATTTAGTTGAAACACTTCACTGAAACCTTTACTACAATACTTCACTCTCACTGGACGTACGTTTCAATAGCCAAGCTACCATCATCAGCACTAAAACTGGATAACAGACTAAGCGAAAAATTAACCTTATATAGTAATTTTAAATTATGCAAATCCAAAAATATGCAAATATAAAGTAGGCAATTTTTTGAAGAAACAATTTTAAAATATGCGACATCAAAATATGCAAATCATAAATTATGCAAAAATGTAAAGTTACGGTTAATTAACCTCAGTATGATATAACAAAGGATAAAGGATGGAACTTAGTGGTCCTAAATTTGATAATGGCATATGCTGACGACATTGTGTTAATGGCCAGAACAGAAGAAAATTTAAAAAACGTGTTTAAAAAATTGGAAAAGGCAGCGAAAGACAAAAGCTCAAGAATCAATGAAAGCAAAACAAAAGCAATGAGAATAGAGAAGACACCAAGAACACACGAAAACAAAAAGATGAAACTAAGAACGGAAGGTATGAAGTACGAATTGCAAGAGGTAAAAATATAAGGATATATGGAGAGAAAGAAGAAAGAAGTGTTTGGAAAAGAAGAACGAATAGAGAGCTGATGGAAGTCTACGAAGAACCATCCATAACCAATATAGTAAGAGTGCAAAGGATGAGATGGTTAGGACATGTGAAGAGGATAGAAAAAGAAAGGCAACTAAACAGGCCTTGCTAAAGAAAGTATCTGGAAGAAGGAAAAGAGGAAGACCGTGGAAAAAATGGTTGCAAGCAGTAGAGCAGGACCTGGAGGAGATAGGAGTGAAGAACTGTAGAACAACGGCGAGCGATAAAAAAAAATGGAGGAAGATTTGTAATTAAGCCAATAGGCCTTCTTGACCTTTAAAGCTGACAATATATACAGCGTGTCCCACTAAGAGTGGGGATCGGCGATATTTTGGAAACTACTATAGCTATAGTGATTGGAAAAAAAGTGTCATAACTAAAGTGGTAAAGAGAAGTTTACTTAAAATATTTTTAAATTCCAAACATGAGCGGTAGGGGGCGCGGTTGTTAGGGTCAACAGCAAATTTGAAATTAATCGGTAAAAGTTCCAGGATTAACTATGACCACTACCTTAGTGGGTGGCATAAATTACGAGGTCTAAAACAACGCTGAATGCCCTTTCAAACAAGTCCACACTTCTTTAATTCGGGTAAAAACTACAGAAGTTATAACAGGTTTAGTTTTACATGATTCGGCAACGCCTAGTACACTTATTACTCACAATATGACAAAACGTCTATGACCAAAGTGGTAAGTAATTAACAAAGCTTTTTAATGGAGCATTTAAAACTATAGTTCTAATTTAAAATTTACGGTTCATTGGATTTCCCTTTGCCACTTTAATAATGAAAATTTTTTTCCCATCACTATAGCTATTGCAGCTTCCAAGATATCGCCGGTCCGCACTCTTAGTGGGACACGCTGTATATATAAATCATGCCTGCATAATTGAAGAATGCTACTTATGTTCTTAGCTAACTCTATATTATCAACCTTATGATCATTATTCAGCATATGTAGGGCGACACTAAATTTATCAAACCTTCTGAATTGGAGATAAGCCAAATGCTCTTTGCACCTAACACTGATTGTTCTTTTTGTCTGCCAACATTATTATGGGTGTGGTAAAAATTATACTGTTGGTTTACGAAGATTTTGTACGGGAATGGGTTTGAGAGCGGGTCTCTCTAAAATAAAGGCATACCCTAATTTGATTAGCAATTTTGACCTTCCTTAATTAGCAAGATCAAGAACCAAGTTGCAGAAATTCTTCAAGAAAATCAAAACATAACCAATACTAATCCGCAATTCAACCCGAAATCTTATATAATGCGGTGTATAACTTGGAAAAAAGATTAATGCTTTTATACTACCGAAATGGAGGTCATACTGAACAGCAGCGGTATACAGTGTTGGACATAAATCCCATAAATCCCATTATTCAAGAAATTCAGTTTCTATTGTTTTTTGTTGTTTCAAAAATACGGCTCTCCTTTTACAGTAATTATTAAAATTCTTGTTTAGAGCTTTCCTCTTGCAGTAATTATTAAAATCCCTGTCAATCAAATGTTTTAAACAAAATCGTGCATTTTCAGTTCACGATTGTACAAAAGTACTGGGCTACAAAATCATTTTCACGCGTTTATTGTAAGTAACAAACAAGGAAGTTGTTAACCAACACTAGAAAACAACAAAATCCAGAGAAATTTCCGTTGCAAACGAAACGAAACGGTTGTGGATTCTAAATAGGGCGCATTAATGGCGAGTATATTGTATTCTAATTGCCGGTGCACCCATGTATATACGAGAACTGTGTACCCACGCACCTTAGACAGAGATTTAATTCAGATTCGACGTCGTAAATTATCCCGCTTGTAAATATGGTAAAGATAACGGATGTGGCCTCCTTGTAAATGGAGACGTGTAACTCGTTTATACGGAGGAAAGCAAGTAGCTTAAAAACAAAGCTTCTGTTAGATGATGCATATACATGAGTGGTTCGTAGTAGTCGGTGATAACGTTAGATTAAGTATAATACCTATTGGATAATGAAGTACCATAGTGTAAAGGAGGAAATCAAATTAAGTCGTTTTAAAACGTGATCATGTATGTATGTAATACCATATTCGTAGGTAATCGTTTGGGATAGGTTTTTAGTGATACTGCAGTCAAGTTGTATATTCGTGTGCAATGGGACAAAAGTAAACTTGGACGATTGGCTCGTCACTTGCCAATCGTAGTACAGCAGCAAGGTTCACTTTCGTACAGGTTTATTGCGTATCGTCCAGCTTTGCTTTTGTCCGATTGTACACATGCATTTTAATGAAGTTTAGAAATTTTGTTACAGCGAAAGTTATCCCGTAATTTGTTGATCGTATTACCTAGGAGGTAGGCGAGGTAGGCATAAATTCTCGGCCTGATATAGAAAAAATAAACTTGGTAAAATATAACAATTTTTATTTTTCAATATAATCTCCCCTAACTTCGATACATTTATTACAACGATCAATTAATAATTATATACTCTTGTAAAAATAATCTAAAGTTTTTCCCTCAAAATGTTACATTACAGCTGCTTGCAACTCACTATCGCCCTTAAAACGACGTCCATCGATTCCTTTTGGATTGATGATCATAATATAGAACCATTGTTTCATCTCCTATGACAATGAACTCCAAAATCGGCTTTGGGTCATCTCCACACATGTTTAAAACGAGCGCGCACATTCGACCCAACGTTCACATTGAAGAGCAGAAAGAAGATGCGGTGCCCATCTTTCTACCCAAATGGTTATGGAGAATTCGGCCAATCTTGTTTCAGAAATGTTAGACATCACTGCTAATTCTTTCACTTTCAAACGGCGATCTGCTAATACCATTTCTTTAATAATTGAAATGTTTTGAGACGTTATCAGTTCAATTGGCCGACCGGGGCGCTCATCATTTTCAAGGGATTCTTGCCCCAAACGGAAACATTTTGCCCACTTTATTACAGTGGAATGTGAAGGAGATAAATCACCATAAACATCGTCTAAACGTTGTTTAATGCGATTAGGCGCCCTTCTTCTGTTAAGAATTTAATTTAAGACTGCGTAGTACTCAATTTTCGTTACCTGGGGCAATTTCGCGCGCTAGTCACATTGTCTGGCTGGCTACTAAAAGCTACTAGTCTTCGAACCGTAATATATATAAAGTATAGGTCTCGCGCATGTGCGACTATGACGCAACAGAGTTTGAACACGCTAGAACCTGAAGCCCGTCAGGCCGAGAATTTATGGCGCCTACCTCGTATATAACAATATTTCTTAGATCATTAAAGATATTTAATACCCTTTTCTGGATTCAAAATCTCATTCAATTATTATTTCCATTTTAGACGACTCCAATTGTAGTAGAGGGCTCAGGCCCTAACCAGCAATAGTGGCAGTTTTTCTCTCTGGTCATCTTTCTCTGTTAGAACTTAGCTAACGGCGCTTCAAAGTGATACCAAAGCCATAAAACACATACACTAGGCTCCTGCATTTATGATGACTAATTATGTAGCCCCGTTGGACCGCTCACCACAGACGAAAAAAGAAAGAACATTTCAAATAGTGGTAGATAGGCTTACAAACATACTGATGTTAATAAACCTATCTGCCACTACGAATAGAACTAAGTATATGATCGAATAATTTGCATTATATGATAGGTAAATTGAAACTGAAACAACCGTGGGTTCTTAATAGTATAAACTAAACAAAGCTATCAAATAAATTAGATGAAATTTACTTATGTTTATTTTTGAAATTCTTGAATTACCGTAGAATGGGGACACATTGATCATGGCTTCTCCTTAAAGTTGAATAACTTTTTTTTGGTTAAAGATAAAAAATATTAAAAAAAAACACACTATGTCGAGATTTATTGTTATACGTATTTCCATAATATAAAGTAAAAATAATCCAGTAGTTTTTGAGTATAGGGATACTTTGATCTCCCCTGTTTTTTAACGAATTATGAAAGTATCCCCGGCGATAAAAAGAAACCTGTTTTAAAACAAAATATATCAGTAATACGCCAGCTTTTATACGCAATTTTGTATAATGAAAGAACAATGATCAACTCAAATTTAAAGAAGAAACTTTAATTTTTAAAGTGCAAAGCAAAACTGTATAATTTGAACTAGGTATAACTTTTCTTATGAAAATATTTTTCTTTACCTAAATTAACTTTACCAAATACATATTACATTATTTTTATTTTACACTTACAGCTAGTTGTACGTGAATGTTTTTCTGAGATGTGTAGATTAGGTTATTACCTTCATCTAATTCATCGGATGGTTGAGGCAAAATTTCTAGTATATCACCTTCTTCAATTACAGATATATCATTAAGAACTCTTCTGAATTTTGATGTATTTTTTTCGACTGATTTCATACCTACAACTGTGATATCTGGGTCTAACTCCATGATCTGGCACACATATTTGTAGGTTGTTTTTCCGCGTTTAGATGAAAATTTTACCAACACGAATTGGCCTACCTGTACATTTCTGTTAATCTGTGTTTTGTCATCGCCTTTACCGTTAGGACTCGCAACAATCTGATCCAAGGACTGTTAATTTCAGCTTCTTCATCACTAGGTTTTGCAGAGTTAGTTAAACTATTGTTTGCTTCAATTTCATTAAATGTAGAGACGCTGCAAACCCGATGGAACATTCAGTCTTTTCTTCCGGCTTTCAGGACGGCTTGACCCGCTAAATCGCTGTTGTTTGATCAAAGTAGTTAATGCTGACTCTACAGCATCAACTGGATCTTCTGTTTCTCTATCCGGCAGTTTTTGCAACACTCTATTTCGATCGACTGGAAACAGCCCACATGCACGAAAGCCATTTTTTAAATTTCTTTTAATGGCTTGCTGTTCATCATTCTTATTTCGTGATGCTACGCTATCCATTCTATTCAAACATTTCTTTAGCAAAACTGAAAACATATCCTTGGGTACAGTATTTAAGTATAAATTCTGAAACTTCCATTCTGTTAAAATGGCACGCCAAGCTGTTTTCATGGGGCGGAAAAGTGCCACATCAAGTGGCTGACACAAATGTGTTGAATTAACAGCTAAACATACAAAATCAATCTCGTTTTCAGCGCATAACTGTAGTACCTCGGGGTCCATGTGGTATGATAGGTTGTCTCCTATTAACAGGTTAAGCGCCAGATGTTTTGGATGAAACTGCTCGCTGTGCCAAGATATTTTTTTATCAAATTCTGAAACTTTTGAATACCTTACTGTCCCCAAACATTGTTTTGATGTAATTTGCAAGGACACGATAATGTACGGAAGTGTTGTCGAACGAATTATTTAGGTTATGACTTGTTTATAGTCTTGTTAAAAACCGATGTATTTGTTCCACCAATATACGATCACTAAAGTCATTATTTTCTTATAAATCTTACTTTTTCGCGGCATAAACTGTCGCACTGATATTTATATAATATTTTTGTTCAAATAAAATTCACCACCACTAGCCTGATATAAGCATGTAATAGCGCAAGGCCATGGCAGACACGCTACGATATCATATTCCTTAAAAGTATGTCTTCTTGGCGCTGCTGGCATCTCAAAGTTTAGAAAATGCAGCGGACACCCGTGTCCGCCTATGACCCGGGCGGCAAGTAGTCGAGCAGATACCGGTGTCCGCTATGACGCTTAACCTGTTAAAGCTTTTCTTCCTTCTAAACGTTTTGCGTGTGGAAGAAATACAGTCTTGAATCAATCTCTGAAGGTCTCTCGATCCAACCATCCACTTGTGGTGCGGTTATAGCGTGTGTCTAGGTTACAGCAAGGCTTTGTACAAAATGCGCCATTTTCTTTCCATGTGTCATACAAATGTATACTTTTGTAAATTACATACGGTGACAATAAGGTGCCATCTGCAGAACCACACACCATTATTGTTGTACAACTTTTTGAGTGATTCATAACTTTCTCTGGATATTTGACACCTCTTCTGTAGATGCATTCCTTTTTCCCAGGATCATCCGCAAGGTTGGATTCATCATAGTTGAATATATTTGACGCAGGAAGGTCTTTAATGACATTTTCTATATTATTAAAAAAGTTTTCCAAAGTTGTTCTCGAGACTGCAGCTCTGGTTCTCTTAATATTTGTTGCCACTCTTTATCCATAAGAGTGTTTGTGCCTTTCGAGTAAACTGTAGGCCCAGTCAACTCCAGGTATATTATTTTTAAACCTAGTAATAACAATTCCTTTTCGATCTAAGTAATATTTTGCCATTATTCAAATGTCGAACAAGTTTAGAGGAAATCCCCAATCGCCACATTTTACTGCTGCTCGAAGAATAGCCCTCTCCTCCTCGTGAGTAAATATTGTTGGCCGACCGAGTTTCCGTCCATGCCTTCCTTTAAATTTATTATACAAGGTAGAAAATGGAATTTAAGATTGGTTGAATGCTGCTCGAATACCTAAGTTCCCATTAGCTATATTTTCGAGGGCTTCTTCTAATTTTTCTGGTAAATAATCACCATAATGACGACTGCCAAGTAACCTTTTGTGCGTACGAGTCATCTGTAAGAAAACAAAGAAAATCGTTAGAAAATAGGTACTTCACTTTTACATTTCAAAATACCTGGGGCAACATTGATCAAAAATATGCTGTGATCAATGTTGCCCCATATACTTGATCAAAGTTACCCCGATCAACAAATGCAACAATTACACCATTGTCTCATATTTCTATGATTTATTTATGTCAGTTGATTGATTGATTGATTTTTCTACCAAAGCAGGGCTGGTCTTTACATCCCTAACACTGAAGCTTAGTAGCTTATTGTACTATTACTGCTTCGGTTTTGTTTTACTCGAACAGGTTAGTTCCCGCAATCAGGTTTAAGAGCCTATGTAGTAAATCTTTCTCCATTGGTAGTTCAATTGTGCTTCGCATAGCGAATCTGCGTTGAGCTAACGCTGCACATTCGAAAATAATATGAGGGGCTGTTTCCTCCTCCTCATTGCAAAGTGTACATAAGGGCTCATCTTTGTAGATCCCCATCTTGTGGAAGTGGCCTCTCAAACAGCAATGTCCTGCTAATAGACATGTTACTGCCCTAAGCTGTATCTTGCTTAATTCAAGCAGGTCAGCAGTCAGATGTTGCGACGGTCCGTTTGCTGTGCTTTTGTCCAGCTGCATGTTTCCAATTTAATTGGTGTTGTGTTATAATCCACTCATTAATTGCACCACGCACTGCACTCTTGGTAATACATAGATCCGGTTTAGGGCCTATATTTATGTCAGTAGTTTTACTAATATACATGCAGAAACCTGAACTTACAGCAATTAAAAATTATATAGAACTCACCTTTGTAGCTGAAAAGTTATTTCACTTAAAAAGAAAACACGCAAGGCAAGCACTGACTGAAGCACATCCTCGCTTCGATTCGGGAGTCGACTGAACTGCGCAATTACCCATTTCCACTAACCGAAACACGCTCGCGTAAATCTGCGCGGGAAACAATAGCCACGTTCCATAAATAACGCAGGGAGAAACGCCTTTATATTACAAGGAAGTTGTTATGAAAGTATCCCCATTTCACGGTGCTTTTGTTTTCTTACTCGGCACCTCCACCAAAAGTGTACCATATAATTCAATATAACTACAGAATATTTCCGTCCTACTATTTCTTCTGTGGATTTAAGAAATGATCTAGAAGCAACTTAAATTTTAATTATAGCGTAATTTCATATTTTCAATATAATTAGGAACTACCTGCTTCGACACTTATTAGAAAGTAAGGTATACATACATGCTATTTTTGCAGTACATTTGTCGCAAGCAGATCAATTGCATAAAACAAGGATTCTAAGAAAAGACTGAGGAAGTCTAAAAAAAGTAAAAACAACTTTTTCTACTATGCAAATCTCTGATACAATATGAACAAAATGGTCCAAGATAATAGATGCTCCCCAATATTTTTTAAAAAACCTTGAAAAGAAAACCACGTTTTTTGCTTCTAAAAATAACTATACTGACCTAAATCTTTTGTTTCAGCTAAAATACAAACGCAGGGTTTATAAGATGCTGAGTCTTGATGAAAAACAACTCAAAAGTCTCCACACCAGAGCTAATTTGAGAAGGTTTCTTGATTACGTCACCAACGGCCAAGTGGAGAAAATTACGAAGATGTGCAGCAAGGGCCTCGACCCAAATTTTCACTGCCAAGACTCAGGGGGTGAGTTCTTTTTCAGCAACGTTTACTTTATTACTGTTTTATTCCATTCACATAGGAAACAGTTTAGTTTTCGTATTTTTACTGATAACATTCCTTATACGCGTCAGCTATATCGTAAAAAATTATTGCTAGACATTCGGAGAAAATGTATTAATGCGCCAACGTTTATTGTGCAGTAAAATTTAATTTATTCTCCAGGTGGTGAGGTGCCATCGCATGCACTTCCCGAATTAAATCGAAATAGTAAAAAGCACAGTGCTTTAAGAAAACGTGCGTTCATATCAATGTTATCTTTATGAAAAGCAATTAAGCACTCGTAATGAACAAAAATATGTCAATGTCGCTGACAATATAGCCCATACTTACGTGAGGAATGCGTTTTAAGTATTTCACGACAATTATAGCGAATAGGTGTTCTCGGATAAAACTTAGACATACAAAATCAACGACATATGTGTACGTGAGTATGTTTATATTGACAGAGATGCAAAAAAGAAACAATAAATTAATTGCGACGATAAGATCGCTTTTCGAAAACAATTTTATCGGACGTGTTCATCTATCTCGTGCTTTTTCTGTATATTCTGTGGCACCGTCTCATACTTATAGGGACTAAAAATAAACTAATTGTACGTACTAACAATATACCGACTTCAGATTAATTGTTTTAACGTATGGATGAACCATCATCTTTAACAGTAACATACGGATAATTATTTAATATCATTAATACCTAGTGATTAAATCTTCTTTGTTTATTATTTCCTCTAAAGCATTAGCGTTGTTCATCAATCATTTATCTATTTATCTATACTTGACCAACGGGAAACTCCCAAAAAGGTCGCAAAAATTACACATATATAGTACCGTTCATGGAAGTTCGGGCAAGCTGACAAATTATATTAACTGTTTAAGAAAAAATTTTAAAACTATGTAATATACATTTCTGTGAGGAATTATTAAAACTAACCTTTCCTGGAAGTCTTTTACCAATTTACAGGTAGTATTTGTCTATTATAAGACCGTTATCATAGAATATATAATTATGTTGGAAATCCCCAATAATTACAGTGACAATAAAGCTTTATAATAATCCCTAGGAGGGTTAGCTGATTCACTCGTGTTACCTGGAAATATTCGTATAGCCTTTATAAAGTATTATAACATTTGTAAACGCAGTAGTTCTGAAGAGATTGTTATTGTGAAAGTATCTGTGGTTGTGCAAGTGAAAAATAAAATAATTTCGGTTTGACTGCTTAAAATGCCCCGTGGAAAGCCTCTAGCTGTTTCAAAACGATCTGCTATTATTACCTTGCATCAGGAAGGGTACGCAGAAAGACGGATTGCGGATAAATTAAAAATAAAAAAATCTATAGTACAATACCATAGTTCGATTGAAGACAACCGGTGACGTGCAAGATCGTAATCGGCCAAGACCGTCAAGAAAAACGACTCCTGCGGGAGATTTACGAATAAAAATAATTAGTAAACGCAATAGAAGACTAACAGCATCAGAAATTGCTGCAGAATTCAATAATGAGCGAGATTCCAAAGTTTCTATGAGTGCTGTGAAACGTCGGCTGAAAGAGGCTGAGTTGCATGGGCGAGTGGCTTGTCTCAAACTGTTACTCCGAAGAGGAAATAGGCTGAAACGATTGAAATGGGCACAAGCTCATAGAGATTGGACAGTAAGCGATTTTAAAAACGTTTTGTGGACTGACGAATCCAAGTTTGAGGTTTTTGGAAATAGACGGAGAGTTTCCGTACGCAGATCAAGAGGGGAAAGAATGTTACTGGAGTGTATAGTTCCTACGGTGAAGCATGGAGGCGGATCTGCAATGGTTTGAGGTTATTTTTCCTTAATCGGAACAGGGGACTTGCTCAAAATTGAGGGCATAATGAAAAAATAAGAATATCGGAAAATCCTGGAGGAAAATGCCATACCGTCAGGAGTCCGATTAATTGGTCGTGGATTTGAATTTATGCAGGACAATGACCCCAAACATAAATCTAAATTGTGCACAGATTACCTGCAGCAAGAAGAAAATGAAAGAACCCTAAAAATTATGGAATGGCTACCACAGTCCCCCGATCTGAACCCGATAGAGTTGTTATGGGAAGAATTAGACCGATGTGTTAGGAAAAAGTGTCCAAAATCGAAGGAACATTTGTGGACCATTCTCCAGGAGGTATGGAGAAGCTTGCCCAATGAAACATTAGCAAAATTAGTGAATCGGATGCCGAGAATAGTGGCAGCAGTCCTAAAGGCAAAAGGTGGATTTTAATATTAGCAACTACAGACCGAGCGAGTAGTGAATTTCTTACAAAAATAAAGTCTACTCAGACTGCTATTGTGGATCTTACAGTTCCATTTATAATTCCTTTGATGAAGGAAAGTATGCTGCTGCACTTTTGGTGGATTTTAAAAGCTTATGATTGCGTAGAACCCAAACTTGTTTCGTTGAAGTTAGAAACTCTAAGCTTTAGAGGGACGTTTCTAGAGCGGTTGATCTCCTATATGACGCACATGTGATCTACCTCTGAGGATCCATAATGGATCACTTGTTATCTTGCCTATATATGAACGACTTCCCCCACGAATGCGCCACTCACCAAATTTGCTAGATTTGGCTCCCTGTGACTTCTTTTTCCAAACTTGAAAAAGTGGTTTGGCGGAAAGCGGTTCACGTCAAATGAAGAAATCATTGCTGAAACAGAGGCCTATTTTGCAGAGTTCGATAAATCTTATTATTTGAATTACTTAAAAAAGTTGGAATATCGCTGCACTAGGTGTATAGAGCTATAAAGAGATTATGTCGAGAAATAAATTTACTAAATGCGAAACAATTGCGTTGTCTTCTTTAACACAGGTATTTACCATACAATCCTCGTATTATTATTATAATTAATTTCCGTCTGGAAAAGGTTGTTATTATATATTATACATATACAGATGGGTTAACTAATTTTTAAAACTCCTTTACTATTGTATGACACGTTAATAAAATTCTTGTTACATGTTGTTGCTATTGTCTAGAAACTAACCAACCAAATAAGGCATCAACCTTAATAGATTCTCTTCTAAAGTAATCGCACCGTACACATCCAACGCATAATTTAGAACGTTGTGTGTGCAAGTAGTCGTGCACGTAAATGACACGTCGAAATCCACGTTCTACTATTTTTTTCCTTATGTAATAAAACAATCACGCACCACGTCAGTAGGCGCCGTAGGTGAGGGACTGCCTCTGTGCGTATTGAATGTGGAAAATTATTTTGACGTTGGCCTTATCCTTTCAGGGATATAAATGGAATGTGATCGATGGGTTGTGGGAACACACTTGAATAATCTATGCGTACGATCTATTTTAAGATACGTCAGTTTAATCCGGCGTTGTGGCTTTCTGCAAGACAGCCTTCCACGTCTTATTAAGCTAATAGTAATACGCAAGTTGGCTTGCTCTGTTCTATGTAATTCGTTTTAATCACGTTTTCATGATTTTTATTTTCCTTTATAAAGTTACAATAAGTATATACAGGTGTTTCTATCGATCGGTTTAGTCACGATGATTTTTCAAATCAATAACATTTCATAGGCGTACAGAAACTTACAAGAACCTCTTAATACCACAAGTTGAATATTTCTGGAAGAACCTACATTCCTATTTTACCAACTCATACAACAGTATATTAGAAAACAGATTTCATAAGATCTCCATACTACTTTTTTCTATTTTACATTCCTATGACTTAAAAAATTTATTTTTATGATGTATTTTTTGACAGCTATTGAAGACATTTAAACTTGTGTAATATGAAGGCTAGTCACATTGACCAACATTGTTATTAAATAAAGGCGTATCTCGTTGGTGTTTAAATTCAAATTTTGTTGAGAGGTCGTCGATTTGCCTCAGACACAGATGTTCGGGATGCGATGCAAAAGTGGCTTCACGACCAACCGAAAACGTTCTACCAGGAAGGCATACGGAAGCTTGTGGCTCGCTGGACCAAGTGCATTGCTAAAGGTGGAAACTATATCGAAAAATAATGTATCTGTTGTACACCTATCTTTGTCTAATACAGTTGTAGAACTAAAATTGTAAGTAATTTTTGACTTACCCTCGTATAAGAAATTGCATGAAGTAATTTTTCCTTTAAGGTTGGTAAAGTCAGTGTCACTTTTGACACTGCAAACAAACGTGAAAAACTCAACAGAAACGCGGCATGAATTTGGCAAATGACAATTTTCAACAACGGTTACTATGGTTACAAACATCCAAATATATTACAAACTTCGAAAGCCTAGTCACAAACCAATTATGAAAGAGATAGATATAGGTTAGCTACGGTATGTCTAAGAAAGGACCAAAAATAGTTTTCTTGTTGGATTCCAAGATTCCTTACCCCCCAGGCGCCGCCGCAATGCTACCAACTCCTATATTAAGCGTTTTACAGAACCGATGCTGAATTTCGCTCATACAACACTTCTGATTGAACTACGTCCATCCTTGATCCATCAATCAATTAACCTAAACTTGAACACAAACTTGAACACAATTATTTCAAATTTATCAGCAATACATACTGCTCAACATACTGCTGAAAATTCCATGAAATACTCAGTCGAATACAATTTGGATCACCACTCTAGCATGTAAGGCATTTAATATAACGGGTATTAAAGAAATGTCGGCTTTCCGCAAAAATCTAAAATTATCTCAATTATCTCAAAAACTATGCCATGAGAATATTGAAGAAGGTTAACGTCAACTGAAGAGAAGTATCCAAAAAACATAATAAAAGTAATATTGACCCTGTTCCATTAGAAAAACCAACCTTGTATCATGCGCTACGAAAACTGAACAGCCTGTATACTTGAATATAACCTTATGTTTGGTAAGACTCATCTCCGAACAATTTTCATTTGGAACGTTTTTCTCTAAATTGCTCTGAGAAGGAGTTATCGTCTACACATGTACTAAGTAGACACTCTGTACATTGTGATCAAACAAGAAACTGAAACAAGATTTAAAGTAGAAGAGAAACAGAAATATGATATTCTAACATTCCCTTTTATTCTAATAACAATATCACAACATGCGATGTCAGATATCCAATTGGAAGAATAAAACAAAGAAATGAATCCACTTTACTGTACTCAATCAATTTCCAACGTAAAGCAAAGTACATAGTACTTATAACGGTGAATACTCTACTTGTTGATGACTTTTTCGAACTTCAAGAACAATTTCATGACAATACCGATGTCATGTCAGCAGTAAGGTAATTTATTGATAGCAAGGGGATTATTATTAAGGTCAGATGATCGGACAGGCCGTAATAATAGCGACAAAATTGAATAAAATCCAAGTTAGAGCGGTATGTTATGAAAACTAATTGGAGATACATCGCGGAATGAGGTTGATTGTGGGTGTAACCTACGATAAGTCGAGCGTTTCTAATAACGTCTGAACAAGTTCGCTGGGTGTTATATAATGTTCCGTTGCATAAATTGCATCTGTCGTCGGGGCATAAACCTGACCCAATAATGTCAAATAGGGAAGCAGGAAATTTTAATTTTAGCCGTCATGTTATAATGGCGAGGCGGATATCAGACATTAATGGCGGTTCTGTTATAGGTATGCTTAGCAAGGAGGTTAGGAAGGAATTATCATTTGTTGGCTATTGCTATTCATTATACTAAGGTGCATCTACTGTAACTGCTCTGATTACATTGCCATTATTTTAACCCGATTTTACTTACCTTTCTCGAAAGCATTTGGTGTTTGCTTTATTCTAAACGTTGTGATAAGTTGTAAAATGGTATTTGTAGTGGAAAATTCGTCGAAAAACAATCTGCGTGGCTGTGATTCTGGTTTTGGATGCCGATTGTGATTATATGTAGTTATTCTCATTCGGCAGGAGTCAACTTGTAATAAATTTCGACAAGGAAAAGAATAATCTCCTTAGTCCTGGTGAAATATGTTTGTAGTATTAATGTTTTATCAAATTTGACGAATTTTATCTACTCTATAGATTCGTTCCAACATACAGTTTGTGTATCGTACATGGACGATATATGGATTAGTTCATGAACCGTTTTCTACCCATGCGTTAAAAATGTATTACTTTCCGACCGATTCCGTATCATGGCGTATTGGAACAGCTTACATTTACTGAATTTGGACCTACCTATCACTTTAAGTTTACCTATAACTATATAGGTTCCCAAAACAATAATGAAAACTATTTCATTATTTCTTTTGAGAACCACTAACAGAACGTTTAAATCGTCATCATCACTGTGTGAACTATTTAAGAAATCGGAGAATCCTTCCAAATCCCTCATTTTAACAGATTTTTTAAATAAATACTAATAGTAAACAATTACGTTATTTGCACGTTATAAACTGCACTCATTTATTGCACGTACAAAAATCAAATAAGCTAATTACATTCTACGCATGCCTCTGACTGGCGATTCCACAAAAATCTGCGGATCGATTCGATCGTTCAGTGAGCGATTCGGTCATCGTCAAATTCTATGTTGGAACATCCGACTATTCGTACACATTTCAGTCAGAAGTTATGTTGGAACGCTTAATTTAGTTTGCGCATGTACCCGGCGATTCACAAACTGGTTTGCTGGTGTATTGGAACGAACCTTATATTAACTGTATTCTGAATTTTTTTACAGTATTATTCGCAAAATCATTTATTCATTCATTCATTGCTCCACAATAATTTTTCATTATTACTATACATATATACGCCATAAATTCTCGGCCTGACAGGATTATACGGGTTCTAGCGTGTTGAAACTCCGTTGCGTCATAGTTGCACAAGTACGAGGCCTAGACTATATACATTACGGCTCGAAGAGTAGTAGTTTCTAGTAGCCAGCCAAACAACGTGACTAGTGCATGAAAATGTCTCGGGTAACGAAAATTGAGTACCTCCTTCGTATTCCATTATAAAAAGTGGGCGTTTGGGGCAAGAATCCTTTGAATATGATGAACACCCCCGTCTGCCAAATGAACCGGTAACGCCTCAAAATATTTCAATTATTGAAAAAATTGTATTAGCAAATCGCCGTTTGAAAGTGAAGGAATTAGCAGTGGCGTCTAACATTTCTGAAACAAATATTCGCCGTGGAAATATCCGTAGCTAATAGCCAGACTGGATAGCAAAATATAAATACTATTTTGCTGCTGTATGGGTTTTAACGTAAGCGTAAAGTTTAAGGAATAGTATTCTCCCAATAGAGATACTCAGGTCAGAGGTAACAATGATTTGGTTACGGACACTGTGTTATTTTGATATGCAGGCACTAACGGACACTACGATTGTATTTCGAAGGTACGTTATTGCCTGATTTATACGGATGTGTCTGCCTGGCTATTTCCGCAAGGGTGCAATAAGCAGATACTTTCGAGAACTCACGAAAATATAGAGAGATCGTGTTTGTCACTTTAAGTAAATAATAAGTATATTAATTTCAGCATTGTAGTTTTTCTTTTCTCACTACATCTCCTGACATAACTCCTATAACATCAGAAGTGGGATTGAACCGAATTTTGAAAAGCTTTGCCTGAATCAACCAGCGAGCGCGAGTAGTATTGCGAGAATAGATAAACATGATCTCTCTGTAAGTATCTGGTTATTGCATCCTTGCGGAAATACCCAGGCAGACGCATCCGTATAATGCAGGCAATAACGTACCCTCGAAATGCAATAGCAGTGTCCGTTCGTGCCTGTATGTCGAAATAACACAAAGAGTGTCCGTGACCAATTCATTGTTACCTCTGACCTGAGATTCTCTATCGGGAAAATACTACTCCTTAAACATCACGCTTACGTTAAAATCCCTTACACTGCAAAAACCATTTTTCGTACACATGGTTAATTATTACCTCTTTTTCCTCAGTACACTAAAAGTTTATGCCGTTCAGAACATGTTTCATCACTAGACAAAAATATTGCCCAACTTCAAATTTCTTTACGTTCCATTAGGCGCATTAACATTAGAGAATTCCTCACGTATTGAGCATCATTATGAGAACTGTACAGACTGGATTAACAACGCCGCTGTTCAGTACATTTTTCCGATGAGCAAATGATACGTCTTACTATGGGGCCGAGCGGTTGAAATCCTACCAAAAATGGTTTTTACAAAATTTCACAATTTATGCCGAAAATAACTCACATTACTCAGAAAAGGTCAAAGTCTAACGTAATTTTTAATTTTATAGCGAAACAACTTTGTACCGCAGTTTCAAACCTTATTAACAAACTGCAAGTGAAAATCGCTGCATTTGCGTAAGTTAATTCATTGTAGAATTAAAACGTGAAATTATACATATATATTGTTATGTTATGTTCAACGTTGTATTTACGACGACAACAACTTCTCTCGGTTGTCACATCGGTACTGACCAAATGTCAGGCTCGCCACTCGTTGACAACCAAATACCCCTCTTGCGGGGATAATTGGTAATTTTTGCGTTACCATTCCCCCCTCAGCCAGCCGTCCTTGGGGCGAGGTCGGTAGAATTTAATTATAAGTCCAGATAATGACGAGTGTGGGGTATCATGGACAAATCTACTCGTTTATTAAGTTTTCTATTCAATTATTTCTTCCAAATTAATGTAAAAATCGTCTGGAATAAGCAACAACATAAATTGCAAAGCACAACAGATAATATTTCATCAATTAAATCTTTACCTGAAAGATTTCTATAAATTTAGCAGTGGATTTTCTATTTTAAAGCTTGTTGGTGACAATTGGTACCACAGAATCATCAACAAACAACCTCCTGGTTAAGTCACTGCATTCGTTCTCGTATGCTAATATCATTTGATAGAAAGGCATCGGAAAGTTAGTTTCTATTTGGGTAGATTATCAAAATTCGCTGTGAAAGAAAACAATCGCCGGTCTTTCGCGATTTAAAATAAAAGAAAGAGGAACGACGCCCTAAAATTATCATCAATATTTATTCGGCCTTGGTTGAATCAAAGTTTGTCTTGAATCCAATCCAAAGATAAGTGTTCGTGGTGTATTCAAAGTCATTATTAGAGAAGTAAATAGGGTTAAATATCCAGAACGGGCAGTTCCTGTGATGTGTATTTAAACAGAGTGTTTATATACATTGGCGTCGTTCGAAAGTTTAAAGGTTAGTTAATTTTTAAAATCTTAAAATTCGTTAATTTGATTTTACTAAGTTACAAATTCATTCAAAATTGCCGCAAGGGTATCTAGGGATACCCCCGAACCTACAAAAATCATTTATTAGAGTTAAATTCGAAAATTTAACAAAATTAGAGCAAAACCCCTAAGAAAGATATTTCAATATATAACTTCCTAAGGCATGCAAAATTTTTAACTTATTTTCTATTACCAATATTATTACTAGGTATTACTTATTTAACACCTCGTGTAAAAATATTCTCAACGCATTCGCAAACAGTACGTCAAATTATCGATGTTTATAAGTTCCATTCCGCAATATCAGCACTTACAAACGACATTTACAACGTCCCTTACAGACATTCGCAACATCCTTCGCCGACGATGACCACGGAAAGTTGTACGCGTGTATCTCGTTACATATGATTTAATGAATATGCGTATTCCGTTTATACTTCGAAGAACAACCGACGAAAAAGACGAGGAAATAGAAACAGTACCGACGCTCAAGAACGAACGCAATAAATCGTTCCCATATCTCGATTGAACGCGTTATATGAACACCTAATACTAGCGCGTACACGCGTCTTCCCCGTTTTACGGCGATAAAAGCGAAAAATTCCGCGCGAAGCCCAACATACCTGGAAGCGGTACGGCGCTCCTCGCACGCTTTAAGTATGCGGCAGTTAATTACGAAACACGCGCACGATTACGAAACGTCGGACATCATTTCTGCGGAGCTTTTCTATAAATTCTCGCCTGCTATCTCGCACGATCCTCTAATGCGTACGGGCGTCTGTACGGGAACGTATAATGTAATCAATGAAGATTTCCGAAAGCCATGTGATGCGCACTACTATATGTTTATACAAGCATGCAGAGATAGGTACTAAAATTGTACTCGTACGGCAGACTTGGAACAAGATTTTTTTAGACCGGTAACGTATACAAGCAGTTCGCAAAATATACAGTATGAGTTCATTTATCTAAACTATCTAGTCTGGTGCAACCGGTACACCCCACCGGGACCCCGAAGTCAGGGACCCCGAATGAGAACCCTTTCCTGGCAAAGGAGATTTTGAAGGTATCCCGTGGTAAAATAATTTGTAACGACTTACACGTAAACCAAATACATATTAAGGTTATTCCTTATTATTGTTGCAATTGCATGTGAGAGAATTATTATATATAAATGTTGGAAAAAAGTAATGAAGCTATTACCCTGAAAACAACAACAAACCTATATCCATTTTATCAGCTCCCTCCAATGTATTCGAACAGGCACTCGCTAATAAATTGATCGACTTTTTTGACAAGAACAACATTATCGTGACATCGTAACACGGATTTCGACCTTAGTAATGAGATGTGTAATGAACGTACTAGATCGGCGAGAACAGAAACAATTGGTCTGTTGTAATTTAGGTCAGGCTTTTGATTCAGTGGATCATGGTTTGCTGAGGAAGAAGCCGTACTAGTATGGAATACGTGGCAGTGTGGATGATTTTTTGTCATCGCATTTAACGGATTGACAGCAATATGTCGAGATGAATTAAAAGAGGTCGGGCATGAGGACTATGGAACGCGGTATTCCTCAGGGATCTGTTATTGGGGCCTCTTCTCTTTGTTATGTGTATCAATGATCTGGACGTAAACTGACTAATAAGATTACGGACGGGACGTCGTTGGCTATAAAAGAAAAAACAAAAAAAAATAAATCCACGAAAGCTGAACCAGTTGAAGAAGAAGCGAGGAAGTGGTTTGAGCCCAATAAACTAAAACTAAACATGAATAAAACCCAACACCTGGACTTTACCATGAATAGAAGAGCACCAGGATTAAGGTTATCAGACTGCGAGTAAGCGCTAGATTTAATTGGTCTGCACATATCGACGAATTAGCGAAGAAACTGTCGGCTACTATTTATAGTGTAAGAAGAATTCATATTATTTCTAATCACCACACAGCTAGATTGACCTACGCTGCGAATTTCCACAGCACCCTTGCGTATGGACTGCAATTCTAGGGAATGGCTTCGGAGGCGGACCATATCTTTCGGCTAAAAGCAGTCGTGTAAACAAGTATTTGTTAATGAAGGCATACTAACGTTACCGTGCATATACAACTTACCGCCGTCAAGTGCATTCGCCGAGAAAAGGATCATTTAAGTGCAAATGACGATACACACGAATATAACACCAGGTCGAGAAATGGTACCGTATCACGAATTGTAGACCACCTAGAGATGCGCAGAATTCTTGGACATTCAAATATATAATAAACTGCCAGAAAGCTTAAAACATCTCCCCACTGAAAAAATGTACACAACCCTAAAGCAAGTATTAGCCACTGATGCTTTCTATTCACTACAGGAGTTCCTCAACTGCGTGTGAGTCGACTATCACATACCCATTTTATTGTACTTTTAATGTGTGTGTCAAAAGCACTCAAATTATCCTAAATTTGTCTTACTGTTGATAATTCAATGTAAAATGTTGAAAACATGAATATTGCCCCAAAATCACTACAAGCAGAATCTCTAGATGTAAATACCGCCTATGACCTTTTGGGCTAATGCCCTTTTAGAGATAAGTGACCGAAGATCTTCCGATTTTGATTGAAAAGGCAGTCAAAATTAGAAATATCGACTCAGTTTTGATACAAGGGAGTCACCAAAGTGAAAAGCCACTTTGATGAGCTTAAAGATCAAAAATCGCTGACCCAATGTCAAGTTTAAGTTTATCCCATGATTGACAAAATATACTCACAACTTGACAACCATATGAAGTAATTCAACGCATCATTTTGGCTTCTTCTACTGAAGATCAACTTGGAAAAGTAGCTGAAAAATTTACAGAAACCTTTTCTGACGACGCAATATCTTTGTTTAGATCGCAAATATTAAAATAATAAACAAAGATGCAATATACAGTATGAATATTTTCTATTGGTACACATACACACTGCACATGTAAGTACAAACGGTTTTTGCTTGATACAATGTACCATATCCTTCCAGATACGGTACATAATGTAGGTGCAATAGCTTTCTTACATCGGATAGTAAATTTACGGTATTAGTAACCTGGAGAGAACCTTGCATTACTATGAACACTGTAAGCTACAATATTCGAAGTAGTCCCAAAATTTTTAGGACCAAATCTTACAACAGATTCTAAAATGTAAAAACAAATCGCAAAACTCGAAATCAACATACGTATCATCATCTAGACCTGGAGATCTCAACCTTTTTCTTGCATTGACCACTTTTACATGAATGGTTTTCTTCATAGACCCCTTTACATTTTTCTCTATAGTATATAGCATACGACATAATCATAATATCTACAAATAATTGTACATAAATAACTTAAAGGTAGAAGACTAAGAATATGAACAAAAATTTAGAAAAAAATGGATTATTTATGTTTTATTACTTTTTTGTATTACTATCATTTTTAATTTTACAAATATAAATAAATTTTCAGAAACAAAATTACAAATTATAATGGCACCAAGGTTAATGTATTGATCCTTTTTTTTAATTACATAATCACCTTCTAAAATATTCAACTTGTTTCTTGTTTTCCATGGTAGGTTATTGCCTTGATTAATGTCTGCTTCCGTTCACTGCTGATCACTGGCTTATTCATCGTATAGTGTAATGTTCAATCCCGATCAATCGCCGGTGCATATTCAGCGATCGACTCCTGATCGATCACCATTAACCCACGATTAAAATTTCATCGACCCCCAAGGGATATACTGGTGTACCGGTTAATAAGCGAAAATCGATTAAATCAATTCATAATTTTCACACTGGTTCCAATCAAATTGCGCCTGACTACTTGGTGATTTCTGCTGGGACAAGCCTTATATTACTGTCAAGGGCTTACATGGTATTGTGGTGTAATTTTTAGAAGAGAGCACCAGTGAAGTTTTTCCCATGCACTATTTCTTAAGTTTGCAGATAAAAGAATCTTTCGGTATATTGTTTTCATTTCCCGAAATAATTTCAAACTTTTGGCCTGCAATATAACTGGAGATAATGTCTTTTTAGATAGTTTACACAAATTTAGTTTTTGCCTCTTCACGTATTTCCAACAGTTTTCTTGATCCCACAGTTCCATTTACCATGAAGACACTCACTAAATCTTACTAATGCTTAACCTTCCTCTAACCAGAACCGTACTCCATTTAGAATTGTAGATGAAAATGAACAAAATTTTTAGCAAACTGTTCAACTGAGCATGTAACACTAGCGTTCTATATATAGTTGTTTCAATTATTCACTTACTTCTCAAGTTTTATTTTGGCTCTTCACAATATTCATTATTAAATGCTCCTCTGCTGTTGTCGCTTTTCCTCACTTACTTTCACTTATTAGTAACGCTGTTGGATGAAATTTCCTATCTTCAAATAAGTCCTAACGAATAAAAATTGTAATTTGTACTCTATTTGGAGTTTCCTCTGGTAATGCTCTTTAATTTCAACGCCATTGTAAGGATATACTGTGTTGTCTATCAAATTTATTATCCTAGCCTTAGTTCTGTTGTGTCGAATGGGTTCTTTTGATGAAGGTGAGGAACTGATAAATATTTCGCTCTTTAATGCAGACAATAAAACCATCTGTAATAAAAATATAAACATTATAAAATTAAATGAATTATTTGATTTGCTCAATTAAAAATGTTCACTACATTCACAGAAACGAATTATTTTTTCATTGTAACGTCTCTTGGAATGATAAACTATAGGAAGAAATGTTATAATTACCGGTTTTCAAATTAATGCCTGTGATTGTAGCGTTATGGTCAACAAAAATCATAGAAATAAGTGTTCCAATGGCCCACCTAACTCCAACTTTCAATTTTTTATGTTCAAGTCAATTCATACTTTAATCAATTGATGATAATGATGATATGACAGCTTTGTGACAGTTGTCATTTTAACTTGACATATTTGTATAACTTGTACAAACATCTACAAAACAACTTCCGCCGCATATTCAATTACGTAAAAAACATAAAACATCTGCTTTGATAATGCTGTTTCGAAAAAAATCAAATTTCCTGTTATTATGATAAATATCCACGTAACACGTTGAGAATGTTTAAATTCTAATGTATATCGAATGTATATTTATAATTTACGCATCTTTTTTTTTCTCTCTCTTAAACAGAGACTCCGCTAACCATAGCCACCGGTATCAAGAAACCCGCCAAAGTATTAATAGCTCTCGTGAATGGAGGTGCACTGCTTGACTATCGGACCAGAGATGGATCGACAGCCATGCACCGTTCCGTCGAACACAAAAGTTTGGAGGCGATGAAAACTCTGCTGGAATTGGGCGCATCGCCAAATTACAAAGACGCGAAAGGACTGACACCCTTATATTTAACCATCACGCATAACGTAGAACCTCAATTCACCGAAACCCTTCTGCACGACCACGCTACTATCGGCGCGCAGGATCTGCAAGGCTGGCAAGAAGTACATCAAGTGAGTAAGACTTAAATTCTATTCGTATTTAGCTTACGTATTAATATTACATTTTAACCTTACTTTTGTTGTTAAAGACCTTAATTTTTATGAATTCGGAGAGGTAACCTGAATTTTTCACTCATTTGAGTAATTATAACGTTCTTTCTCTTTGAATGCCTTAAAATTGGAGCTTGTTAAAAGTTATACCTTTCATATTGAGTAAATAAATGAATACATTTCCATAATCCAGGAGGAGTTAAAAACAAAATAATATTAATTGAATTAATACCATCAAAAATTGCATCTCTAACTGTCTATGAAAAAAGAATAGTGAATCTTCAAGATACATAACAAGCATATGAAGGAAGCGGTATGTTATAGAAGTGACAATCAACAATTTAGGTGTACTAGGGTTTTGTAAATGATAAGATATTAGTATCTGTCTACTGTGAATATAGGAAGAACATCCAAAGTCCTAATAACGACTATAAACGACTATAATAAAAACCTGAACTGGGGACTGATGTTTGGTTAGAGACAGGAAGAGATCAAAAAGGCATAGAGTTTGTTTTTGTCAACATGGAATAGATACATGCTTTATATTTCTGCGGACGTACAAATGCATGGATTGCAAGTTATACTACATTTCTTTCCAAAGTGCAAGGTATATATAAATTGTCGCAAAAACTACACACAGCAATATTCTCCATTCGGTTCTGAACCAAACACATCAACATAACAGTATTGTACCACGCTTCAAACGTCTTCACGGGGTTTTCGAATTTTGGACTTTAATCCACAAATAAGCGTTAGTGTTCGATATTTGTTGATAGAGATACCTACAATTTAGAATAAAGAGGAATTTTTAATACTATTGTTTTCGTAAACGTTCTCTTTTTAATTTCAAAGTGTGTTTTTAACATTTCTTCATTAACATAGTTTCACAAAAAAACACATTTGGCAACGTTGTAGAACAATAAGTTTGTATTCAAATGTGTAATTTCAAGAGCAAATCATATCTCGCGTAATGTAATAGAATTCAAAACGTAAAATTCAACCATTTGATACTACGGCGAGTGAAATTTTTTTGAAGATTGAAATTGAGAAAATATTACGGTACCTATTACCTATACCTTACAGTAATATGCCAGTATAGGCTTGCCAAATGTATGTTTCTTTCAAGTGGTTCCTGAAAACATACGAAGCATGATACAACATTTCCACATCAACCTTTTCGATTCAGAATCAAAGGAAGGAGTTACCTCATGATGTTGGTTCCAATTGCTTCTTTAGATAATTCGGTCAAACATTCTTTGTTATGACACTGCATGGTATAATCTACACGCAGAAAAATGTTTACTTGTCCGCCTTAATTCAAGACAATTACTGTTTCAATTATCCGCAATACAATAACCTTCTTAAATCAAAGGAAATATTTTCCTAGCGTTTCTTTCTCCGCTTAAGAGAAGGATACACTTGTAATAAAATAATTGTATTTCTTTGTTAGCATTTGTTAACTTGATTCAAGAAAATAATTAAGTAATTTTTCTTTTATTGGATATGCTTGTAGCTGGCCTGAGGATGTGTTTTTTTTGTACACGAAACTGGTCTCAATAGAACTATGAGATCTGGACCATTTTTTCATTCATACCTTTAATATGAATATTTTCTTAACTTATGTAAAACTATATGATTTACTTGGAAGAAACATTTTTCTGTCTTGGATTTTCTTGATTTTCTAACCCTAAGAAAATATTTATTTAATCCAAATACAATTTCAAGGAAATTATTTTCTTATATTACACAATTTTATAGTCTTGAAATAAAAATATTTGCTTAAATAGAGACTGATTTTTCCAAGAAAATCTATTTCCTTAAAACAAGAAACCATTTCTCTGCATGTACGCTGCTGTTTCTTTTTATTTGATATTGGTTGTCGATGAATCATTTAAGAATAACAAAGGATCCTTATTGATTACTAGAAGGTAAACCGTTTTGAAAACTATTATAATTAATGTGATTGTTCGACATACTAGAGCAGCATTATTAATTATTTCATTAATTTAAGTAATTAATTGTCAGTAATTTGATTACATTTTTCTTTACTACTTTTTAATTTTAATATAAAACATCATGGCTTTTAGAGAAATCGGAAATAATGACCCATACCCGTACGGAAATATGTAATAATTTATTTCATATAAAGATTAATGTTTACATGAAAAGGTCAACATTGTTACCTATATCAATATCTACGTTTTGGTGAATATTTTTGAAACTCAATTAGTCATTCAAACAATCAAGTTCCAAATTAATTTGTAGATTTTACAAGTTTAGATAATTTATTATACATTTGCAGACATGAGCAATATAAAACAGTGATAGCAAGGACTGTGTTGTAGTATGACAAACAACACTAAAGTATCGGCACACTCCGCACCATACAAGTTATTGATTAATTCAGAACGACCGTTTGGAGGACTCGTGGGTCCTCATCATCAACCGAATGACCGGTCATACTTTAGTGTTGTTTGAGCAATATCAGTTAAGTCTAACCTATGAGCAGGCATTAAAAAATTGAGATTTTTTTTGCCGTGTTGTTATTGTCTTCGTGGTTAAATTATGAATTACGGAAATATTGAGTACTCTAACAGAAACGTTATACATTCAATATAGATTGGTATTGAAAACTGCTTTTAGAATACCAAACGCAGCAGAATATGCTTCATATAATTGCTAGCGAAAGGTCACAGTGGGGTATCGACCCGCCTAGCTGGCCAAAACTATTGAAGCTGCTTAACTCGTTCAAAACGTTTTATGAGACTATCAAATGACATCCTAGTTCAAATAGAAGGAAATTAAAAAAAAACAGTAATGAGAATTTAATTACCATGCGATCTATTTCGGCATTGGTAACGTCAACACTTTCTTACAGGAATCCAATTCTAATAGGACGGCAATAACAGGGTGCCGGATGTTGCCATACTACCTTACCATTACAACTGCATTACAGTTGAAATGGTACAAACGAACCAAGTCATTATTATGGATTTTTTGTTTGAACTGTTTTTATTGTAACCCATCGCAATCCCACTTCAAAATTAGATGTCAAATGTTTCTTTCTTCGTAATTTAATATTAACACAACTTCTTTTAAGAACACTAACCGTATTATTGTGTGATCCATTAAATCTTAAAGTTTCACTTCAGCCCAGGTTTCTGTAATTCTGTAAGATGCGTTACCCGGATACGCTTGCAGCTTTGTATGTTGCAGAATGCTGTAGCAGGGATAAAACTCTTTATTTGTAAATTTAACCATCTCATACTGCTTCCATTAACATCGCATCAGCTTCCGCTAACATTGATAAAGCACGTAAAGGCGATAATTGCTTTTTATCCACTTTTCTGTGTATACTTCCTTGTAACTTGTCGCACAAGTCTGAGAAGTTGACAAGCTCTTTAAACGTTTGGCGTATCGCTTTTCCACTCTTCCCGCAATTTCATTTGTGTGGCATATGTTAACACATCTGTTCCCGAAGATTTTCTTAATTCTTCAACTTTTCCTCTCTCACTACTCACACTTGGATCTTCAAAGTATTTAGTTGGTCGTCCCGATCGCTGATGGATTGTTTTTAGCAACTCAAGTAACCCATTCAGCCAATTTTAATTTTTTGTAAGAAATAGACCTAGTCTCTTATTTACCATTGTCCATCTTCTTTTAAACTCCAATTTTATATACTAAAATTCATGTTTTATTTCACTAATTTGGTTTCCGTCATACTCATTATATTTCATAACATAATTTTCAATAAATTCTAATTTTTTATTAATATTGCAAATTTTTGCTCTTGCATTATTCACTATATAAAAGTTATTACTTCAAACCCTAACGCTCCTACAACAAAATCCTAAATGAGTAACAAGACTAATTTCTTGTGGGTACAAATTTGAATGTTTTATAGATACACACGGTTCTTAAAACGCCTATATTTCAATAAATTGCAAAAAATGGTGGCTACTTTACGGAAGTGACCCAAGATGAAATTGAAGCGTGAAGTGGTTTAATGCGGACTCCAATCAAGATATCGACATTATGACAGGTGATGAAATATTCAATGAAGTTGATTCACAAGAAGATATTTCCGACAACAGTGAGTCCATTACAAGAAATGCAGTAAAACTAGAAGATGCACTTGCAGCAGTCGATACGAGCATCCAGTGGGTGGAACAAAATGAAGCATCAGAGAATACTCTACTCGCAATGAGAAAACTAAGAGGATATAATATATAAAATTTATTGGTCAAAAAGCAAACAAAAACTGAAGACTTTTTCCACAAAACTGTATTATAAGATTCATAAGTCAGTTGTATCTTTTTTTAAACGTGAAAGTTTAGTAGAGACAATGATCTTTACGTTCAAGAAAAAGTTAGAGGGAAGACGCACCCCGAAGTATTCCAAAAAAACTATGTTTCTGAAAATTGAGTAAAAATGTATGTATAACAAAATCAACGTTTTTTAAACAAAATTTTAACAAAATGTGAAGGATAAATGTAACAATATGAATCTGTAAAATGAATATACACTTACCAGGTTCAACGAAATCCATAACTAGACACTATAAAAGTGCTCACAGAATAGCTATCCACCTCCAAATAAGCAATTAAATTACCATATTATTAGCCAACGGTTAAAGTAAATCAGGAAGGATTTGCCCTTAAATGCCATTGAAAATCGAAAAACTTTTCACCAGCTAAATCAGTCAAATACCCCATTGTGCGTCGACAAGCCAGTGGATTTTCCATGGTGTTGCAGCCCTACAAAGGATATTAGACACTCATTAATAGTTTGAACTGTCAACATAATACAGCTTCTAAACCACTTCAACAACTATGATTAGAATTAAGACCAAGAATAATCCTGATTACACATTCTTGTGTTAGGAAAATTCTGGTAATGTCACAGCCTCAAAGAACAACATATTTCCCATTTAGAGCAATACAAGGATAGCGTCCTTAGCTTTTACAAACGATCACTGGATGGTGCTATTGAAATTTAACATTACTGTTTTCCTAAAGTTTGACATTTGTTATTGTTGAAACAGTGACAGCACAGAAATCAGTTAAGTAGTTTGCTTAGTGAGCGTTTAAGAAAAGCAATTTTATGAAAAAAATGGAAATTTCACGTGAAGGTTTTCGTTGGAGACCTAACATAACAACAGTACCTCGAATCGCTTCGTTCAACTTTTGGTAATGAGGCATCATTAGAAAAAACTGTTTACAACTTCGTCGTGGTTGTGCTTCCATCAGTGATGAATTTCGTGAAGGTCGACCAAGATCGGTTGTTCTTCCAAAAAGTCGATGCGGTGCCCAACATCATTGAAGAGGATCGGCATATGACTTACCGTGAAATACAGGCATCTTTAGGCATATCGAAGACTGCAGAACATTAGATTTTGCATGAACAATTAGGTGTGAAAAGGATCTGTTCCTGATGAATTCCGCATAATTTGACCCAAGCACAAAAAAAGCTCCTGTCAATTGGTAGAAGGAAACGGTCAAACAATTCGACAGAGGAACTTTAAAGTCCGTACACAACATCCTAACAGATGACGAGATTTAGACATATTCGCACGTACCGGAAACTAAGCAATAATCAACTATTTGGTTGTTCCCAGATCAACCGAATCCAATCGTTCACGGAGCACTTCGAAGAAAATGATTGCTTGTTTATTTCGTTGTACTGGACATGTCGCAAGCATTGCTTTAGAGGATCAAAGAACAGTTAATGCTGAATGGTATACAACAATTTGTTTGTCAGAAGTCATCAATGAAATCAGGAAAAACAATCGACAACGTCGCATCATCCTTCATGACAATGCGAACTCTTATACAGCACGTCAAACAATTGATTATTTTAAAGAGAAAAATACCGAATTCATGTCTCATTGCCCATACTTACCTGATTTATCACCTAACGACTTCTTCTCGTTCCGATTGTTAAATAAAATGCGTGGACAGCGATTTTTATTACCTTAAAAAGCTGTTGAAGCCTTCAAAAACCATGTTTTGGAGATACCACGCCAAAGTGTTATGTTATAAATCTTAATGGCCAATATCTTGAAAACTGGAAAACGATTTGTACGAAATATTTTTTCTTACACAAACTTGAGAGAATATACCCTAAAAAATATAAACATCATCTTATTAATGCATAGTTCTTTTAGCCAAATATTGAAAAAAAAATGAATACTATTTCAATTTTATTATATGAACAAGGCTTAGATTTGTTTAATGCACGTATTAGAAGGTATCAGAATAAAATTATTTTTCTATATAGGTAAACTTAAAGCAATCGTAATATTTGTGACATTTCGCGATGTATTTCCCTTGAAATCGCAGAGTTAATTTAACTCATAATACTATAGCACCGAAATTGAATTCCAGAACTGAATCAAATTCTTAATAAATTTATAATATAAAATATTCACACAAATGGTTCACCTCCTTCAAATTGATCTATTTTTGGGTAACTGTAAACACAAGGGAAAAAATCCGACTATCTGTCACCTTCGAAGAAATCTAGCGATATCGTATTGCTGTTTAATAATTTCGTTAGCGCTGTCCGCAGTATACTACTTTTGACTATTGTATCAACATTTAATGGAACTTAATCAAATTAGAATGTTTCAATTCACATACTGTATATGTACAGTTAGAAATAACGGAGAAAAGTTGGCACCTCTCATTATTCAACAGTTTATTTATATACGTATCTTTCTCTCTGTACTAACGCCGCGCAATATAATTAAATCAATTAAAAATTAATCTATTAACGGATCATTTACTAGCCACTTAACAAGATGTATGTACATAACACACGCGCTTGTTATGACGTGACGTATTGTAAGTAGAGTGTAATTATTATCGACTGTAGATGTATGATTCCGACTAATATAATGTAATAAATCCAAGTCCAATAATGCTAGAATAATGTTTCGTTTTATAATTGATATTTATCCGTAGTAAATCAGCATTATTAGATCTACCTACGGATATTTATGTTTTACCTGGTTGCGACGTCATAGATTACCATTCTCGACCGAACGCACATCTAATTACCAACATGTAATAATTATCGGCTTACACAATAATTATCAGGTATTGGACACAATTTGATTTAATGCCGTTATTTTTTGAAAGAGATTGCCGTACAGGATGCAGCCATAAATATACCTATCAATTTATGCGTACGTTTAATGGTAAGTACGGAATAGGCAGTAATTGGAAATAGTGATTTATTGCAAGCTAGTATTTACGTGAACTTTGTTTTTGGTAGGAAAAGTGCGAATTTTGGGATTGTTGTGAAATATGTATTGCATTTACAAATTTAAACTTCTATTCTAATCAAGATGTAATTGAAAATTCGTCATAAATACGTAGGGTTTTCCGACTGATAAAGATTGCAAGGTAGACCCCATAAATTCTCGGCCTGACAGGCTTATACAGGTTCTAGCGTGATAGTTGCACATGCGCGAGGCCTGCACTATATATATTACGGCTCAAAGAATAGTGGTTTTTAGTAGCCATTCAGACAACGTGACTAGTGCATGAAAATTGAGTACCGCGCGGTGATTAAATTTTTACAAAAAAAAGGTATACGCCTAATCACATTAAATAACGTTTAGAAGGCGTTTATGGTGATTTATCTCCTTCATATTCCACTATAAAAAAGTGGGCAAAATGTTTCCATTTGCGGCAAGAATTCCTTGAAGATGATGAGCGCCCCGGTCGGCCAATTGAACTGATAACACCTCAAAACATTTCAATTATTGTAGAAATGAAAGTGAAGGAATTAGCAGTGATGTCTAACATTTCTGAAACAAGTATTCGCCGAATTCTTCTTTCTTCTTTCCAATGTGAACGTCGCGTCGAATGTGCCCCCTCGTTTTTAACATGTGTGGAGACGACCCAAAACCGATTTTGGAGTCCATTGTCACAGGAGGTGAAGCAATGGTTCTGTATTATGATCCTCTATCCAAAAAGGAATCGATGGAATGGCGGTGACCCGATGAACCTCGTCCCAGAAAGAGAGATTATGTTGAAAAATAAAAATTATTATGTTTTACCAAGTTTATTTTTTCTATATCAGGTCGAGAATTTATGGCGCGTACCTCGTGTCTATAGCTTTCCGAGTTACATCAGGTATAGTTGTTATTGTTGTGTTGTATTATTGGGTTACAGAATACACCTCGCACTTCTAGGCATCCATTACTATCATCATTAACCGTCCCCACTATAATTTTGCCGAATTCGGACGTGTTTCAACCTTTGATAGGAATTTTTAACGTACCAAGCATTGTACTGACGCGGGGCCTAGGACAACTTTTTCTAGTTTAAATAAGTCATATTTTAGGGCTACATGGCCTGTCAGAAATCCTGCCAGTAATCTAAGACCCCGCTTGCTGAACGATAGCGCTATTTTTGCTGTCTTTGGCGCTCCTGGTATAAGTGCTTTCGCGTGTTTTTGTCCTGGAACATTATCCCAGTAAGAGACCTTTTGATTGTCCTCCCATATCTTAATTACTTGTTTTATGTGGCTCTTTTGGAGACCACAGAAGGAATTCGGACCAATGAAAGGCATGTTCGCTGCTTCTTTGGCCAGCTTATCTGCCTTTTCATTTCCTTCGATCCCTTAGTGGTTTGAGACCCACCGCAAAGTAACGTAGTTATTGCGTCCCAATTGCCGTAGATTGTATTTACGTATTAAAAACGAACATTAAGGTCGTGAAGAAAATAGAGTGAAAAGCAGTTATTTAGACGTTTACGATAGACTTAACTCTGACAGTTGCTGCCGGAGCGCAACCGGCTGAACGCTACTCATTGTGGCGATAATGATAGAGATTTTGCATGTTCTATTTCGAATATTACAATACATACCTACTAATTGTAATAGGTTGGACAATTGCGTGTTCTAGGAATGAACCGTATACCCATATATGCACATAAGCTTAAGCTTAACGCTTTTATTCCCGTATATATTCTTCTTTCATTTGTTCAAAATCTTTGAGTCCTCCCAAAATGAAATCCGTTTGCTCGATGTATAGAACTGTCTTCAGAATGCAGATTTCAGCAAGAAAGTTATAGCCCGTACAGGTTATAAACCTTGGTGCGTATAAATCTAGTAAAAATATAACGGTCGTCCGACGAACTCATAATACATTACGGCTGCACATTAAACATTTACATTGTACGTACATATTTATGCATAATATTTTTTTTTCAATCGTGGAATAGCACCACGATGTGGTCTGGCATGACTATTGTGGGAATTTTTGCATTGTAAACATACCTTTTTCTTTCTAATACAACGCTATAGATAAAAATGGAGATATGTACACGTAACATATAATACCCTACGTTATCATGCATTACCCACGTTTAAAAAACAGTACACAAAGTATTTTCCACACTAAGTAGACGATTTTACAAGTTACCGGTCATAATTTTGCGTCTGGACTTTAGTTGTGATTGTCTTTTTCCCTGGGTTACTTTTATCATAAATCAAATGGTGCACTGAATACTTATTTTGATGTGAACTAAAAGAAACAGTTGATCCAATGCGGCTCTGTGTGAGGAATACATCATGAACTTGGAGGAAAAGAAAAGTCCACTTTAGTGTCAAAAAGTGGACTTTTCTTTTCTTCCAACTTCTTAAAAGAAACAAGTTTAAAAATAAAGGAATTTGTCTAGCTTCCAAAATTTTTGATTTGGCTTGATGTTCTTACAACGATAAAGCTCTGTCTCTCAAACACATCGTAAGAGCTTCCAACCTACTACATTTTGTCACAAATCACGCCAAAAAGTTGTCTTATATAGTGGTTTTTAAAACATATTGCTTATCTATTGTTCTGTTAAATATTTATATCGTCAAACGCAGCTGTCAATGAAGCACGTATAGTGTGTTCAGTATGGTCACTCGATAGATATGAAATTTCCTCTGGCGGATATTAATTCAGTTTTCGGAAGCCTCTTTTCTCCCCGAGTCCCCGAGCCTCCGATTTACGGACTGGGGGTATTAAATAATTTAATTAACTACAGATAAACGTTATGGAACGGTGAAGTTATTCCTCTTTAGTTCATCTTCCTATTTTCGTAACTCTTCAAAATTAATGAAAATTGTTCCTACAACAAACAGCAGGGTAAATTCAGAGGTATTTCTAGCAAGGTTTCATAAATTAAATATCTACCATAAAGTTACTAAGTAGAACGTTGGCAAATTTTGTTATTGTTAGGTTGTCGATGCTGTTCTGTATCACAGAATAGCGTAATTTCAGTAATCTAGTCGAGTCAGTCCATTCATTCTCTCATGCTACTTCTAAAAATATGTAACTTTATTTACCAAAATTCCTCGTTAAATTATATTTGGATAGAAATCATCAAAATTTGCTGTGGATCAAAACAATCGCCATCGCGATTAAAATAAAAGAGAAAAGGGACGCTAATTAAATTCATCACTTCCGGTCAAGCTTTCATCGAGTTAACCCATATTTTGGCTGCACTCCCAGTTTAAAGTGTCTAATATTCAATTCATAGAATAAATTCAAGGTAGAAGAGAAGGTTGGAGATTAGAAGAGGCAGGTTTCCTGTGAATGTCATAGGAACATAAAGGTTATGACATCTTCATAAAATCAAGGTCAGTTTTCATTTCCTTTAAAATCTCATTTATTAATGTTAAAAATTCGTTTAAAATTGCCGAAAGAGTATGTAAGAACACTTCCGAACCCCACAATTCATTTAAAAAGTTAATTAACTTACAAAAATTCCGATTTTTTGAACAACTTCCCTGAATTAAAACATATCATAGATACACTAGGTTTAACAGACTGTATGGACTGTAAACGCGCAAATCTTTATTACTTTTTTCAACTAATTAATAGAAAATTCGCTTCACCTGAGGACAGTAATCCGTCTGTTTAACTATCTACACGTTAGCACCGCATCCAACAGCGGCCAGCGAAATTGCTGAAACCGACGCGAAGTTGCAGTAAGTTAATTAAAAAGCAATTTCCGCCCCCGAGAAAATACATGAACTAATTAAGCGCGTAATATGAGGGAAATGCAGAATATTATTTCTAATTAAGCGTATGAATTCCCTCCCCAGCGTCAAAATTAAAATTAGATTTATGCTAGGGACAATAAGTTACGTTTGTACAAACATGAATCTACGAATAGAAGTAATATAAAGTAATAAAATTAATAGCGTCTGCGAGTCAATTAGCGAAAGTGAAACAACATATTGATTGCTAATTTATTTATGTAGAGGCATTCCACGTTTCTGTGAAGTGCGTCTGTAATGAAATAAATTAAATTCCTCATAGAGTATATACATTGTGTCCGTATAACTTATTGAAGTGGAGAATTAGGTAGAACGTTAAATATTTAACGTTCTATGAGCAATATTGCTCGTATGAGAAAAACAAAAGTTACTCGGTAATTTTCGATTATAAAAGTATTAAAAGTAAATTATGAAATACAAATTAATATAATAAAACTTACTTAAACATATCTGGCTCTTATGTAGAATGCCTTACGAGCGAATTATATATTCAATTGCATGTTATTTTGTTTTCCCTTTATTATTATTTATGTTACATTATTAGCAGCGCGACAAATAAGAAATTGTTTCGGTTTTCTGCCTTGGAAAAAATAGGTTTCACAAAAAGAAAAAAACATTTTCAAATAAAGTAACCGTAACATTGACTATCGTTGAAGGCAGACCCAGAACTCTGGGATAGTGCGACAGAAATCACTAGAGTAACCTAAACTTGCGGACTCGCATAGGCGTCGGTATTATGGGTTAATATAAGAATACGAAAAATTCATAAATAAACTAAACCGGTAGAGAAGCAGGCATGTAGTGTCGACCTTGAATATAAATCATGTTAAACCGCGCTGAGAAAGATTTCGTTTTAGTACCGGTTGAGCTGTTGCAGAGATTAGTCGAACGGTCAAGGTTATGTACTTACGTGTCGCTTTTGAAAATATAGCTGGTGTTTTTTGTTTGTTGTAGCATTATACCAAGTACATAATTAGTGTATCGTTTCATATAGAACTAATATTTACATACCTAAGAAAACAATGCCTCGTAATAGATTTGCTACTAATGTACATAAGTATGTGTCACTTTTTCCCCATTTAAAATATGACGGTAGTGCAGTTTTTCGCTTAATATGCAATGTGCGTTTTGCTGCATTGGACAGAACTGATTCCCAGAGGCATGTCAATGGTATTAAGCATATGAGAAATGCAAGAACTGAAATACCTTATACACTATTCCTCATACATTTATTAATTATGTTTACCTCTTGTAATCTTCCGTTGTCGTTGGTGAGAAACGCAGCTTTTAAAACGTTTTGGCGACAATACGGTCCAAAGTACCCATTACCCTCACAAACACAATTACAGAAACATTTGCCGCGAATGAAAGAGATGCTAGAAAATGTGTGTAAACGTGATTTGTGTTCCAAAAAAATATGGATTACCGTGGATGAGACGACCGATATAAAGAAAAACAGTATTGTGAATGTAATAGCTCGCGTTTTATCTAGCGAGAACACAGCCTCTCGATATTTGTTAGCTTGCAAACGTGTTCAACAATGTACCGCGGAAAATATTCAAAAAGTGATAATGAACGCTTTGAAAAAATTTAAAATTGCCCAAGAGCAAGTTGTGATGATTGTGACAGATAGTGCAGCAACGATGTTAAGTGTTGGGCGATCCTTAAAACATATATTTCCTAACTTAATACATATAACCTGCGTGCTGCATGCTTTGCATTTAGTTGGTGAAGTTGTTCGACAACATTACGGAAACGTTGATCGGATGATTGGAAGTACTAAAGCAGTGTTTCGTAAATCTCCTAAACGTTTAACAGAATTTCGTAAATTTTGTCCAGGTATTCCAGAACCTCCTGAACCAATTTTAACGCGATGGGGTACTTGGCTAACAGCAGCTTCTTACTATTTGATCCATTTTCAACAAATTCAATTAGTTATAATGCGATTTAATCGGAATGAATCCAAAGAAATTAGAGTAAGTCAAAGAGAATTTCAAATTCCTCAACTTTTAGAAGATTTAACAACAATATGTACCAATTATACAGTATTACTAGATGCCATCAGAAAACTACAATGTACTGAATTGTCATTGCAGGAATCATTAGACATAGTGGAGAGTGTAAAAAATAAATTACACACATTAAATGATACGCCAGGATTATGCGCTAGTCAAAAGTTGGCAGATGTTTTAAGGAAAAATCCCGATTTTAATACTTTAGAGGCCGTTTATAATAAGTGTAAGAATAGTGAACTTTTAAGTGATTTTGAAAAACAGTTTCTACATGCAAATGTAACTTCCTTAGATGTGGAGAGATCGTTTTCTATGTATAAGAATATTTTTCTTGTCGACGCACAAGGTTTAAAGAAGTAACTGTGGAAACATATGCAATGATGCAAGTTTACAGTAGTTCACATCCTGATGCCTCTAATTTGTTGAATAATTAGCAAATAAGTTTATTTATGAATTTTTCGTATTCTTATATTAACCCGTAATACCGACGCCTATGCGAGTCCGCAAGTTTTGGTTACTCTGGTAATCACTAACCTGGGCAAATATGCGGTAAAAAAATAGAGGGCAAGAAAAAAATTATAAAACGTGCTGAAACACTTACCGTTTTAAAAGTCTTCCGTGAAATCACAAGCTGGGTAACATCTGTTAAATATTTGAATCATTAGATATGTTCCCACAGCTGTTTCAGTCAAGTGAGTACGACATGCGGAATAAATGATTTTTAATGCCGAAAACGACCGCTCGACATCTAGCGATGTTATATTTACACATTTAAAATAATCTTTGAAATAACTTAATGCATCTTCACACGCACCTTCACAAATTTGTCTTAATATAAGAAAATCGGAGTCTTTCTCTAAAACACTTTCAAATGTTCGTATTACACACCAATTTGTTTCGCCTTCTACAGCGCATAACTTTCGAAAATGTTTGTGAAACGTTCTAAGATTATATCATTGTGTGGGTAAGTGGCATCTGTATTCTGGTTTCTACTATTTAGGATGGCATGACTATAACTACTGGAACTAGGTGGCGCCAGGAAATATTTCAGTTGCTGTTTTTGAAGATTAGTGGCATAAATTGAGAGATGTAAGAGCAATGTCGCCAGGAGTATGAAACTTCAATGCTTTTTTCTTCTCATATTGTTTTTGCCGGTAGTGATGCCATAAATACCAGAAATTATTTATTATTAGCATTATCTTGGTTACTGTTTCTAGGCACTTTTTTCATATGTACTTCTACATTAAGTTCAGTTTTGTTTGAAGATTATTCTGTAAATAACCGTTTTAAAATCACAAGCAATGTAAATAATTTACTGGATTATGTGCGGATATGTCGTACTGTTTTAAAGAAGGTAAGCGCAATCAATAATGTGCATATAAATAATATGCATTTCAAGAATTCAAAGTAAAACATGCTTTATTTTAGGAAAATGAAACTATTGATTTATGAACAATATCTAAACGCTTGCTGGAATTAAGAAAACTATTTACTATCCTTAAGAAAACATTGTTTTGTGTTATAATGGCCATTTACTTACATATACTAAGAATCGCTTTCTTCAAGATTTTCTTGAATCAAGCTAATAAATATTTTAAACAAAGAAATACAATGATTTCATTACAAGTATATACTTCTCTTAAACGGAGAAAAGAACGCTAAAAAAATATTTCTTTTGATTTGAAACAGTTACTGTATTCCGGAAATAAGGCGGACAGCTTTGATACAAGTAAACGTTTCTCTGCGTGTAAATAAGGTGCATCTACAGTATGGAATTTGTGTTTTAAAGTACATTCTGAAGTATGTATCATGTCTACCTAGCCAACTTTTTGCGTTCCGTGAAGAATAAAGTTGTTCGTACTTCATCAATTATATCACGAATTTCCACTTTGTTCCATTAAATGTGTATATATCTATTGACGTCATGATTTATTATTACTATTGACCTAAATGAATACCTCTGCAGCCAAGTAGGATAGTAAAGGTTGTCAAGATCTACGATAATAGTATATCATTAAGGCGCTTATTACGTGCAGAAAGAAGCACCGGCATTCACGTATAATTAATTGCAGCTAACGCATTGAATTGAATACTTATACAAAGTACATATTTATAATTCCGGGAGTAGCAACCGGCCAGTTCGCAAATGTAAATTTATGAATATCGTCGGGCGCACAGAATTGGCTATAATAAAGTTTCCAGTAAACACTTGGAATCGGATATCAAAAGGAAACAGCGTAGTGAATTGCCTTTTGACCCGCATTCTCTGTGTTTTCCGCTTTCAAAGCCGGTCGAATGGGTTCAACTGCTCTCTTTGTGGTTGCGTCTCCGATCCCGTTGTCTGCCTATATCTAGGTGAATTTATTTAGGAGCAAGATACATCTATTACATATTTACCGAGCAAGCGAGATCCTTTCACGGAGGTGTTTTATATTGGTGCTTTATATTTTATACCCGATACATTATCAAAGGTGAATCGAGAAAATATTACTGGCTGCGTTGGTATTGGGCGAGATCGGTAACTATTCAAAGAACATCTTAAGGAATACGTGCGAATAGTGGTAGTGTACAGTTAGGAATTATTTGCGTAGAAGGTATATATTTCCACTTTATAAAGCTATCACATAGACTTTTGCAAGAAAGTTTATTATGGAATATCATATCGATAACATGATTTCTACGATCTATCAATCTGTGCTATTTGACTTAAAAGTGTCGCTACTTATGCCATCAACTTGAAACTTTGAAACCTACCTCTCAAATGAATTTCTTCTGAAGCATTATAAGAAAAAGAAATCGTTTTCCTTATAAAATTTTAATTCAATGTCTACCGAAGTTTTCACTTTGTCTTCAAAAGTTATTCAATAACTCAATTTACTTTTACCCAGTGATTCATTATACTAATTTTGGTAGCAGACGTTAATTAAAGTTGATATGAAGAAATTGGACTGAAATACTAAAAGTCCTACTTAACAAAAAAGACCACAAAATAGCTTTAATTGTTTTTTTATAATAAGAAAAGAGGTTCTATGGGCGAAACCCGCAACAAAGTGGCCGTATACACGTGTTTCGGACTTATTAGTAGAGCAACGCAAACTGCGCTGAAAGCCAGTGGCTGACGTATAAAAGTTTACACGAAATAAACACGGCCGGGACAATTCGGTATAAGCGTCAGTATAACTGCGACTCGAAAGCCGATCTGTTGTGTATGCATCTACCCTGTCGTATACTATATCGTAGTTCTACGTTTGTTTTGAAAATGTTTCCTACGTCGCGAAAACGACCAAAGTTGGACACAATAAGAGAATTTATTGCAGAAATGCCTGATTTAAAGTGTGATGGCGCTAAAATTCAATGTGTAGTGTGTAAAATAAATTTAATGCGTTGGTCGAAAAGTGATTGTCTACGGCACGTAAATAGTGCATGTTTCAAAAAAAAAATTCTACACGAGATTATGACAAATTTAAATTTAATTTATGTGTTTATTGCATGGAATTTACCATTTCATTTACTAAGGAAGAAAGCATACGTCTCGTTTTGGAATGAATATTCGGACTTTAAGTTACCAAGTGAGAGAACATTACAGAGAGTTGTGCCGTCTGCTCGTGAGCATGTCGAGAAAAGAATTAAATCGGAGTTGCAAGATAAAAAACTGGTTATGTGTGGACGAAACAACAGATCGTAAAAACATTCTGTGGTTAATGTAATGGTACGCACAATGGAACCACATCGACCGTCACCCTCAATTTTACTAGCTTCCAGACGAATACAACAATGCAGTGCCGAAGTAATTTCAATGTTGGTGTTAATTACATTGGAAAAGTTTGAACTTTCAACAAATCAACTGTTGATGTTTATGAGTGATGGTGCCGCAAACATGCTTGCTGTAGGTCGATCTCTTAAAAAACATTGTGTTAACTTGTTGCATATCACATGTAAAGTTCATACTCTCAGTCTCGTAGCAGATAGTATCAGAAAATGTTATCCCGAGGTAGACGCTCTAATAGCACATACAAAAGCTGTGTTTGTAAAATCCCCAAAACGTATTCGGGAATTTCATAGACTATACCCTGGTATTCCTGAACCACCACAACCTATTCTTACTCGTTGGGGAACATGGTTAGAGGCTGCATTTTATCATCTTAAATATTTTGAGAATATAAAGAACGTGATTTTAGAATTCGACCCAAAGGAAGCTGCGGCTGTCAAGGTAAGCCGCTTGAAATTTCAGGATAGTCAAGTTAAAACAGATATGGAAATTATTCTGAACAATTACGTGGGACTAGCGGATGCGATAGAAAAACTACAAAATTCTTCAGTGTTGTTAGTGGAATCCTTGCAAATAGTACAACATGTTCACGCACAGCTATGCGCGATAGAAGACGCAAAAAATGTTTGTGTTTTAGAAAGGTTTGAAAGTGTTTTAGATAAAGACTCTGATTTTGGCACATTAAGACAAATTTGTGAAGGTGCGTCAACAGAACCGTTAAGTTATTTGAAAGATTATTTTACTTAAATATAACGTCACTAGATGTAGAACGTTCGTTTTCGGCATACAAAAACACTTTTTCTTCACGCCGCACTCATTTTGCCGAAACAACTTTGGAAACATATCTAATGTTACAAATATTAAATAGACATTATCCACTTTGTGATTTCACGGAGGACTTTTAAAACGGTAAGTGTTTGAGCACGTATCACATTTAATTTATTTTGTGTAAACTTTTATGCGTCCGCCACTGGCTTTCAGCGCAGTTGCGTTGCTCTACTTATCAGTACGACATGACTAGGAGCAAGTTGGGAGCTACCTAGGGAAGACAAACAAATGCAGCACGCCAGGAGGCCGACTACCATTTGCGACTTCGGTCGAAGCACAACAACTGACGTCGCCGCGCGTTAATTTCGTTTTTCCTTGTTCTCCTTCCTAGGCTTGGATGTCGCGCAGGTTGGCTATGTCTGCCGTGCGGCGACGTCAGTTGTTGTGCTTCGAATCAAGCATCTTCTGACCGAAGTCGCAGATGGTGGTCGGCCTCCTGGCGTGCTCCATTTGTTTGTCCTCCCTAGGTAGCTTCCAACTTGTTCCTAGTTATGCCGTGCTGATGAGGACTAATAAGTCCGAAACACGTGTATACGGCCAGTTTATTGCGGGTTTTGCCCATAGAACCTCTTTTCTTGTTATTTACTTCCCCGCGTTAATTTCGTTTTTCCTTTTTTTATAATGTTATGTTTTGAGCAACAAGTAACGGGTCAACTTTTTTAAAATTACAGGAAGTTCTTATTTTAATGTGATAGTTTTGGGGTGCACGATGTTGATGTAAATCGGCCTCTTCTTTGGTTGTCACGTAAAGTACATTGTTACTAGATTCCAAAAGTTTTTCACATTCAAGTTTAAGTTTTTAATCGATTATTTTTTTTGAAGCCATGAGAACTCATGGAAGATATGTTTCCTTCCTAACTTAAATAACCAATTTTGCAAACATATAACTCCCTTTCCTAACCGTACCATGTTTAAAATATAAAAGGAAATTAAAAAAATGCTTTCGAACTCAGTTTTTGATGTCCGAAAAGTAAAATATGAATGCCAAGGTGATATTATTGAGAATTAAAAAAAAAACGGTTAATATATTTGAAAATTTTTTTTTAATATGCTCAAAGTAGTTCCTTTTGGCAATAATACATTTGACTATTCTCTCCTTCCACTTCTTAAAGGCCGCCAACCAATCTTCCTTGGGAATGCTTGCAAAATACTGACGATCAATTTCTTCCTGAAACGAAAGTCTCGTACTTTGCAACTATTTCTTAAAACCTTGAAACAGCCAAGTCACACTTTTTTCATAACTAGCTGCTTCTTTGTTATTGTTGGTATTTCTTCGTCTTTATGGATCCATACACGACTCTGTTGACGGGTCGAAAAACGGAATGTATGTTCCTCACCTGTCGCAATTTTAGAAAAAAATTTGGTATGCGCCATTCTCAAGTTTCATGGCAAATTCTCACACGCTCTGCTCTTTGAAAGTCAGAAAACTGATACGGCACAAAACGACTGACAACTGATCGTGTATGATTGTCTTAACAGCTGAGGATCCAATTTTGAGTTGTTGTTCTACTACAGCGTACGTAGCTCTGTTCTCTTCAATTATTTCCTCAATAGCAGCAATATTTTCTTCGGTAACGACCGTACGAGGACGCCTTCAAAATCTTTATGCTAACAATAAATTGTAGCCAAAGGAGATGCTTTTTCATTAAGGGTTAAATCTAAACTTTCCTTGCACTTAAACCTTTTTTTGAAATAATAAATCATTTCCATTTTTTCACTTATGTTAGCACTGTTAGTTACTTATGTTTGTCACTGTTGTGTGTTACAGTTCTCCTCGCGCTTACCTAAAATCTTCGGGCGTCCACTTCGCGATCCAGTCTCAATTGTTTCCGATATTTTGAACTTTTCTATTACACTCTGCACTGTAGAGGACGGTTTAGCAGTAATTTTAGCTATTTGGAACAATGATTTCTTTTTTTGTGTAGTTTTATTATTAGTTCACCCGTATCAATGGACATGTGTTTTTCTTTACGACCCATCCTTCCAAATGAATTCAATGTTTTTTTCGCATGTACGCGGACCTATAAAGGGGATTTACCGAATACCTAACTTATTTATTTCCAACAACGGGGAATCTGCATTAAAGGCAGTGTACGAAGACTTTCGTGGCATTCCATTTTATGATATTTATTATATTCTTTCATAGTTTCAAATAATAATTGCTTTCATATTGTAATCAGCGTTTTCTAACTTTGTTAAAAAGAAATAAAAATGCTGCATCATAATGGTATGTTTAGATTTGATGTTCTAATGTTAAAGTGTACGAATACTTTTGTGACTGACTGTATGTATGGACCATCATTGTGAAAAAAAATCAAATTTGCTATTCCTGTATGTAAGATTAAAACAAAAAAGTGCTTAGTATTTTTAACTTTCAAAAATTACGCGACATACTTAAAGAGTACGCTTGGTAATTCTGTATTTCCTACAAAACAACATTTAAACAAAAGCTATCACAAAAACTGTAAATACCTCATCCTGCGAACAAAATTATTTGCTACGTATTATAGTACCGAATCCGAATTCAGGAAACACTGCTTAGTACAAAACAGAAACGCAGAAAAACAAAAAAACAAACCAGATTTAGTTAATCTCCTATAAGTAAAATAAGGTATTGTATTCCGATAATCCCGGTATCCTGGAAAAATGCAGGATATGCGGCACTAATACCGCCAAGATTAAAAAGAATTAAGAATTCCGCGACAAAAAGAGAAAGCATTTAAAGACGGAAAGATTAAAAGGTCTTAATCCGTGATCTTTTACATAAATATTTTTCTAATTATTTATGACATTAACATACTGTGTATGTGTACGAGATGTTTTAACGCATTGTCCTTTATCAAATAATAATGAAGTTAAAATAAATAAATAATAAATGATAAAAATAATTTACTATTTATTTGTGTAACTAAGCCACCAGTTTACATCTTTGAACGTTGTTTATATTTTTATTTATCACTTGAAATAAAATTTGATTATCCACTTCCACCATCACGTGCAACAAATGCATGCATAGTAAATAGAAATGTTGCTTTAAAAGGGTTAATCAAAATGGTGATAAACTTATAGAGTGCGATAACTAGAGCTCAGTATTAACATCATATGGATAAGAGTGGCAAAAAGTTGACACCATTAGATGTGTTTCCACAGTTGTCTCGGTGAGCGATGTTCGCCGTGGTGAGAAAATGAGTTTATATTTTGAAAAAGAGCGTTCAACATCTACCGATGTTATACATGCATGATTGAAATACTCTTTGTACTTAGTCAGTGGATTATTCGATACACCATCACAAATTTGTTTTACTGTGCTAAAATCGGGATCTTTCTGTGGCACACTCTCAAACTTTTCTAAAACGCGATTATATTTTGCGTCATGTATAGTCAGTAGCTGTGTATGCACTCCGTCCATAATTTGCAGACTCCAATAATGATAACGATCTATTTTGTAATTGGTCTATTGCGTCAGCTAATCCTTTATAGTAGCTACGAATATTTTTTAAATCTGTTTCAATGGAAATATCTTAAAATTTTGACTGGCTCTCCTTAATAGCTGCAGCTTCGGCAGGATTGAATTGTGCAACAACAGCTTTTACTATTTTAAAATGTTCAGCATAATAAAAAGCTGCCTGCAACCATGTTCCTCAACGTGTAAGAATTGGCTCCGGTGGTTGACGAATACCAGAACACTCTGTGTGAAATGATCGTAGGCGTTTGGGAGATTTCAAGAATACTTTTTTGTGCTTGCTATTAATGCATCTACCTCGGGTGAACATTGTCGGATAGTTTCTGTCACAAGATGTAAAGCATGCACTTTACACGTAACATGTAAACACTTGCAACCGTGTTCAAGAAGAAAACGGCCTACCGAATGCATTATCGCGGCATCATCGCTCATAAACATCAACACTTGACGTGGTTGAAAGTTTTCCAACGTACTCACCCTCACAATTGCTGCACCAGTACAGTTTTCCAGTCTTTTGCTAGCTAGTAACAGTGGAAATGTCGGTTTATGAGGGTCTAGTACACGTACTATAACATTTAGTATGGAATTTCTTTTACAATCTGTTGTCTCGTCAATACATAACCAACGCTGGTGATTTCTTAATGTAGATTTGATTTTCTTTTCCACGTCTTCGTATACAAATAAAACATGCTCAAGTGCCGTAGTTGGCAACCTCAGCTTGGGGTTGTACTTATACCAAAAGTTCTGAAACGGTTCTTTTTCGAGTAAGCGAAGTGACAAATTACAGATTATCATCATGACAAGTAAATCGAAAATAAAGGCAGTTCTAGTTGGCACGCCCTTGTTTCTATTTCTGTGTTCTTCGGTATTTACATGTTTGTTACTGTCCGCTTTGTCCCAGCACACTTTACAAACTATTTTAGCACTATTGTAAAACAAATCCGGTGAACCACAGATAAACTTATTTACTATGCCAGCAAAGGGTTGTTTTTTTAGCCTTGTTCACATTACACATTTTAAATTAATAATTATGTATTTATAACGAATAACACGTATCACAAAACACAACGCGCACTCTCTTTCCTAAACTGAACGAAAAATAAACAAGCGGGCGCTGTCAAAGCGAAAATCGATTTTGCACACAGCCCGCTACTCCGGTGAAACGCCTACATATATATCGCAGAGACGATTACTTCGCTCTGGTCATTAACCAAACTTGTAGATGATTATCAGCGGCTTCTTATACGTTTATTTTTCACCCACTTTAATAATCGGAAATTATTTTAAAAAGTAATAATAATAGTTAAATAACAAATTACGCCATCTTGTGGCAACTTCAGAGTACCGAAAATATTTTTAAAGATGTTTTCATTGCCATATTTATCAGCACAATTTTTTCTTAAGTTCTACTGTCAACGGTTAACAAGAGACGGCCTGTCGTCACCTTTATTGAAACGCGGTGTACATATAAATCTAGTAATTGCGTTAATGACGTAAAACACTGATAATAATTTATGCCCACTTATGCATTACTTAGATCCGTCAAGAATTGAAATGCACTCCTTGGGGACACTAAGAAACCCAGATCATAATACATATCGCTGTATATACCATCTGTGAAGATCATTATCAATTCTCGTTAATATATATCTAATTTTTTACGCCCCATTAAATGAAATAGGGAAAATAAATGTAACGAGCGTACATCGTCTGCCCAAACAGTAACACGTATGTACAATAGACTTAACCTTAATACGTAGAATGGGAGAATATACCTATGCACGTAAAGAGTTAACGGCCAAGAAGCACTAAATCACTTGAACCGTTTCTGTTTCTCATTTCAGGCGTGTAGGACCGGCCTGCTGCAGCATTTAGAGCACTTGTTGTTTTACGGCGCCGATATGAACGCGAGAAATGCGTCTGGTAACACGCCACTTCACGTCTGTGCCGTAAACAGTCAAGAATCTTGCGCCAGACAGCTCTTGTTCAGGGGTGCAGACCGGCAAGCATTAAACTATGCGAATCAGACACCCTATCAGGTGGCGGTAATTGCCGGGAACATGGAACTGGCCGAGATCATCCAAAACTATAGACAGGAAGATGTCGGTATGTATATTTTCACTTATTTTTTGTGAGTAAGAAACACATATATACATAGGTGCTAGAAAATCTTGTAATTTTACCAGTACATTTCTGCTCATAATTAGTTTACTCTCATGGAATGCCAACAGAAGCCTTAAGCAATTAAGACCTCTTGTTCTTTTTGGATTAAAAACTTTGAAAACTCAAGTATTGTCCTGTGCGAAGGTTGTCTTTTTAGTTTTGCTTATAGCCATAACAGCAAACAGTAGATCGACTTAAAGTGCTTTATTGTTTTTGAAAGTTTTCTCCACAAAGATTCATACGCCGTTTTATTCTTTTAAGTCAAGTGTTAAAGCAGTTATGCCGGTCATCAATTGGAACAGTCAAAATTGCCATTTTAAAGACATCGACTGCTTCTTTTGACCATTCTTGATTCTAAGGAGCGTAAAAAAATCGTTGGGACATAGGTCAGAACTATACGAAGCATGATCTAGTAACTCGATGCTTTGCTGCTCTAAAAACCGAATCGTCTTTTAAGCTCTATGTGAACTCGCATTCCTAATTGTGGGTTTATTTTTCGAAACACGGCAATCGCTTCTGGTAAACAAATGGTTGTATAACAATCGGCTTTAACCGTTCTTCAATCTTCTATAGGAATTGTAGCAACATTACCTGAAATTGAGACAAAAGTTGCGACTATTTTCTTCGATGTACTTCGGTAATGGAAACTTTTGTTGGATTCTCCTCGTCCTAAAACACCCACACAGCGGATTGACGTTTGCTTTCGGGTTCATAGGAATAAATCCATCATTCGTCATCACTCACACATACTATAAACATTTTTTGAGCTTCCGTTGTTGAATCCAACGGGAAATTCACTTTCTCAAAACCAATTCATCATGCAAAATGTTTTGGAATGAGATCTTTGCAGTGCCCAAGGATGTCTCAATCTCGCGATATGCTACATATCGGTCTCTTTTGATCAGTTGGAGCACTGCAGCGATGTTTTTTTGAGTGCTGTGTTTGGTGGTCCTGTCCTGGAATCGTCGTTGAGACTAGTGCGTCCACGTTGGAATTCGCAGTATCATCGAGAAATTGTCAATTGATGTGGTGCTTCATTACCAAAAACAGAAACCAACTCGACGAGAAGATAATCCTCTCTGAAAGTTGGAAAAATATTGCGCGAAAATGTTCTCGACTCAATTCCATTCTTCAAATGACTTGTCAGTTTTAAAAATTTCCTGTGCCTCTTATCTTGATGAAACTTTGAGTTTAAATTCAATAAATATTGAAATTAATTTTGACAGGCGTCGTTCCGCGGTTATGTGCAAAAGAAAAGACAACCCTCATATTAATACAAATCTTTTCAGTGCAATTTTTCATAAAGCTTTACTATTTATACGTCACTTATACCAAAAAATCCGGTATGCAATTAATTCCAAATGTATTATAAATGACGCATGAGAAAACCCTAAGGAAATTAGACGTCGACATGGTTAACACTTAAAGTTAGTGACATTGAGATTCCCAAATCTAGCGTTGGTGTTGATGATTTAAGGTCATATACGGTTAGATACTTGCTGGAGTGGGAACCTGGGCAGCCGAGGCGGGTAATTAGTTTGCAGGGCCCTTGGGAAATCGAAGCACAACAACTATGGAATTAATATTAATATTCAATGAGTATGTATTAAAGTCCTTGTCATTTTCGTAAATTCTTCTAATAAAAATAAGAACACAGTAAATTCGTAATCAATATTTTTTCCTAGAGTCAAATTTTTGTTACCTCAATAGTCAATATCTGATTGAAAGTCCATGAATGCATTACAACTGTAAACAGTATTTCACTTACGGTTCGCATTTTAAAATAAGGTTACTCTTTCTGAGTTATAACATTAAAAAAATGTACGACATTGAAAATAAGAATTATAAACAAAAAGTTACAAGCAGCAAACAGCTTTTGTTAAGCTCAGAAGCTGCTCAGTTTTGTACTGTTTTGTACTAGCGTAAAATTGCATGATTTTCGTATTCGTATACATATTTTCATATTTTTTTCATCTATAAATTATTCGCTGTATTGTTATTTTTGCTTTCATGCGACACAAACAGCTTACAGTAATCCCAAGTGACGCTTGCATGACAAATTAGATGTACTCGCATCAAAAGCTAGCTTGGCTAACGAAAATATTTTGCAATCTCCGACAAAGCGTGATTTACTACCGGATGAATATTAAAGGATTTATATATTATGCACTGAATACATCTTATTTGTTTTACGAAGCGATAACGGAAGATGAATCCATCAATGCATGAATCCGAAATGTATTGTGTAGCACTGCGCTTTTGTGTATTTTACATATCTTAACGGAGGTAGGTAGGCAACCAGTTTCGCATTTGAAGCTCAAGCCGTGTAGGATTGGTTGCCTAAAGTAATTACATTTAAAATATTGCAATCTATGTCCACTCAACCATGTTTTTTACTTTAAATTGACAACAGTAAAAAAATGTCAAACTCTTCCGTTTAGAAAATTGTAAAATATGTATCTACTTTAGTGAATGATGCTTTTTAGAACATGTGTTATGTGTATTTACCTCGTATGGGCCGTTTTTTGGTAAATGTGTATGTAGTGTGAATGTGCTAGGTGTATGTTAATAACTAAGCACTGTATTACAAGGAAAGAAGTGAGTAAATTCCAGGACCCTTTTGTGTATAAACCCTCTTAATCGTTTACACATCTATTTATATACTTGTTTATTTTCAAAGTAGCAGAACTGACATTTTGTCCTTTTCTGTATCACTCTTTTATTAATTATACTAATCTTTTTCTAATAATAACAATATATTAACTGGAATTGTGAAAATCTAATTTTAAGGACGTGATATAGTCAATTCCAAATTCCAAAATTGCTTTTTTTTGTTGTCACTTTGTATAATTTAGTAATTTTACGATCACTAACATGGATTTTTATAATGTACGTATTTATATGCATTAGTGAAGATAAAAGATAGAATTTTAATACAGCAAAGGTTTTAAAGTTGATATCCAATTTTAATTCAACATTAAATCTTCATTATTCTTGAAGCTTACGGAATTATGTACTACTGAAAAATAAAAATATTAGAATTTGGAGTACTTAATAAAATGTTAATAATCACAAAATATGATTTCTTGACTTGACATCTAATAATTATTAGATTTGAAACTTGAAACTGATGTGGTGATCTTGATCTATCCAAATTCAATAGTGAAATAATAAGAAAAATACAATTTTCGTACTACCGGTTCCGTAAGTCAATCATTACTGCTCGGATAGGGAGAACGTAAGCGCGATTTACGGATTAATTACCTTGGTTGCCCTTGACAGCGGGATGTAATGGAATTTTACGTCCCTAGAGACGTAAAGTAATAATACATTAATATAGCAATAGGTGTCACTACATAACAGAAATTGATAACTTTGATAATATTATGTAAGCATATAAACAAATATCAAATATTTCCGTAAAATGCTGTTTTTTTTTTACTTTTGGACCGATAGGAAAAATATTATAACTCGATCGGATGCTTTTGCGGTCTCGTATGTATTGCAGATCTCGGCTTCGTCTCGGTCTGCAAACAATATCCTCAACGGCAAAACTGCGGTTACATCCCTTGTGATATAAATAACTATTTGTATGAGTAGAAAGTTTTTAAACATACTCGAATCATAAAAAAGTCTTAGATTATACCCGTCAAAATCTGAATTATTAAAAGAAATTTTGACATTTGGAATACGCAGATCACTTTAAATCTTTACTGTTTAATTCATTATGAGTTAATGAAAAGATATACTAGAGGAAATAAGTATAAATCCGCTGTTATTTAGGCCTTAATGCCACATCAAAACTTTGATACAGCTTACTTGTATGCGTATATTAATAATATCTTTGCTAAAACTACATTTCAGCTATTTCACGTCTAGCTAAAAGAAAAATTAATAACATGAATAGCATTTATTCATTTCTGCATCTTTGCAGCTAGATCAATATACGGAGGGATAAACCTTTATCCAATGAAGAAAAGCATGTTATCCAAGCTCTTTATAAAAGTAGTTTATCCAATGGAAAAATTATGAGGCAAGTCGTTGGTAATGGCGACAGAAGGACAATTTTGAAACTAATAATATGATATCACTTATCTATTTCCCAAATTCGCGCGCAATTGTAACTTAATATTACAACAAGATGTACAAGACAAATTGAAGTAACTGGCTTAGTAAAAAAATCGAACCTAAAAGTGAGAGTATTAATTTCAAACTTTTTAACAAAATCTCTCGTATGTTCACTATAATATCTTGTCACTAAACCACAATCACTTGCAATACCTACTTCCATAAAGGAAGAAAATGTGGACTGGTGGCGCACTTGCACATCAACATGGGGTAAGTGCATTTTGGCGTGCTAAACTCCGTGACAACTTCATGTTTAAAATTTAAGGATAAGAGCAATCTTCTAATATAAATGCTGCTTCGTATATTTTTTACAAAAAAAAAATATTTTTATTCTGTCAAAAGTTATAAATTCGTAAGTACTAACAGGAATCATATGTCACATAGTTTGATAAATTCATAGAGTTAAGGAGTAATAATGTACAAAATTGAACAAAGGCAACATATTCAATAAATCACCGAACAAAAACCTGTCAAAACCTTTGCAAAGCATAATTAAACTTTCTGCGTAAATTCGGGGATAACTACGCCATTGCCGCAGAAATCAAGAAAAGACGTTGTTTAGCTAAACGAAGGAACAAGGCTGAAATTTCACAGTGTCGACATGGAAGAAAAAATTTTATATAAATAAATATAGATACTTACCAACTCATTCAACGATTTGGGCAAGGTAAGATCATGGTACACAATTTAAACTGCATAACACAAGCTTCAGATCGACCTAATGGACACTTTTGATACCTTAACAATCCTTCTGTGCGTTGGAGCGACATCTTTACAGATTACGGATGTAGTTATTGACTATAAGTGCAATTACCCCAAAGTCGCTCTTACCCCAATTTAATTTATGACGAACTTTACCAAAAATTTTAAAATTAAAATTGCCCAAAAAATTAAGTAAACCTAGACTTACTAAGAAGCATATTAACGGTAAGCTGATGTTTACTAAAAAGCATATTTCCTTGAATCGTGAATGGCAAACAATTTTTTTTCAAAAGAAAAAAAAATAAACCTGAATGGTCCTCATAGTTGACAATTTGATGAAATCTTTCAATAAATTCGGACTTGAACAAATTTGGAGAAAAATTTCCTATTTCACCAAAATCATGCGGCACAATTATAATTCCAAATTAACAAAAATTCTATTAGGTCCTGATTTGGACCCAATAAATCACTTCACAATGTGAAATTACAAACATTTCAAAGCGGCTAATGAACTTAAAAATAATCTCCGTGAAGTCTGTATGTACTATAAAACTTGGTAAAATCAATAAAGAAGAGAATTTAATAAATAAATAGAACTAAATAGGAAACATTATTCGAATTATTTGTAAAATTAAAAAGAGATAATTGTAAAATTTGAAACGGATTTGTAGTTATTTCCTCCAGTGTAGACGTAGGTCTGCTATGAATATACCTATAACATAGCACACATTTTCTTGGACAGTCTCTAGATCTTTAGCTATATCTTTCAGTTCCTTTCCGCGGCCCTCCAAGCTATAATCCGAAGCGCCGGTCTGCCGTAGGCTGGCTTAATCGGGCCCCTTCAATGAGCTGTCTTGCCCTGCCTCCTTCCCCCTGTCCCAGTGACCGTTCCTCGGCCCCCTTCAGCTCTGCCAGCTCTAGCATGAGCGATGGAAGCGCGCCACCAGGTCACGAGACAGATACAGCCAGTATCGTCACAGGTATGTATATGAACGTTCAGGATAACTGGCAAAATGGTTATTTTGCTTTGCGAATTGCTACTCACAGGATTCGCAATTTCCGCTAGAAAGGTGTATGTTACACCATCTGATGGAAAATAGTCAGAGACTGGTGCAAAATTTCAAACCGCTTATCTAAATAACCATTTTAATTTTTAAAAAATGTTACTAAATAACTAAACGTTACACTTGGATTCATTTTGGTTCAGAAGATAAATATTTCAGTGAATTCCAATATCTAAGTTTAATGTTTGGTTTTTAGAGAATAAACTTCTCCGTTTCATATTAGATCTCATTATATGGAAGGTGCATGTTATATATGATTACTGTGCATTTTTACTGCATTTTCATTATTTTTCTATGTTCATTTTATTTATAATAAGAATAGCAGAAGATGTTGCTAAATTGTTCTTTATTTCTTCTATTATGCCAAATCAATCAGTACACCTGCTAATTATGCACACAATTTAAAACATGTGAATTGTAAAACCATTCAGACAATGTCTTTGGTACGAATTACAAAATATCTACTATTTTCTAAAATTACCAGGAAAATTACATTACAATTAAGATGGTAGCGAATTGTTACGCATAAGTCGCTCATTTTCACAGATATAATCTGCTCTAACTTGTCAAACTTTCACACCAAACCCAAACGGAAGTAAATAAGTGAAACAAAGAAAAACAATTTGTATGTTGTTTCAATCAAATATAGTTCTGTTGAATCAACAAACAAAACGATACAAAAGTTAGAAAATATTTCTGTGTGGTTTATTTCCATACTTAAGATTTGTAAGAGACTTTTTATTCCAAAGCATACCTCTTATTTAATCATACTTTGTTAACTAAAGAATAATAAATAAATGAGCGTTGTAAACGTTACATTTTTGCAGTAAATATCTTCTTCCAATAGCAAAATGTACAGTTGGCGCCACCCAATTGTGAACCACAAAATTATATGAAGTAAATTTAGCTTTACAGTTTATATAGCTCTCATATGAGACATTTTGCAAAAGTTGCATATTTAACATTACAACATAACAACAGAGGCTACAAAGACTTGTCCAGAAAGATATAAGGAGGTATGTAATGTGAATCATAACAATGCTTTAGTTGAATTTATTCATCAACATCCTTTCGAAACCGCCGTGAAAGCTCGAGAACGAACATTGTTTCCTGGATCTCTTACGACAGCACAGATACGTTTAATACAGCCGGGATTGAAGAACTGCGGTGCGGCGTAGAATGTGTTCCTATCTGACGAGCATAAACAAAGAAGAGGCCAATTTGCAAGTTTGTTTTTAAATCATGGAAATGAATTTTCGAGCCATGTTGTCTTTTCCCATGAGAAGGGGTTCCAGTTTTCTAATAATGGTAGGCTGCGCGTTTATCGTCCGAGGAATTCAAGATTCGTAGAGAATTACACGCTTCCTAGCACTAACAGTGGACGCTTTTCAGTCAGTATTTGGGCGCAGATAAGCGTTCGTGGTTCTAAAGTGTGCTGACAGATTGATGGGCGTTTAACGACCGAAAGTTACACAAAAATTTTAGAGAATGTGATGTTGTCCATCAATAAAACATTTTCCTGATAATTTTGTTTTCCAATATGTGAGAAATGTTGGTAATACTAAAATTACTTAATAACTTAATAACAACATCAATGTTTTGCCTTGGCCAACAAAAGTCCAGACTTATATCTTATTGAGGAGGTGGGGAGTTTAATAGTCAGAAAAATATACCACAGAAACTTTATGCCGGTAAATCGCGAGCAGTTATGAAAAGTAATGAAAATTCCTGGGAAGTGCTCGTGAATTCCTATGAAATGAGATCTTCAGTAATGCCAATACCAACAGTTAAAACAATTTTGTACATATCTTTGGAAGTATTCCTGAAAAAATTGATTAAAATAAAACAATAATTAAAAAGAATATAAAAAAATTATAACTTTTTATCAATATACTTTTTCTGTAGTACGTTACTTAATGTCTGATTTACAATAGTGAAATTTGGAAGAAAATTCAATAACAATCAAAATTGTTCACTTATGGGTGGCTCCAAACACACGATTTTTTTTTAATTTACGGAATAATGTAATCAACAAATAAATATCAAGTGCATCAAATTATTCATGCATTAAAAAAAATCATATCTAATTTTCCCGACAATGTTGATCATGAGCCAGTAACTAAATCGCTCAGTACCACAACGCTCGTATCATTTCAGGCACTTTGGCCAATAGTAGTTATTTTTGGTTTTGCCAAAAGACATTGAACAGAAATAAATCGCTTAGATTAATTGGCGTTAATTGAGATGTTACGTGTATCGTAACTAGTCATTCAAACATTTGCAAAATATTACAAGCAGTAACGAGGTTCACGTCCGAACCACGTTCGAAATTTTAAAGTAAATACTGAAATACAAGCCAAAAAAAGATCTTAAATATGCAAGATTAACTTTCCCGATTGGTATGATGCGACACACGTTCTTCGCTAACGCCGTTTCACTATGATTTCATGCAGTGATTTACTCAGTGCTCGCACTGGGTGTTACAGATAAGAGTCTTGGAGACACCAGCGACATAGTCAGCGACAGTTCCGGCGTCGGTACCGCAAACTCTGACACGACAATTGGAAGCATCTCGATACCGGGAAGCACGGTCGTTTGCATCGAGACCTACACGTCTAATGAGGAGGGACACCTGCAGATACGCGAGGGAGATATTATCGAAGGTAAGCGAGAATGTTAATGCGGCATCGTTAATTACGAAATCGCCGGTAAGTTGATGTCGAGGGTTATCCCCCAAAATAAATAAAAATTGGCGCGTTTCTTCAAAAGTAACAGTGTATGGTGTTTGTTGTTTGAGTACCAGATAAAGACCGCTGCCAAGAGGCCTGCGAAATTTTAATCCGGTAAATACTAATGCTGGTATTTATAGTGGGCTTATATTATACATTTTTATAGTCTTGAAATAAAAATATGCAAGAAATCGTATAGATAGCGATTAAAACAGAGAGCGACTATAGTCGCGCGTCGTACATGAACGGTATTTTCTAGCGTCGTAGTGGAAGGATTATCTGGGTCAATATTGGTCCTATAAAAAATTGTTATACCACCAGGACGATTTTCCATGAATTCTCTTAATTTTGACAACAAGGAATTATTTGGAAGTTTCAAGTTTTAACAAAAGCCGTGTGTTCGTTTTTAATCTAATGAAATACCAGTATATTATTTTTTTGTTAGAGTTATGTACATAAAATGGTTGTCTAGTTCTAAATACGATTTTCATTCAACTTGACGGAAATGTAGAGCATACTATAGCAATTTCTTTATCTTCCGAAGTTTACTTAGAGGAGGTAAGCATCCCTTCAGATTTCTCAATAACTGCAGAACGAAAAAAGACACCTTCTCTAAAATAAAATTTGTAACTTAAGAACAATAAAAATACTAAGTAGGACGCCATATTATCCTCAGTCTTATTCGAAGACTCGGTATTTAAATGTCATAAATTAGTTAGAAGTTATAGGTTTGGTAAAATTGAAACACCCGTTAATATCAGTGACAAGCAACTATGGATATTAAGTTAGTAAATATTCGGTTATGCAACCTTATTAACATACATATGTGCATTTCCAATGGGGTGCGATATTCATAATAAACATGTGATTATTACCTTGATTTGATATTATACACCGTATTTCAATACACTAGGTTAAAATACGCTCCATTAACATGAATTCAACTGTCACAAACAAGAATTATTATAATTACTTCTAATATTCTGCATGCTTGTATCCAATACCCGCACTTCGAGTAGATTTTTTTCAAAATTTAAACTGAAAAAGCAATTCCATTAAAGAATTGAAGCAATCCTTTTACGAACCGTTACTTCATTTCGTAACGTTATTGAATTCCCGAATTCCTTTGACTTCATCATATATTAGATTGATTTTGTAGTAAACCTGTTCTCAACTCGATAACGAAATTCGCATATTTTTATTGTAATATTAATTAGCGTTGCTTCTGACATCACTTAGGCTTGCAAATATAGAATTATTGCCGCATAAACCGAAAGTTTTTACGGTGAATTTCCAACGTTTAACCTTGTGCGTACGACATTCGGTTACTTCTTTCTGTTTTACGCCTTTTACGACGTCGCATTGTAATCCACTCTACGCCATTTACGACGCTTTTTCACAGCGTATTTTAAAATAACCTTATCGGATGATCGCAAGCTATACGCATTAATAGACGTTGCACGTTCAACGGACAACAAATTAAATTGTCATTTTATTACAACCTTGACTCCTATACCTGAACTTTACCTGGATCATGTCTATTTTGATCGCACGTGGAGTCCAACTAATCAAATAGTATTTCATTAATGAACCTTTTTATGTCTAAACTAGAGAAGTGAGAAAGAAGCTTTTCATGTGTCGTCAGGTGTATCGCGAATGTAAGACAATGAAACGCAGAATACGTTTGTTATGTAAGTAAGCATTACAAATTACTATTGTGCTAATTTATATATTATTATAGTTCGAAATATTTAATAACTTGCGTGTTTATGTCTACTGCCTAAATCAATAGGCAACCGGATAAACCTTTAGGCCTATATCAATAAATTCATCCTCTTTCTTTAATCTGAAAAATCAATTACAATGTTTTTAATACCACCAACATACAAAATTACAAAATTTGTAGTGCGTGCCTGTAATAACAAACGCCTTTACTGCTGTAAACCGGGTTGCCTATAACTACAGTGAAATCGCTTTCAGGATTAATCGAAGGGCTGATAGAAATATCAAGCATTAAAAAAAAAATAAAGTAATCACTAAATCATTTCACAAAATCTAATAAGCAATTTATACATGGCAATATTCTTCCCACGTAATTAATTGCTAGTAGCGATTACACCAGCTCATTTTAGAAGTGTTGATATTCTCTTTTAAATTTCAGTGCAACAAATGAACTTAATTTTATTAAATTACCGATATAAAATTGCAGATCTCAAGACACGTTGTTTCATATCAGCAATGAAAGATTCTACACTATAAGTTAGAAATTAACCTTCGTCTTGTGATGTTTTCAGTAACTGGAGCGACGGACGACGGTTTTCTGGAAGGAACTTTAAAATCGGGAGGAGGAAAATCGGGCATCTTCCCTACGCACACCGTACAAGAAGTACGTTTGAGGCATCACAACATTCAAGCTCCTATGATCATAGCAAGGGACGCTAGAGCACCAACTAGACCAGACAATAGGGTTCTGGGTCGGAGAGAAAGTACGAAACATTTTGCGACGGCACCAAGACTGAAAAAATCGTAAGTAATACACATATTACCCAGAAATGTATCTATCCGCAAAAGTAATATGAGAGATTATTTCCATTCGATGCTGTCGTATATCCTGTTCGGATTTTCGCAATCTCAATAGAGCATTTAACTGTATCAAGGACATTCTTTGAAATGAATTAGAAATCTTTTTCATGTGCCACTTTCTTCAGAAAAATAAGTCAATCTTTACGCATTTTGGGATCGTGTTTTTGGTCGAATTCTGTTACATACTCCACGTTGAAACCATGGTTTAAGCCAACATTTCTCTTCAGTCTTCTTTTGTATTTTTCTCAATAACGTTTTATAAGCAACAATTACAGCAGCAAGCTTTTGGACATCTATCCTCTCGAACTCAGACAGAACTCACAAAATTATTAAAAGAATCATGTGGACACAGTTCTAAGAATAGTTGCACTAGAAACTCTCCGAAGTACTTTCTGTTAACCCTCCAAGAACAGTTAAGAGTGTACATTCGTCAAGTTACTATCTACTAAAGTAGCTATCTAGAGTGACTCGAGAATTACTGTTATCTCCGCTACAGCCGGGAGCCATAGGTTCGAATCCTACCGGAGCCAATATAAGTTTTATTTCATTCATTATATTTAATTACGTCGGAGAAACCAAGAAAATCCGATTTTTCAGCCACCCTTAGCCTGAACATTTATCATTTTCCGTCTATAACTATAAGATAAAACACCAAGGAGTATGGCGGTCGTTAGGAACTAACACGTGGTTTCAAACTGTCGGGATGATGACCAAGGTTTCAGAAAAATGTAATTCTTTTAAATTTTACCAATATTTCGCTTTTATTTAAAGCTTCATCGTGGTCAAAAATGAGTTAAAGTGGACAGACCGTACTGTGAACTAAAGATTTATCGATGTCCATCTGAGGAGCTATGACTGATGAATGAATAACTATAACTGTAAGAGGGTAGAGCCATGAACTATTTTCAAAAGAAAAATAAAAAGGTTTCGTTCTGTAATCCGCCTTAAAATACCATTAAATGCAATTATTGCAATCGATACTACACCGATTCGATCCTTAATTAGAAATTTTTTGATTCTCCTTTAGATACCCATGCGTTACGGCGGAGCCTCGCACGGTAGTCCTCCACAAAGGTCGAAAAGGTTTCGGTTTTATATTGAGAGGTGCGAAGGCGACATCGCCACTGATGGATCTCACACCGTCGGAAAGATGTCCGGCGCTTCAGTATTTAGACGATGTCGATCCGGGTGGTGTCGCGGATATGGCCGGGCTGAAGAAGGGCGATTTCTTATTGGAGATCAACAACGAAGACGTGTCGTCTGCGTCGCACGAGCATGTCGTTGACTTGATTAGAAAATCAGGCAATCTGGTATCGATGACGGTAGTGTCTCTTTGCGGACCAGCCACGCTGAGGGTGTTGCCTAGCAGTAAGTCGACTATACTTCCTGGCGGAAATATAGAGGTGCCACTTAGCAGGCAATACGCTACGCTACCGAGGAAATTGACGAACACGCAACCGGGTAATATCGGTACGTTAAGCCGATCGACGCATGCCCCGTTACCGCCTAGAAGAGATCCAAAGACAACCTTGAGCGTTGGAAGAGCGAGGGCGAAAAGTTTAGTAGCTGGTTTAGGTAAGTTCCAACGATATCCGATTAAAAAAAATTGCTCCAGCAAAGTAATTATTCTGAGTTTTTTTTTTATTAACGTACATATATACCGAATCAAATTTTGTTTTGAATTTGACATTGGCACTCTTCCAGTGTTTGCTCCATGCTCATGTTCCCTGAGATTTCATTCTGAAATTCGATAACACTCACGCCGTATTAAACATGGTATTTTTGCAATTTCTTGATGAAAAATTTCTTTTACTTAGATGGCGGTTTATGCTTAAAGACTTTACACCTAAAACAACAGTAATCTGAATGACCGAATCGACTACTAAATCTTAATCTTGACGCGTACCTAAACTCCATTAAGCATGATATTCCCTTTGATGTGTCTAAAATGGTCTAAAATTCAGATGGCTTCTTAATTAACTGTCTTACAAGCTGAATTCTTTATTATGGGTCACATCAGAATGAAATGTAGTTGCTCTAAACACTGATCTAATGATTTTCAGATGAAGAATAGTTCCAGATATGTGCTAAAGTAGATTCTTCTTTGTTTCTCTAGCCATAAAATATTGATCTTTTTCAAACAGAAAGTTGTGTGATTAAACTGAACGCTGTTTGTTTACATTCATATTATAATTATTTAGAAATGCGTTTCAATATATGTAAACGTTCGCCATATAGAACGCGACAGTGATAGACCTAAAATATCAACACATAAGTATATACTCGAAATACATACTTCAAAATATACAAAATAAACCTGACAAGTTTAATAGCCTAAAAACACCCTTGGGTCGCCTCACATAAAGAAGCTGCTCGAGTGGAATGCAAAAATTCGAAAATAACAGGATGTCATTAAGAAAATATTAAAAACATTATACCGGAAACCGTGTTAGCGTCATGTTCAAAAAAAGTAAAGGATAAGGGGCATAAAGGAAATTGAAAAATTACATGTGAAAAATTAGAATTTTTCCTAAATATAGACACCGTGCTAATATAGCTCATGGTATTGGTGGAATCATTCCCGGCAAAAACAATGTAGCAGAGAAAAGAGCGGTAACACATGAACATGTTTCTGCCTACCCGGCGTCATCAGCATGATTCTGAGCACAATCTTCTGCTGCTAATAATTGCGTTTGCCTCTCAATTTATGCTGCTAATCTCCAAAACAGCACTGAATATGTCTTTCGGCGACACCTATCGCCAAGAGACACGGTTACGCCGTCCCAGAGACCCGATAGGTGCTGGACATCTACACTCCGGTTTGTCTTGCTACCCTCTGGGGCGGCGTGACTGTGTCTCTTGGCGATAGGTGTCGCCGAAAGACATATTCAGTGCTGTTTTGGAGATTAGCACCATAAACTGAAAGGCAAACGCAATTATTAGCAGCAGAAGATTGTGCTCAGAACCATGCTGATGACGCCGGGTAGGCAGAAACATGTTAATGTGCTATTTTCTCTGCTACACTGTTTTTGCCGGGAATGATTCCCCCAATGCCATGAGCTATATTAGCATTAATTTTTGGTTATTGTTATTAGGCATTCTTTCCACGTGTACAGACACCGTGTTTAACTCCCACTAACCGTTGTCTTAACCTGCATTCATAATTTTTAAATTTTAACTAAATGAGCAAAATATTCTCATCATCGCAACGATCGAAATTTTTGCTGTCTATAAACACATTTTGTCAAATTCTATGTTTCCTTCAACTTACTCAATCTGAGCTTAAATCTGCGATAGTGCTAGTATAAACTGACTAAAAACTAATCATAATTGATAGCCCCGATGAGTCAAAAAGCTATTTTATACTTTTCAGGGAAAAACTCCTCTTACTTTCCATTGTTAGTATAAAATTTTACTGACAAGAGGGATCTGCTCTATTCAAACTTCTTATGGCTTCTTGTCTCCATATGTTATTTCTAAGACCACGCTGCATTATGTTTCAGAAGCAGGAGAAAAAGATGAGACTGATGACGTTACAAAATCTAGTTCCGCTGAATCCATACACCAAAATACGCCGGGTGGCACAGGTAACTCGACACCGGTTCAACCTCGCACTGCTTCCATTAGACAAAGACCTACCTCAAGTCGCATCACCTCCGCGGAACTGGAGGAACTGTTCCAACGGCAAAAAGGCGACGAAAGCGCTCAGCAACCGTCTATGATGAGCACGTCGAATTTCCAAACCGGTTATAACACGCTCAGCCACCCGAGCTCGCCGGCGAAAGGACGAGTTTACGCCAGCGTCGCCGAAATGAAGAGGAGCAAGAGTAAAAACTCGAAAGTACGATTTATGAATCCGTTCAGTTTCGGCGGCGAGTTAAGAAGGAATTTCCATAGCACACCAGATTTAGCGCAACCCATACCAATATTGACGAATGGCTTATCTAATAATAAGGGACATAGAAGTCAGGAAGATGTGAATCTCATTGGAACGAATAGGAATGCTTTACCCCCACCAACGCATCCTCCACCTCCTCCGCCACCAATTGTACAGGTCATCAAGGTAGATGTCTCAAGAGGTAACCAATCAGAATATGAAAACTTCAATAATAAGGATAAACACGAAGAAGGTACTTATTACTATGTGGTGCTACACAAATACAGTTCAAATTTCTTTGCCATGCACATTATTGATGTGTTAACTTCACCTATTTATTTGATATTGCAGGAATAGTGTCTTCGTTTAAGCCAACAGCCAGTGCAAAATTGTACGCCTCCCCAGAAGACATGAAGACCGTTGGTTACAGATCAAGGAGTTTACCGTCGCATTCAGCCAAATCACACGTACGAAAATCGCACAGCATGCGGACAAATTCTACCTTTAAACCTGGCGCAACATCTACGTTACCTAGCAGACACAACAATAATCCATACGCTCAACCCATTAGGGCATCACGTTCTCATTCGAGTGCTGGTACGAAGGAAAGAAAGAAAAGAATGAACAATAGCAAATCGGCGAGTAACGTTGTGATTTTAACACAGAGCGGTGGACCACCGCCGATCCCAGAACCAGATTACAGTTGTAGCGATTCTGAGGTGGAAAGTGATGAAGACAGTAAAGATGTAAATAAGTTATCTGCGAGGTTGGCAGCGATACAACTTCAACCTGTTGAGAATAGTGGCAATAGTAATACAAGGTGAATTTATATTTTATGAAAATGAATTTGACGTCCGATATTACTATCTCTCGGCGATTTTCTAAGAGTTTGATACTACTAATAAGAATATCAATTCAACGACCCCGCTGCCTTTCTGTAATAACAGTAATTGAAAAGGCCTTCCAAATATTAATCTTTGCTTATTTAACTCAGTGTACCACATAATGAGAATAAAAAGATAATCGAGATAATTCTTTTTTATATTATTTTTAGTGGTAGCAGCTCAGGTAGTAGTTCCATACCCCATAGCTTTAGCGTGGAAGAAATCCAAAAAGGACGATCATTACTAAAATCGTCAAAGTCCTATCCAGACGACTTCCTGAAGAAGCAAAAGGATCTAGAAGTCGGTGCTTTAGAAGATGGAGATAATAGTTCGTCAGGTGTAAGCTCCGATCAAGAAATACCACCGGCGACATCTAACGAATTAAATGATAGATTAAGTCAAGAGCAAAACAATATGACGTTACCCACATCCAAATCGCAAAGATCCCAAATAGGTAAATACAACATCCATATTTCTGCAGTATTCATTTAACAGACTACCTTATGAAATTTGCGACTGCAATATTGCCTTGATGCTAATTCCAAGCTATTGAATGGACATTGGTTTTATAATCGCTTTTAAGCAATTGCTATTGGTAGAAAGTCTTATTAAACTTATAAAAAAGCAAATGAATATTTTCAATTTATTTCAAAAAATACATCGATTTTAAACATGGAGATTTTGCCGCCAATTCACTTGACCAATCACCATCTGGCAGCAAAATTATATGTCATGGCAATGCCGCCGGTTTTCCTAACCTGCAATTTATTGTTTGTTCATGTATTTACGATCAACCGATATTTTATATTTACTAATTCTCTATTAAAAATTCAATTCAATTTAGAGCTGATTAAATGTAATAAATATGGCTAAACGCTTTGCGAATTTTAAAGAGGTGACATCATTTAATTTACCGTTTGTAACAGTGACAACAACGCCAATGCATGGACTTGACAGTTGCTAAATATAAGCACGAATATTTTTAATTATTTTTCCAAACAACATTTTATATATATTTTATATATATCTACAATTATAAGTAACCTGGCCAAATTTGCGGTAACCGCCAGAGGCGTGGCGAGCCCATAAAAGTTTACACATAAAATAGAAGGTAAGAAATAAATTATAAAACGTGCTGAAACACTTACCGTTTTAAAAGCCTTCCGTGAAATTACAAGCTGGATAACATCTGTCAAATATTTGAATCATTAGATATGTTTCCACAGCTGTTTCAGTCAAGTAAGTACGACGTGCAGAATAAATGATTTTTAATGCCGAAAACGACCGTTCGACATCTAGCAATATTATATTTGCATATTTAAAATAATCCTTGAAACTCAATGCATCTTCACACGCACCTTCACAAATTTGTCTTAATATAAGAAAATCGGAGTCTTTTTCTAAAACACTTTCAAATTTTCGAATTACTCATCAATTTGTTTCGCCTTCTACAGCGCATAACTGTGCGTGAACATCATTCACAATTTGAACCGAATCCACTAGCGACATCGAAACATTTTGTAATTTTTCTATTCCCTCCGCTAGTCCGAAATAATTGTTGTGAATGGTTTGTAAATCTCTTTTAACCTGACTATCTTGAAATATTTCCTGGCTTTTCTTGATTGCTGCAGCTTCTATCGGATTGAATTTTAAAACTACCTTCTTTACTTGATCAAAATATTTGTTGTAGTAAAACGCAGCCTGCAACCACGTTCCCCAACGTGTAACAATCGGCTGTGGTGGTTCAGGTAAATCAGGACACAGTTTGTGAAATAGTCGGGTACGTTTCGGGGACTTTAGAAACACTGCCTTTGTACTAGCAGTCAATGCATTTACTAGCGGAAAACATGTATGTGCTGCAAGATTTAGAGTATGGATTTTACACGTTACATGTAAAAAGTTATCACTGTGTTCTTTAAGAGATCAGCCCAAAGAACGCTTGTTTGCGGCACCATCACTCATAAACATTAAAAGTTGCTTACTTGAAACTTCAAATTTGTTCAATGAGTCCAACACCACCTTTAAAATCTCATCGGCAGTACAATTTATAACTCTTTTGGAAGCAAGTGAGAAGGAGGATGACGGTCGATGTGGTTCCATTGTACGTACCATTACATTAACCACAGAATGTTTTTGACGATCTGTTGTTTCGTCCACACACAACCATAATTTTTTATCTTTCAGTTCTGTTTTCATTCTTTTTTCTATATGTTCACGAGCAAATGGCACTACATTTCATATCGATGTCCGGCTAGGTAATTTACAGTCCGCATATTTATTCCAGAAGGAGACACATGCTTCTTTGTCTAGTAAACGAAACGATAGATTACATAAAATAAGAGTAAATCAAATGTAAATTTTTCTTGGTCTCGTATGCCACTTTTTGCAGAAGAATGCTGTTTGCTTTCGATGTGACGTTGTCAATGGCTTCTGGACCAACACATTAAAGGGATTTTACAAACTAGACATTGAATTTTAGCGCCATCAAAAATTAAGTCCGGCATGTCCACTATAAAGTTTTTAACTGTGTCTGCCATTGGTCGTTTTTGCAACGTACCTAACTGCGACATTTTTAAAGCAAACATAAGCGTACAATTACGAAATAAGTTACGACAGCCTACATATACACAGAACTACTCGCATACAGCATCGATTTAGTACTGACGCTGTGAACGCGTGAAATAAATAATCGCTGACTCCGCACCACATATCTACTACACTAACTGTTACCGCTGTTTGCCCAGACTAACTATAAGTTAAAATAAAGTTCTGCAAGTGAAATTAACGGTAGATGAATACATTAGGTTTGACGGCGTTAGCTACCTTTAAAAATCCGCATAAGGAATACCGTAATTGTAGACATGATGCAAACTGTAAAAATTGGAAACATACCCATCGCTTATGTTTTAAATTTATTTAAAGTATGGCGCACTAAACTTTTTCGGCAGTAAAAAAATATAAGAACATACAGCAAGCTGTTTAAAAAAATGTCGCAATTTAGCTAAATAGAAATGTTTATGAGAGACTGTCTGGATGACCATGTGTAATGTGGACATTACACAAAATATTACTTACGTGTAAGGCGTGTAAGATATCGGCCCTTAAAGAAACAGCGGCATTTTGCAAAAATATATTATATTTTATTGACGATAATTGACATGAATTGCAGAATGGCATCCAAAAACGTAATAGTAATATACAGGATGTTCCAAAGATCAAATTTGCATCGTGCGCTGCGCAAACTAAACATCCTGTATGCTTGTATATAATTTTATTTTGTCTCCATATATTTTTTATTTGAAAACACATTAGGCCCCCGTTTTTCTTCTGTGTTGATTTTCCTTTTTTTCCGTTGTCCTGCCTTATATATGTTTGAAGTGAAGTCGTCTCGATGGGCCCTAAAGCGTGAGATTTTGTCTTTGTCAAACCCAAGGTTATAGGTAGTCTTATATATAAAAATGTAAAATTTAAATAAAACAGTTCTCGGTAGCTAATGGGCTCAATTCCGAAATGCCGGAAAAAAAACACATTAGGTGGACACGCTGTATAGGCGAAATTAGTGTAATATTTCGCAATAATTTCGCATTAGTTCTTACGCTAATTTTGCGCTACTCTATGTGAACGCTACTGAACACAAGTCTCTTTAATTATTTAATTATTTTTCTTATAAATAATGCGTTTGAAACATATTTCCTTTATGGTATTTATTTTAGGTTTATCAAGGCATGCGGTTTCTCTAGCACAACTCCCGCCACCTATAGAAGCAGACGCAGACGAGAAGGAAGAATTCTGCCTGCCACCACCTCCCGAATTTGGCGAAAACGCCGGCGCCGCAGATACACCAGAAGCTGTACTAGCTCCGCCACCTCAATTTAGTGATAATCGACAAGTTACACGAGTTCGTATTGTTGGCGCTGTACCGAAAGGTGGCGTTGGTGCTATTCCAAACAAGAGCCAACCTAAAGTGAAACAAGGAAGGCTGCACAGTCAGTGATGAATAAACTAGTATAAAGTATAGAGAAAGACTAATTATTTGTTACTGTTTCCTTTTGCATTTTAATCCAATTAGACTACTACTTACTACGACAACTTCATATACTATTAACTACTAAAATGTTCATCCCTCATAAAGAATTTCATTAGATCACCACGTCGTTAGAACATCACGTACACAAAATGTATGCAACAATTATAGTCAATTTTTACAATATACGACACAAAATATATGTAACAAGATAGAGTTGATACTGCGTATATTTTGCAAAGCATGCCCTTCTCTCGGGAAAAGTGATCTTTATCATAGATGGTTTTCGTAAAACGTTTCGAACTCTAAATTGCAAAGGATGAAAACGTATAATGTCGGGACACACAACTCCTTTTTGTACAATACCTGGTTTTCTCACTACGTGCACTAGAACACATACCTAAATCGATCCGTCATATTTGTTGTAAAAATTAAATCCTGCCAACTTGTATTATTACTATTTTTGAAAGTAAATGTAAATTACATTCAGAAAAGAAGGTATCTTTCCGCGTTGACAACTATTTTATAAATTATTTATGCATGAATTTATATATTAAAGATATAGGATATTTGAAGCGCTTTGCTAATATAGAATTTCCAATAATAAACGAATATTTTAGACAACGGTGTGACGTATGTTTCGAATATGTTCATTATTTAAATTTAATATACACGAAAATGTTAAAAGGGGAATTTTATATTATCACTAATGCTTTAAATTTCTTTAAAATATATACATATATACGTGTATTTGTAAAACGAGGTAGCTTGTCAGTAACCCTTCATATACCTCCATTTATCGAGATTATGCAAATGGTTTATTAACTCAATGATATTAGGATATGTAAATAAAACGATGATAATAATGATATTGACTGGCCTAAGTTTACTAACAAGGTTCAATAATCGAAATTAAAGGTATTGCGGACTAGAATTTTGTCAATGACGAATGCAGGACCATATTAAAGACTTCTTTGCAAGTTTTTTTCTTTGATATACACATGCTATGCCAAAAAACACCATTTTCATTTTTACATTACAGAAGATAGACTTCCATTTCATTTTATAAAGATTGCACCAAAGCAATAGAAAATTGAAGTTTACAAAACAAAATATAATCTAACATTATTTGCATAGGAGTTTATATTTCCTCATCATTCTCTTCATTTCCTCTAATTTTCTTATCATTGATTTAAATACAATTATTTAACTGAATATATGTAGCGTATTTTGCTTGGCATAATCTATAATACTTTCGGATATTAACCTATTTAAGAGATGAAATTATAAACATTCATGTATCGATAAAAAAATGTTCCAAATTAGCTAGAGTCATTAGAAGTCTGGCAAATTAAGATTTACTGGAAATGGTAGTGATATTTGTGTTGCCAATACAATTAAAAGCTTTCTTTTCATTTCATCACTTCTAATTTCAATATTGCAACGGTCTTATTTATTTTATACTGCATTCGTTATTGGTGAAGCTACCATTACGTCTTATTTGTTGTGTATAAAATGCTCAAAAAAAAGTAAGATGCCTAAAGATGCTAGGACGAATTCAAGCTAGTAATAATTAATGAAAATTAACTAACATATGCACAATGTAAATAGATGTCCTAATGCTACTTATTATTATCGCGGGAAAAGACAGTTTCTGTATGATATGTTTTGTACGTTAACTGTAAGGGCACAGATTATATAGATGCGAAACTCTTTGTCGGCACGTTTGATTTTTGTGATTCAATTTTTATAACCTTGAAGTAGAAACGCCGTGTTAATAGTGTGCGTGCGCCAAATTCGAATTTACGATATACATATGCAGTACATATTCGCTATTTTAATTTAAGAATATTTCACAATTAAGGTACAAAATCGATTAAACAAAAAGGTAGACATACCTATAAAGCAGGTAATAATTCAATATAATGACACATTAGAGAGAAATTTACACAAAGAACCACTTAGTGACCGAAACAATAAGTTATCATCACAGTGGGAAAAGATGTGCATTAAAATAAACACAAAATAGTTACAATTTATTTATTTATAAATGTTTTAAGTTTAAAAGCTTATAGTTCATTCACGTTAAGAATGCAGTAAATAGCACGACGATCGGCGTCCATATTACACCGGGGAAATTTACCCGATGGAAAAATAGCAGTGAATTCGAATTGTAAACTGACAGCGTCGTAAGCGGAAAAGTTTGGTTATCAACATTTTGTAGTAAATAGCAAAGTGTAATATCGAATGGAATTATAGTTTTTCGTATTTTATGTGCAAGGTTATGGTTAAATTATGTTATATTACAAGGTCCAGATACAAATTTTAAGCCATTAACCTTTGCTTACTGCTAACATGCTTTCCCTGAGGATTTTTTATGGCTCTGCTGGTGGGATAAATACCTCTTCATCAGCCATACCAAAACTGTTGTAACAAATACTATATTATCGGTATCATTTTATATAATTATTACCCTCAAATATTCAATAGTAGCAAGTAGAGCCTAAAAAGAACTACTTGCCTACAATTTGCTTTCAAAAACCACACCGAACGACAATAAAAAGCGAATATAAAACCGAAACCAACAAAAATGGTTGACAAATGACATTAGATATCAGTGATATTTCGTTTTATCCAACTTAATTTCATTTACTGAATAAAATGCTTTTTGTGTGTCTGAATTTGCCTCGTCTATTACCCAATCACGAGCTAGGAATTCCTCGCCTTTCTATACTATCGCTGTAATCTTATAATGAATAAAATATAGATTGCTTTTCATTTTAATGTTGAAAAAATTCTGAATCGAAGAAACAAATTTTATAAATACTCCCGTGGAAAATTACTACAAGGATGATTAAATGCTATAATCTTTAGTAGTAATTAAAAAAAAACTACTTGAGGATTTGTAGTTAAGTTATAGAAGTTTTCAAGAAATATGTACATTGTATGATGTAATAAAAAAATCGTCAAAAATATTCAAATCATCAAACAATTGTGTATTTTTCTTAACAAATATTTTCAAATGGTTGTATAAAAATGACATATCCCATTCTGTCGGCGCTTTGGCAAACGGCATTTGTGTGTTAAATATCAACACTAAAATATTTTGTTCATCAAAGTCTAAGTGTCTATAGTCGTTGTTTTGTCCATTTCCTTTAAAATATCATACATCAATACAGAATTTGCGTATAAAAAGAAATCTATACAAAATAATTTTTTGAAAGCCGCCTGGAACTGAAGCGTTAGATTTCTTGTATTTCCATGATGTTGGCCTCACACTTCCAAAACAGTTCCCCATGCAATCTTGATTTCAATAGCGGTGGGCGATGTAAACGGGAGGGCACGCACAGCGATTCGATTCCCTCCCGTACTTTCTTTGCATATTGTGTACATTGTACTACGCAATGGAAATACACGCGGAAATCGCATCGTTGTCCGCGCCCTCCCATTTACATCATCACCCACCGCTACTGCTTGATTTGGTCTCCTTGATTTAAAGTAGAGAATGGATTTACCAAGATACTACCAAAAGATAAGCTCTTGCTGTAATAAATACAAACTCGCAAAATACCGAAAAAAGTACATGAATAGTCACCGATAACAGTTTGATTATGTTTTTGTTATGAATACCAATAACATGGCCGCTTGACGTATGCGCCTAAAAATGTGAATTCCAAAGTTTCGTATCTAGATAATCTGTAGTAGGGATTTCTGTCAGATTTTTTAACGAAAATATTTGACAGCTTCTTTATCTGATTTAGAAAGAATATGAAATGAATGTTTCGTTACGATCTATTTCTGTTTATCAAAGTAACAATGAAGAATTGTAACGACTTCAAAATTATAGTATCCTTCAATTCGTGTTTGATCATATTCTCTTTAAATACCTTGTGTATGTTTGTTTCGTTAAAAGTATATTTTGTAACATATTTTATATTCATTACGAGATACGTTTTATTTAAGAGTACCTATCGCATAATGAATAGTTTGTAAAATTTTATATTATATTGGTACTGTACTACCCATCATTACATCGCGCAATTGTACTAATTCAAAAATGTAACCGATGTAAACCTGTAATTTAAACAAATCCCAGTTTACAAACACATATTAACTTATTTTACGTAATACACTGTTTTTAAAGGAAGTAATAATATAATGTATATCAGTATTTACTTTGTTCATAGTACAATTAAAAGATCTGAATAAGTTGCCGAAAAAGGTTTTATTCTATGTTTTGAATTGTTCCTTCAACCAGTTGTTTGTTTACATTTTTGAGAAAAAAGTATCTTCCTACTTATCCTTTTTATTATGACAACATAAAAAACATTATTCTTTGATTAAGTAGAAAGATATTTTTAATAATCAATATTTATATGAAAAGTAGGTAATCATCATTATGTTAAAATCCCAGTTTTTTCCTTATTTGACACACTGTTGAATCTTTTAACATATAGGTTTTACGAAAAAGTCACAATAGATCGTCATTTAATCTTTTGTTTGAAACCATCTTTACCTATAAAAAAGTATTGTTCTCCCAATGTGAAATACTTTTTTGCCATTAGTTGTACCTTATTAGTAATATATATTATATACATACATAATATAAAAGAATTGTTTGAGTTGTGTGATAGAATAAAGAAATAAGAAATAAAAATACTATTAAATGTACGTAAAACTAAATAGAAATTGTTCGAAGTACGTTCTATTATCATATGATACGTTTTCTTTTCGCAATTGTAAAACTTTGTGATGTACCAATATTTGTAACAAACATAATTTTGTAATAATTCTAAAAACAACTGATTTTTCTACTTCTTAGTAAGAATAAACGTAAACGTTTTTGCACTTTACTATTTTAAAACTGAGTATATAGATGTCATACATGCTGGGCAAATTGCAAATTTCTTTTTGTATATAATAAATAAAAATAACAACTAGTATATGTGTAGTTTTATTTAAGTAATATTCTTTGAAAAATAAAATGATAAACCATCTCTATAATTGGACTGAATTTGACACTGTTTAACCCAAGCGATTTTGTGGAAACTAAATTATTTGTTTTTAGTATCTTAATAGTGTCTTAAATGAGGTGGTAAAACCTTCACAGGTTAGATTTGTGCATGATTTGTGTTTCGAACGTCATGGCTTCGTATACAACAGAAAAAAATGTTCAATGCATCTTGGTTGAACCAATGAGGAGATACAAAATGAATATCAAGCATATATTACCCTCTTTTCCTTTTACAATTTTTCAAAATGTAGAATTAATTTTCTAAAATTTTCTTAAATAGGATACTTTTCTCGGTATGGAACATGTGTTTGCTGGTATAGCTTTTCTGCAACCCTAGATTGCACAGTGTACGTCCATTTCTATTCAAAATCTACAGTTTATGTTTTATAAATATATAAGGCTACAATATTTATTAATACGTTGACATGACATAAATGCTATTTTTTACATTTCTACATTTTAGTTACCATCGTAATATAACTATCATATCCCTGGTATTTAATGAAGGCTTTCACTGGATCAGTCTTATTGATGACTGATCTTTCCAAAGTTTGGAGTTAAAATGTTTAACTGCTTTTTAAGATTCGAAATTAAAAAAAGATTGGAGTTTTCGAATCCCGAATCTTTTTCGAGAGTCAAGGGATTCAAGAATTCAAAACTCCCATCCCTAATATAAAGGATAAGAAACGATAGTGCACGTCTAATATATAGGTGTTATATATGATATAGTTACAGTAAAATAATAAAAGTAGTGTTATAATGGGAAAGTGGTTTTATTGTTATAACTAGTATTAACAATTACGTCCGCAATACAATTTTCTGGTCACTTATGTATATTTGCTTGTTTTCTTTCATGGTGGTCCCCGTAGCTCGCCTGATGATATATTTTTGAACATGAAACCGGTCGCCTGATAGTTAATAGAATTTGTGAGAAAATTGGATCTGTTTTTTATTTGCCTTCATTAATATAATTTAACAAAAAGAACTATAAGAAAAACCGACGAGTTTATACAAAAGGAATATCAAGTGCATGTAATTTGCTCCGTATATATTTCCTGCTAGTTATGGTATCCACCTAGTGTTTCAATATTGGAAGCTTCGGGGTTTCTTTGTTCTCTTGCAAACGAATGATATTGTTGTCAAAAGTCTTCTTGCTTCTTTCCAAAACTCGTGATGTGACGAATCTTCTTTAATTTGACATCGCAATGGATGTTTCTCGTCCGAAAATCTATTACCATTGAAGCTATCGAACAGATTATTATGTCATATCTACAGCTCCTTTAGGAAGTATTGTTGGTCCTGGAACCAAAGAACAGTTAAGCAAGAAATGTAGATTAAAAAAAGTCTTACCAGAATCAATTAAGTACTGCATAAATCCTTCAACGGTTCTACTGAAAACTTGTGAGCACCAACTCACTTTCATTTTCTATATTTTATCTGGGATCACATGATCCGTTAGTTTAGATAAAGTGCTGAGATACTGAGCAGGTTTATCGCAGCTACATTGAATGCACCCTGTTCAGAAGCTTGCAATTGGCATTAAATTTGAAAATTAAAAATCGAAACCCGAAATGTATTCTGAAAAAAAACTTATTAAGTATATTTAACACTTTTTCGCATAAGATTTACTTATTCTATTAACTTTAATCTACACCGAAATAAAATTATGCAGGTGCGTACCAAGATACAACGAACACAGGTTGTAAATTTATCTAGCTTATTAATATATTAAATAGTAATATTATTAATATCGCTTTCCCGACAAAAACGTTAACACATTTCTGAATTAGTGTAGAATACCACTTTATTTTACTGGGTAGACTAATATTGCAATGCATTCATTGAAATTCAGGAATTGCTATATATAAATATTTGATTTACTTAACTATTTTCAGTAATTTTGTCTTAAGTACATCATTTTTATAAAAAAACTTGATATATTTTAAAATGAAGAAGTAATTATTAAGTGGCATATATCGTGAAGAGGAATATCGATAGCAACTATTTTTAATTGATGTAGAATGTTTCTATATAAGTATTTGTGTCGGAAAGAAAGAAAAACAAATTCATTTTATAAGAACGAATTTATTCACCAAAAAAGTATACTAGAAGATTAATCACTAATTTCTAACTTCTCTTCTGAATCGTCACTACTGCTTCTGAATCTTCTGCTAAGCTAATTGTAATCTCATCGAAGATTTTGTTCGTTGGCAATAAATTCTTTTTCAATTACCTTCGCGCGTTCATAATTGCTACGCCAGTCCTCTAATGTGAATGTCGAAAAAAAAGTGTGATGGTTTGTGTGATTAACTTCCCACTATTCCACCGCTTCGCATCTGACTTGAATTCATAATTAATATTATTCTTACTTTATCCGAAATTCTTTTTATCTTTGTGTAAAATCTTTTTCAAAGAACAAAACCGAAAGTTCTACGGTCAAACAATTTCTTATCCGTTGCGTCGCCAATTGTGTAATATATACGAAAAGGCCACTTTGTATCTAAAATACATAAAATGAATTTCTGATTATTTTTTTTGGTTATGGGAACGGACCATCTCTATTTCCTCTATTTTTTATAAGAACATTTGATTCCGGTTACGGAATTTCGGATTACGCAATGTTTTTGGAAAAAATTAATTCCGTACCGCTGTATTTGGATTTTACATTTCTCATGCAGACAATTGGTTTAGTGTATTTAAATCGGGGTCTCTGCTGAACACTACATCAACTTAGTCAGTTTATTTCTAATATCACCCGGAATTTATTAAATATGTCGTTTAATGCGTTGAACGCGCCTCTCAATTTTAAGTTACAGTTTAATATGGAAAATAAATACCTTAAAAACCTAATAACGAAATATAGAATAGATATAGTAAATATCTGTAAAATCATTTGAGAAGAAAGCTCGATGCGAATACTACGACTGCATACCATTCACTGATTCCTCGATCTTGAAATAATCACCGCCTACATCACATGCTATGCATACGGCTCTGCTGCGGCTGACGTCATCCCATACAATTTTGTCGTTCTCTACTTATTACTTATTACACTTAGGAATCTACGGCGCATTCGGCATTGAGAACTCAATTTAAATTTGACAAGCAGTACAGGGCTGGAACGTAAGAGATACGTATCAAGGGATGTATCTGTTTTCTCGGACACATAACATGTAGGGCACAAGTAGGTTTCAGTAGCGCGTAATATCCGCAACAAACACCCCTCGTTGGTACTTCTCAGAGATATTACTACGATACGTTTCAAATTTAGAAAAGCAAAAAGGCTTTGAAAGAAAATAACAGCATTTACGCCTTTTTAACTTTGCTTGGCTTTCTAAATTTGTGGAGTCAGTTGACGGCGTTACTTTTTAATAGTTACGTCCGTTACTTCTGAAAAAACTATGATACATAACTTTATTTTTAGAATGGGTAAAAATAATTTTCAAAACTTCATTGAATAACGTATTTATTAATTTATTATTTGTATAACTATACACGAACTAACAAAAAATATAAACACTATGAAAACCCTAAAAAAAAGTCATTAGAAAGTGAATTTTAAAAAAAGCAGCTTATGCGATGAATACAGGAAAAAATCATTGTTATCCAATAAAGAAAAATTTTTACTGAAAACAATGAAAATACTAAAGTAAAGAAAGTACATACAAACAAATCCACAAAAAAGATCGAAGTATTCTCGACAGAAGTAGATAGAGTTTGGATTTACGGGGGGCGCCACAGCTCCTGAAACTATATCTTCAGAAGCATCATTATCTGATGTAACGCGATCTACGGTTGAAGTCATCACCAAACGACTTGTTTTAAGTGCTATCACTCTTTCTTATGACGATGTAACAATGTTGCTTCAAATTTCTAGTATCTGAGTTTAAATCATTGTATCCATTATCTCTCTCCATTACCGTTAACACAAAAATGGTTTCGAGATTGCTTTCTTCAAAAACTACGTATTCCGAAAGGCGATTAATATTATAAAAAATTAAGTTACATTCACAACCTCCAACTTATACTCACAATTTAACAAATTAATTAACGCAGTAGTTTACGATTTTTGATCATTCATAATACAGCACTCACTAATTTCAATTAATCTGTATCATGCCATGGAATACCATGGAATGTCCCATTGGTCCCATATAACGAATTAAGCCGTTACTTCCGAGAACACAAGGTTAACCAACTTTGACGTCAGCAGGCTGTGACGTATTTTGAAGTAGGCCGTCGATCAGCTATAAACGCGTTTACACGTTCAGATCGTCTCTGCGTTTTGAATTGTTTTATCCAAATTATATTGGCTTTATTAAAATAAAATACTGTGTAGTGATATTTCCGCACTTTGTTGGTGATACCTGCGATGTTTTTCTAGTGTTGTATAAGCGATAAAACCTTTTCTGTAACGTAAAAGCGTGACTGTGCACTGTGGCGTCGATTGTTTTGTTGACAGGTGTTCGCCGACCCTTCACAAGTGTTCTCTGCCGTTGGCTGTCTAAAAGTCTGATTAAATAGCATGTCTATAAATGTTCTCGTGAAATTAAACAAAATTTCGAATAAAATTACAATTAGTGTATCATTAGTTTCGTCCGAATACATGTACAATTACAAATAATAATAGTAGTGACACAAACTATTTCGCAGTTAGAAAATACTCACTTATCTATACAAGACTCGTTAAATAACATCAACAATTTAGCAGCCGCAAATTTACTGCATTAGATGCTGAACGATCATTTGCAAAGTATACAAGAACGTTTTCAGATCGTCGTCGAGGCCTGACCGAATCGTCAATGGAAGCATTGCTTATGCTGCAGTACTACGCAGCGTACCATGGCAGTCGCTCATTACCGCAGTGGTCATCGATACGTCAATAAAAGGTAACAATCTATTATTTTTTTATTAATACTGTGTCTACTTTTGGGCGATACGCCCCGGACGGTTCCATTAGTTTCTCGAACATTATAAATAGTACACGCACATTGATCAACCGATAATAACCGAACGTCCACTTGATTCCTTGTATGTACATAGTAAACACAGCTCTTTTTACGGCGCCTCTGCGGGTGCAACCGTTTGTCACGCTTTATTAATCACTATCATTACGTAGTACCTACGTTTCAACATAGGTTTAACATTACCCAAAGATCATGTTACCAAACATAACCCTGTTGCTCGACCACATTCGTGCAAACAATTACAAAACAACGCATGCGTCAATTCTATGTATACGTATTAATTGAACGTAGAAGTTTGGAGTTTACAAACTTCATTTCTGTCAAAATTAAGATTATTAATTTCAAACGTTGTGAACGGACACATTTAAACACCATTCTTATTCTTTAAACACTTAATTGTATCTCTTAATTATAGCTACTAATTTTGAGGTTGTGAATGTAGTTCTAGTTATCAAAAGTTTTGTAGAAAACCAGTGAACCAGTTCATGTGCAAAATTACTTCAATTGAGTTGCTCAACTACTTATTTTTGAAATTATTCTAAAGAAAAAGATATCTAGCTTATTTTTGTAAAATTGCATACATTGCTATAGTACACCGCATGGGTTGTTGGAATTAAGCTGGTTGCTTATTAAGGAGGAAGTAAAGCAAGTGTATAGTAAAATTATATATTTGACATAACAAAATATACAAAATGTATCAGTCTTAACTATAAACATATTTAATAAAAAAATCTAGGAATAGTTCAATTATCATTTTATAAGAAAAATCTTCAATTGGAAATAGAAAGTATGTACATTAGGAATCTTGTTCTTTCTCTGAATCTTGTTCTTTCTCTAAATCTTGTTCTTCACAATGCAGTAACTGCTGTTGAGCCTGTTGTTGTTGATGTTTCCCTTTAACACTACTAATGAACGTAAGTATCTGTTTAATTTTATCCTCTGTCGACTGCTGAGTCATTAAAAGCTCTTCGCGTTCACTCTGTTGGTTCTTTAGTGAGATCGTCAATTGCGAATGACGGTCCTGCAGCTGTGTTAGTTCGGCTGTCAACGTTTTATTTTTCTCTAGCAACACATTCTTCTCGTGAAGTTTATCTTTAAGATTAATAAAATGTTGTTTAAATATATGTGTGTTAAAAGAGGAAAAGAGCTTTAGGATTTTGTTTTTTTTTGTAATTTAATTTTGATTGGTAGTTTTTGACTGATTTATACACTGAACAGTACACATAACTAACAACGAATTGTCTAACCTGTTATCTCGGGTGAGACATACGACACGCTCATACCAGACGGCACGTTTAACGAACCAACGGTACGCGTTTCTTTGTTCGACAAACATCGAGGACACTGACGAGGCGTTTGCACAAACGGGCGATTGTGGCAACTTAAGTGGAAGCCATTCGAACACGATTCGCATATGATCAGTGTACCTGAAAACATAGAATAGGGTGAGTAACATCCATAAGCACTACTACGTTATTCAATATATTAAGCATTAGTGCATCTACAAAAGCCGCTACCTCAGTTATTTTCACATTAGGTCATATGTGAGACTGACTGTACGAACCCTGACGCCGGCACTTCGTTTAACAAATGAACCGAACACCCTGTATAGCCGTAAAAGAAATATTGTTTTTATACTTTTAAAACAATTGCAGACTATGGATTTGATGCCACCATTCGGATTGTGTTAGCATGCAATTTTGCTTATGAGTAGAGTTGGTCACTAGCGCCAACGGGCAGTGGCGGAGGTTCGATACAACCCTCGGTATAACTGCGAGTCTCAACCAGATCTGTTGTGTATACATGTACGCTGCCGTAAATACTATTTCGTAGTTCTACGTTTGTTTTAAAAATGTTGCCTACGTCGCGAAAACGACCAATGTTGGACAAAGTTACAGAATTTATAGCAGAAATGCCTGACCTAAATTATGATGGCGTTAAAATTCAATGTGTAGTTTGTAATATCCCTTTAATGTGTTGGTCCAAAAGGGATTATCTACGTCACGTAAGTAGTAAACAGCATTCTTCAAAAAAAAGTTGCACATGACACTATGACAAATTTAAATTTAATTTATGTGTTACCTTTATTGCATGTAATCTACCGTTTAATTTACTAGACAAGGAAGCATATGTCTTCTTTTGGAATAAATATTCGGACTGTAAATTACCAAGTCGGGCATCATTACAAAGAATTGTGCCATCTGGTCGTGAACATGTTGAAAGAAGAATTAAATCGGAGTTGAAAGATAAAAAACTGTGGTTATGTGTGGCCGAAACAGCAGATCGTGAAAAACATTCTGTGGGTAATGTAATGGTACGTACAAAGGAATCACATCAATCATCACCTTCAATTCTATTAGCTTCCAGACGAGTACAACAATCTACTGCCGAAGTAAATTCGAAGTTAGTGTTAAATACATTGGAAAAGTTTGAACTTTCAACAAACCAACTGTTGATGTTTATGAGTGATGGTGCCGCAAACATGCTTTCTGTAGGCCGGTCTCTTAAAAAAAACATTGTGCTAACTTGTTACATATTACGTGTAAAACTCACGCTTTCAGTCATGTGGCAGATAGTATTGGAAAATGTTATCCTGAGGTAAACGCTTTAGTAGCGCATACAAAGGCAGTGTTTGTCAAATCCCCAAAATGTATTCGCAAATTTCACAGACTGTGTCTCCATATGCCTCAGCCACCAGAACCTATTCTTAAACGTTGGGGAACATGGTTACAGGCCGCGTTTTATTATCGTAAATATTTTGAGAGTATTAAGAACGTGGTTTTACAATTCGATCCAAAGGAAGCTGCGGCGATCAAGGAAAGCCAGTCGAAATTTCAAGATAGTCAAGTTAAAACGGATTTAAAAACTATTCAGAACAATTACTTCAGACTAGTGGAGGCAATAGCAAAATTACAAAATCTTTCGGTGTCGTTAGTGGAATCTCTGCAAATAGTGCAACATGTTCGCGCACAGCTATGCGCGGTAGAAGACGCAAAAAATGTTTGTGTTCTAGAAAGATTTGAAAGTGTTTTAGAGAAAGATTCTGATTTTGGTACATTAAGACAAATTTGTGAAGGTGCGTCAACAGAACCATTAAGTTGTTCCAAAGATTATTTTAATTACGCAAATATAACGTCACTAGATGTAGAACGTTCGTTTTCTGCATATAAACACACTTTTTCCTCACGCCGCACTCGGTTTGCGGAAACAACTGTGGAAACATATCTAATGTTGCAGATATTTAACAGACATTATTCACTTTGCGATTTCACGGAAGACTCATAAGACGGTAAGTGTTTGAGCACGTATTATATTTTATTTCTGATCATTTATTTTGAGTAAACTTTTATGCGCCCGCCACTGGCTGTTGCCGCAAATTGAGCAACTCTACTTATGAGTATAGATTTTCGGTTAATAACATTTTGTTATATCTTACGAATCTTGTAATAGCCATTCTTGCCTCGGGATTATTATAAATCCATCCAATAATACTGACAACGCTACAGATTTTAGCAATAGTTTTATTTATTCAAAGATAACATTTTATTAATTTTAATCCAGTGAAAAAACACAAATAATTGGCCACCGAGGTTGGATTTAAAAGTCTTTTTTGCAGATCTGCAGATTTCTGTGTTTCTGAAATCAGATCGATTTTACCATAGGAGTAATAAACTGCAGTGCCAACAATACAACTGCTCTTACCACTAGCCAACTGCCAGCAGTGCACTAGCAGCAGTAATAGCGTTACAAGCGCTTCAAATAAACAAAAAAACGAATTGTATCCAGCTTCAAAAATGATGGAAAAGATTTAGTCTATTTATTAGAATCTATTACACAACTCACTTTTTACATCAGTGCTGCTTACAAGTTTACTTCGGCTTTGTACTTAGTAGTCACAGTAAAAAGTAGATGCTTTATTTTTTTCTGCGATCGTTATAGAATAATTTTCAAATAATCAAACACCGATGAGAATACAAACGTAAAATTTCGCATGTCTATTACAGACTTTCGTAGGCCCGGTCCGACATTTTATAAGCCCAGCCCGACCCGTCCCGTAGAGTATCTGTCAGCTGGGCCCGGTCCAGTCCGTCACGTTTGCCAACCAAGCCAGCCCATCACCCAGTTAGCTTCGTCGGTTACCGGCTCATCAAGCCCATTCGGTCCGACAAGCCCGTTTTGTCCAACAAGTACTATTTTCAGTATTCAAAATTTAGTAATAATTTCAATAACGATTTACTTATTTAATTCGAACAAGTAACATGGATATGCTAAAACACGAGGAGGTTTTTTCCTTCTTTATGATAACAGTTTTATTACATTTTTTTGTATGAAATTATCGATAATGAATTTAAAAACATTACAATATTATTTCGTGGACTTTTACGACTGCTATCACTACTGATGCAATCATCTTCTGTAGTAACTAATACTAGCGAACATGTTGACTTAGTTATAAAAGATAAAACAGAAAAAATCTGCTGCTCGCTTAAACGTTATTTGTTGGTATCAAATTATAAATGTACTTACATATTATTAAATTTCAAATTATGTAAATACTAAGATTTTATACTTTTTACGTATTCTCAAAACAAAGGTTTGGGAAAAAGACTTGAATTTAAAAAAAATGGGCTTCACGGCCCGAATGGGCTTGACGGCCCGAACGAGCTGAGCGTCCCATTTTTAAAAAGCCCGGCCCGTCCCGCATCTGAAATATTCTAGCCCATTCGCACCTTTAATATCTATGTTGAAGAAAACGCTTATAAATCATTTGGTATCCTTGACTCAGAATAGCGACACTAATAAACATCAAATATTTTTTTTCTAGAAATCACTTAGGAACCTCTGAAGAGTATGACAAATTGTAAGATAGCTTTGAAAAATGAGCGTAAAGACATCACTAGAAACTTATTTTTAGCTACGAATCGGGACAACACGTCCAGCAAGTTTGTGAATTGTGGAATATTACTAACAAGGATGCTAGGCCGAAAACAAAATTCGAGATTATTGTTGGGAACAATTCAAATATAAAAGAAGAAGAAATTAAATAGATTATTTCATAAACCTGCAGTTCCTTGAAACGAGTTTCAGATATGGTCGACAAAACATATAAAAATTTAAAATCCTTACCTGGTAATCGACATTCCACGCATTGCTTGCAGTCTGAAATTCCGTGACGGCCGGTAGGAGGAACTCTTTCAATAGTAAGGCCACTTGGTAGGTTTGGAATGGTTGGGAATGGAGCAAGAACTTTTTTTGGTGGCTCAGCAGGCGATGACGGCCGGGAATTGGTTTTAGGCGATGAAGCCCCTCGTTCCGTCTTATTTTTATTTCTAACTGCTTGTCGAGTATTTGGCGGCGATACGTTTTGCGCCAAATAAAGATTGCGTTTACGCTTCTGAAAGGAAACATTAAAACATATTTACAAAATCCACTACTTTTAGAATCAAGTCTTATCCCCATCAATAATATTGATAAACCTTTACATGATTTGAGTTCACTGCGCAAATTGTTTGAGGAGTTAAAACTGAGTATCTTCAATTAAAAATAAAACACAAACTAAACGGAAATGATAAAAATATAAAATACATACTGATGTAAGGTCCCAACCTCTCGTATAAAGGAACTGTGGATTAGCAGTACTCCGTCTTTTGCGCTCGGCCCTCCTGTTTTGCATCTCTTTATACACATCGTGAGTAGCCAATCCAAAATAATTGAGGAATTCACACTGTGATATGTCATAGGGGTTGATCGGATTTACCACCGGTTCCGGCGTTGAGGGACTAGAAGAGCTTTGTGATTCGTCTGAGGCTGAGAATGATGTAGCTGAGGTTGACCTTGTTATACTGAAAGGGACAACGGCAAATTTTCTTAAATTAAAAATTTATAGCCATTCTGAGAACGAGAATTTCGCTCATAACTTTGTATATCAAGTTAAACAAGAAGAAGTATAATAATCCTCAATGATACTTACATATTTTGTTTTCTCGCTCGATTCAACGCATTGGTCAGATTGAATCTTCTTTCTTCAACGCCATTCTTGGTGGTGTTCGTCTTTACAGTCTTTTGATACGCTTTATATTCTTTTCGCAGTCTATCGATAATTGATTTCTGCAATGGAAAAGAATTTATTATAAATTATTATAAAATGCTACAACTTCCAGCCAAATAGATATAAACTAACAAGATAGAAATCTTAAAATGAATTCTCTTGTGTGAATTATGCTAGTATCTATCTTCTAATATCTCTACAAACATTTCTCTGCTACTTCTTATTTATTTATGTAGCTCTTATTTGCTTAGCCGACAATTTTATCTTAATTACATATAGTTACGTGTACATTGCATAAAGTAAAAACTATAAGCAGTGACGGCTTCTCATAAGAGGCTCAAATGCTCGAACCTCCCAGCCATCGTCACTAGAAAAACGGAATTCTATACCATATTGTAATATTTTCCTCGTGAGATTTTTGGGGAAAATTTGAAAATTTCTAAATTAGTCTAAATTTTTAAATTCTTTGTGGGATCGGGAGTATTCCCGAATACTCTTTGGGCAATTTTCTAGTGAATTTTCAAATTAATAAATCGAAATTAACGAATGTTAGAATTAAATATGTAACTAACCTTGAATTCGACTGAAGCCGATGTCATACAAACGCTATGTTTATAATAACTTCTACAGGAATCTGCCTGCTCTAACCTTCAACCCCTTTTTCTTTAAATAAATACAGAATGTACCATTATATTTTGACTGATTTTGCAAGCTTATATTTTCCGAACGACATAAAGTACTAAGATGCGGTTTTCGCTATTGAGTTTTATATGAGTTCAAGTCTTTTTTATGGCTTTTATGAATACGTCATTCCTTCTATAAAAACCAAAATGAAAATGGCATAATTTGCAGATCCGATACTGAATTTTTTTAATGCGACGTTTTATTTATTCGCAGTAATTTGAAAATGTACTTCTTTTGGCCTTTAAATGTTATTCACACCATTAAAATCAGTTGGGAAATAACAGAAATAAACGCTTATGAAGATAAACCCATTATCAGCAAAATCACACACTAATAGATTCGTTAGGAAGTTTGACGTTTTGTAATTTTGTTTGTTAAGGACTTAAAGAAGCGCCGCGCCGTTTTAAATTACTGCGGATAAATAAAGCGTTGCATTAAAAAAAAATTCAGTATCAGGTCTGCCAAATTATTCCATTTTCATATCGGTTTTTATAAAAGGAATGACGTATTCATAAAAGCCATAAAAACACTTGGACTCATATAAAATTGAATGGTGAAAACCGCATCTTAGTACTTTATGCCGTTCGGAAGATATAAGCTTGCAAAATCAGTCAAAATATAATGAGACACCCTAAACTTTAATCTCACTATAGAACACTTCAAATTGGTATCGTCTCCAAGTAAACACAAAATGATTCGATGAAAGCTGAATCAAGATTGATCAAAATGTTGGCCCCCTAACGTTTAGTCAATTTTAAAGAAAGTAAGGCAAGTCATTAAAATGCCTAAAAACAGGAATTGGTTACTTTACGAAAACGATGGAGGATAAGTTAGATAAGGGCATTCAATCAGTTTCGAAGAATGACAGAAAACAAGCAGAAACGAATTGGCGAGTTAGAAGAGTCTAATCGTCGGCTATTAAGTTAAAATTTAAATCAAAATCTAAGCACAACGGTTCCATAATTCATTTTGTATCTGAAGTTAAAGGAAAATGGAAGATTTGAATTTGCCTCCGAAAGCATTGCTTATTTAGGATAATGTCCCTGAACATTCCGATGTAGAAGAACATCCTATTGGAGACAAAAGCATTCAACGAATGTTTGTACCACCAAATTGTACCCCCCTTATTCACCCAATGTATCAACATGTGATTCAAAAGATGAAATCGTGTTATCGCAAATCTCTACTGATGTCTTTCATATCTGGAGATGTCCAAGATATACCGTCCTTTTTGAATAATTTTGATTTGCTGTCACCAATACTATCTTTTAGACGCTTGATGTGGCTGTACTATCACGGCTTATTCGACAATTAAGGAAAAAACTGGTGCCCAATGTGGGTGAGCTGCTCAAAACAAATAATAGAAATGAGGATTCTGTTCCCTTAGCTTGTTTACGAAGAAGATTACTAAATGTTCAGGATGCTCAAGTTACTAAATCCCATCATCAAATTACCGATATTTGTAATAACGTTTTTTAAACCTATGAGAGGCAACTTCATCAACTAAATAAACAATAAGGAAGAAGACGAGGAAGAAAGAGATTCACGAGAAAGGTGTTCCACATAAAAAAGGCCTGAAGTGCTTTCGCCAATGTATCAAATGGAGTACAGAAAATAACATAGCAGATCATCAGCTGTTGCTTTTACAGCGCATTAGAGATCAAGCTGTCCATATAAAATCTCTGAAGCAACGTCATATTGATTCTGTATTTTTAAAGTTTTTTAATCCATATGTATATTCCTAAGACACTTATTTGAAGCAGTTTAAGTGAAAAGATCATCATATTCGCTAATCCGAACATTTCTTCTTATTTCCTTTCAGAAAATAGAAGTTAGGGAAAAACTTTACTTAAAACTTTAATAATTACATTGATTACAATATACATAGTTACAAGCATCTGTTAAAATTGCTCCACAAACCAATTTAATTAAATATGAAAGTTAAGTAAAGTTAAGATAAGTTTCCGAATCTATTACAATTAAATATACGAAGAACGTTCTCGTACTAGTTACAGAATAATTAGAAATAAGAACAACTCAGTAGATATAAAGTAACAATATCTTTTCAATTCTATTACTAAATGTTCAGAATGAATACGTATGTGGAATTTATTTAACCACTAACAGGACGAAATCAATTCATTAGAATTCATTAAATGAAAAACTTCCTTATCAAAATGGTAATTGTAAAAACCGTACATTAATTTTACATAATGTAGATTAGATTATAATTTAAAGAATAAAAATAATTACATTGCTTTACGTTGGGAAGCATTCTTCCCACAAGTACATGTTTTAGTATATATGAATAATCGTCTTTACTTTCCGTTGTTCTACCTTTCGTCGCTAGATGGTACTACATGTAATTTTATGAGAAACACGAACTTTTCCCCGGATTCCTTCTCATTCTCCTAACCGGAAATTCAACAACCGAACGTCTTTCCCACGAATTCTTAAATGTTAATCGTCTTATCGATAAACTACCGAGACTTCTATAAATCGTTTATAGATACGCAAAACATAGAAGCAGAATAAATGTCGTCGAACACCGAATTCCCTACCAATTTATATCTAATTAAGATAAATAATTTCACGTCATCGCTGAGATAGTACTGTATGTACAATTATTAATTTATAGTTTGGGCCTTATTCTTTTCAATAAAGCTCATTTGCAACACGCACAACATTTTCGCTTGGGAAATAACAGCACTCAATAGTGTTTATACTTTGATAATTCCCAAATAAATTCTGATTCACCGCATGAGCGCTTATCCATTTGGTGTTTATTTGATGGAATGCAAAATTTATTTAAAAACCAATTTTTAATATGTAAATATTAAACTAGATTCCATGCGTGGTAGACCACGTAGACGTCCGTATATCGAGTAAATAAGGAGCATAATGTACTTGCTATAGATAACAACTAGTCGCAGGGAATATCGAAAGAATTAGTTAAATTATTAGAATATTTTGATTATTGCGAATAATACGAGAAGTAGTAGTCGACAGATATCTTTTGTCAAAAAGAATAGCGGGTAAAAATCGTATAGCAGCTACAGCTATTTAGAAATTTGATATGTGTGGACAAAAATTGTGGCATAAGATGGAAAATGAACTATACGAAATGTCAAAATTTTTAGTATGGTATACCACTGAATTCAGAAAAAAAGAGTTCAATTAAAAGAAAACAGCAGTTTCTCGAGGACTGTACGAACCAACAAAAGTCTCAATATGCATTTTTGAACAGAAAAATTGCTTATTTTGAAATTCTCTTGAGAAGTAGGTACATACCCCAATTAGAAATATACAGTGAGCGAAATAAGTCTTCGTACACCAACATAAATCACAAAGTATAAGCGTTAATATATTAGTAATGCTTGAAAATTGAACAAAATAATTGTAAGTTGCACACTGAAATGTTGTAGAATATAGTTACTTTCAAGAAATATTAGTATTTCTCTTAAAATTAAAACAATATTCATAATAAAAACATATATGTCTACCACTAACAAAAGGTACTAGGAAAAAAGTGTTCGTACAGTCTGCATATTCTCATAACTAACAGACATATCAATTTTGGACCATTCTGCAATTAAAATACGCTTGAGTTCTTCCCGACTTGTTATTTCGAATTTTCGAATACAACGATCTAGCGACTGTGGTGGAGTTTTCCCAGTTTAAGGGTGGTATACAGGAGGATGAAAATGAACAGGCCACTATTGCTGGTCCTACGAAATGGGTTAAATTGGCAAACTAGTAGTGTTTTTACTGCTGGTTAATATGTAGAAAAACAACAAAATTTGCTATTTTTCAAATGGAATAAAATCTTGAAAGACAGTTTAATTTCAGATATAAAATCTTTATATACTATTATTCTGAAATTAATAGTGAGAAAGTTGTAGTGGTTTTTAATAGAGGTGGGACGATTCTAAATTTTCTCGAATCCAAATCCTAAAAGGTTCTCGAATCTCTCGAATCCTTCATATATCGTGTGTCCCCAGATTGAGTTACAAAGAGGGACAAGTTTTTAATTTTTGATTTCTCAAAAAAAAATTATACTTAATGAATTGCCCTGCTTGTTGTGAAACTCCCAAAATACATTTTACTCTTACTGTAACTGCTACAGTTATTTTTTTATTAATAAAAAATTAAACAATGAAAATAACACAGACCGACGAAATTTTAAACCAGAAACCAGATTATATTTTTCTGACGGCTTTTGAAGCGCTAAATCCAAATCCGACCTCAGAATTGCTTTCTCACGTCGAGTTTTCGAGATATTCTATCCTGAAAGTGCAAAAAATCTATGTGTTACATCACGAGGTAATTTTTCTCCACAAAACTCGTTATGACATCTGAAACTACTACTCTGCCCCTTCAAAATCCACTTTAAATCGTTTGAATATCTTTTTTCCTCTCCGAAAAATCGTTTTCTACTGAAACACTACTGTAACACGTACCGTAAAACAAGTCATGCTTCGTGTTCCATCACACTATTGTAGGCGTATAGTAAAAATAAACTCATAAACATCAGAATATATTCATCATCATCTTGTTTTACATATTCTCATTGAATTTTTTATACATTCACAGCTTGAGTAATTTTTTTCTTTCTAAATTCCAACATTGTCTTTATTTCGTCCACCATATTGAATTCGCCATTTTGAATTTTGTAATTCTGAGAGTGTATGTCCAATTCTATTCAAAATCTACAGTTTATGTTTTATAAATATATAACGCTACAATACCTTGAAATGACATAAATCCTATTTTTTAGATTTCTACTTTTTAGTTACTCATAATATAACTGTCACATCCCTGATTTTTAATGAACGCTTCTATTGGATATGAATACGACCGATCTTTCCAAAGTTTGGAGTTAAAATGTTTAACCGCTTTTTAGGATTCGAAGGATTCGAATTTTGAAAAAAGCGCTAAGATTCGAGTTTTCGAATCTCGAATCTTTGAGGGATTCGAAGATTCGAATGCCCCATTCCTAGTTTTTAGTTTCCATTGATTACGTGCGTAATCTAATATCTATAGTAGGCTAATATACCGCCCAGGAAACTAAAATTTTTCGGTGCCTAACGCAATATATTAAACAAACCTACACAGTTATTTGATTGTAACCGCGGTGCTGCGCCTCTTTCGTCACCATATTCGTCAGTTCATAAGTTCAATGGCGATCGGCAAGTCAGTCGCGACATATTAACTCTAAAATATCTACGACCTATAAACTAAAAGTAATGTATTACAAAATCATAAAATACATAACTGTATTCTGCTAAAGAGTGCTACTGTCCAAAATAAAAAACTTAAATGTTTGAAGTAAAAACACAGAGTCAGAAAGTAAACTACTTAAAGTCTACAATTTAAAACAGAAAACTAAATATTTCAAATAAAAGCTGGATTCTAAAATAAACAAATAAAATTTAAATCAAACTGTATTGCTAACCCAATAAAAACAACTAATAAATAATAAAAATAAGTTTGTTTTATACACAAAACTAGAATTTCTAAGGAATGATTTATATCAATAAATTAAATGAAATGCTCAAAAATTCCCCCTTCTTTGTTGACATTGCGATAGGCACCGAAAAAATTTGATTTCTTAGACGGCATATTGGCTTCCGGCAGTGAGTACACTAATTAGTGTACTTGGCACGTGAGAATATATATCTGTCGAGATATTATAATATGTATATCTGCAGACAAATAACATCTACGCATTAAAAAGGGATTTTGTTCCTGGCATAGATTCCATGGTGTAGTACTGTAGTGATAAGCACGCCTGTCTGGCAAACGGGAGATGTCAGGTTCGATTCCTTACCGGAGTGGATTTTTTAATATTTAATTACGTCGGAAATACCGAGGAAATCGTGGACCAATAGATCTGAAAAAGTCGCAGTGGGATAGGTCAAAAACCACGTCGAGAATGAATCTGAATCTGCTACCTCTGTAATGTGCTGGGGTGGAATTTACAATAACGCTCGTTCAGAGTTAGTTTCTATTCGATCGAGATAGATGAATGCAAATTTTTATCTCGAGAACATTGTAGTTTAACATGTAATGTCTTTTGATAATTTTGTGGAAGACGATTTTTTATTTATACAAGACAATATCCCACCTCACATGGCTAGAGATCTCAATGATGTTCATACTCCGTTATCGAGTGACCACCAAGCAGTCCGGACTTAAATTCGATACAACTTACCTGAAAGAACCCGAAAATGCAGTTTTTACAGAACGAGAGAACACTTTACAGGAAACCATCCAAAATTTAATTAGAAGCATGCCTTGGCATATAAATGCAGAAATCAGAAGTAGAGGAGGCAAGACACGCTATTAATATCCCAATACTTTGATCCATTCACTTCATAAAAAACGTTGTAAATTAATATATTGGTACGTTAATTTTGTCCATGAATGTAATTTACGTCCATAATGGGTTAAAAAGGGACATAGTGTAAATTTCTTCCGCGTCTAATTGTTAAATGTACCTTTTTGACACCTACACATAAGTTTTTATATCAAAAAATTGAATTGTTATTTTTTTATAAAAATGTGTTATTCAATTATTTTTTTATTAAATGCATATTCACCAATAGCAAAATACTATCAGCCAATTCTTGTTTAAAATGTTAACAATCTCAAGAACTATGCAAGTTAATGCAAGAGTAATTCCAAAAATGTAAAATATTATATTTCATTTTTTTACGGTAATAATATATATGAATGACAAATTAAAACGTTGAATAGCCAACGCATCATAAATTACAGTTTAGTATGAAGAAAACCACAAAGTAAGATACTACCGTAATACTTAATTAGGTTTGGCACAGAGCTCTTCGCGCTAGGTTAGAAGATTGCGCGGCCCACGACGCGACGTATGTGTACAGATACAGACGAATCGGCATGAGCTACCTACAGCTCTTTTACCGCTAAATATACCATTTTTTTGCATATGCATTTTTTCATGTGAGAATGATATGTGGCTAAAATTCCTCTTAGAATTATTTCGTTTTTATAGTAATTTTCCATACATTTCGTTAACGTTAAAGTTAGTCACGAATAGGCTTGGCACAGAGCGCTTCGCGCCAGGGTACAAGTAAGGTACCGCGCCATATGTATACAGCCGAATCGGTATGAGCTACCTCAGCAAATTAAATTATTGATTTATTGCAACAGTTTCTCCTCAACCTTTCACAGCGTTGCAATATAATTATAAAGATAAATATGTATGCAAGTATGTCTAACTTACGCAAGGAAAATACACGACCCTTGACTGATAAAGTCATCGGTGAATTTCGGGATTTGAATTATAATGGAGCTAAAGTAGTGGGTAAAGTTCACACAGCGAACACCCTTCACTGAGACAAATGTGGAAATAAATCTGATGGTGCAAATTTTTCACCAATCTTATCCACGTTGTTAAGAAGTTATGTTTATTTATTATATATTATTTATTGAAGTCGTATTAAAATTAACATAACCTTAATTTTAAAAAGCAATCAGTATACATACATATATTCGTTATTTCTGAAAAACAAAAGTGCTTTTTACTACATACCTATAGTTACTCGTACATTCACGGTATTAAGTACAACAGATTTTTGAAGAAACTACTTTGTTACTTAATATATTTTGGCTTCCGTCGGTGAATTATGAAAATTTGTAATTTTCCTTGGAATTTCCGACGTAACTCAACACTTAAAAAAAGTTCGTCCCAGTAAGGAATCGAACCTGACACCTCTCGCTTGCCGGACAGGCGTGCTAACCACTACATTACGGGGACCTTGATGCCAGGAGCATTCGCTTTTTAATACCTGGTTATTTTTATCTGCAAATATATCATAACATTTTGACAGACAATTTTTAATTTTTACATGTCAAATACACTAATTAATTAATATATTTTAGTTTCCGTCGGTGCATTATGAAAATCTGTATCTCTGGGTGAATTATAAAATCTGTAATTCCTTTGGAATTTACCGGGATGAGACTTTTTCAAATATTTAAATACGTCGGAAACTCCAAGGAAATTACAGGTTTTCAATTCACTCACGGCAGCCAAAATACATTAATCACTTAGTGTGTTTAGCATGTAAGTATTAAAAATTGTCTGTCGAAATATTATGATATATTTGCAGATAAAAATAACGACTAGGTATTAAAAAGCGAACGTTCCTGGAGTCAAGGTCCTTGTGATGTAGTGGTTAGCACGCCCGTCCGATAAGCGGGAGGTGTCAGGGTCGATTCCTTGCCGAAACGAGATTTTTTCAAGTATTTAATTACAATTTACTTTGTTTACTTTTTACAGCTATTACATTATATACATAACAATTGCCGTTTTCAAACGAAAAATGGTAATAAAAACACTTCAACGTATGCACATATTCGCTTTATTTACCAAACATTTTTATTGCGTCAGTTTTTATTTTCTTACTCTTTATTTATAAAACACCCGATCCGCGACCCATGCGATTAATCCGATTCTGTCGCGAAGACCGATTATGCCAGGCCTAGTAATAACCAACAATATTTTTGGGGAACTTTTACTTTAACGAACTTCAAAATCTCGTATACAATAATATCTTTTTCAAATTCAGTCTCTATTGATATCGTTTTAATATAAATTAGTTCTTCAGAAACATAAACGTCAAATTCATTTTCGGTTTTTCTAATCTTTTTACCTACATCCTGCATACACACAAAGGATTAGATACAGATCTATTGACTTCTGACTAAAAATAAGATTTATCATTCAGATAAAAAATATGTGTTCCCCAATTCTTTCCACTGAATCTACTTCAACTCTCAGAGGCTAATATCATGCCAATTAGTTTATATGTTCAAGGAAAGCGAAAATGAAGGGCATACTTGGTAATGAGAAAAACATGATCTGAATAGCATTAGCTTTCGCTAATGAACAAGATCCACAATCGGCACATATATAACATGGTATACTCATACATAAAATTGAGTAAGCTTTAAAACGACCGCATAACCTTACTACTAAAGTCAATAAGATTCAATTATCCTCAGATGATCAACAATCATAAGCTTTATTACTCATATTTAACATCGTGCATCTCCGGGGTAAATCTTTTGTCACATTTCAGTATATCAATCAATATATTAACCTGATATACATCAGAAAGAAAATTCCTAATTGTCGAAAGTTTAAATGATCTTAAAAATAAGGTAAACTACTGTAATCCGTTTTATATGACAAAATAAAATCGTATTTCAATAATTAAACTTTAATTCAGAAAGCAATATATTACTTTAAGTTTCTTTTAATATATTTAAATTTTAAGATCAATAACAACCTTACCCAAAGTAAGGTATTGATACATAATTAATGAAAGTACATCCAAAGAAAATGCATGTAATATGCCTTAATTAAACAGCTTTTATGTTTTTAATTGATGGCTAATTGAAAGACTAATATTCATAAGGGTAATTATGCAAAGGTGCAGTAAATGCTTTATGATGGTTCAATCTATTTATACCAACCAGGATAAGGTCAACTTGAGTAGTTTCAGCTGTATATCTGTTGGAAATAAGGTCACTAGGCATTTAGAAATAATCAGATACCAATTTTATGTATTTAATAAATACGCAACTTTACGTTTCGATAACAAATTTATTGTTTTCTTCAGAAATTAAAATATATTCTTTTCATATTTCTTTTTTCTTCAATTACTTCCATTAATAAAATCTGGAAATTTGTAATGGCGTTAATTGCTGTAAATTTTGTTGTTTATTTACAATAGATAATTCTGTATACAGTTTTGATTAACTTTTTCCTTGAAATACTACATTGTGAAAATATATTTAAAAGTTTTAAATTTAAATTTTATTTCTTTTAAAGTAAGCCAAAATGTTTACTTTAAAAGAATTATTAATATAAAATTACTATTTCCGATAAACGAATTATGCTAATCCTGGATTATCTAATAATTACTAAGTTTCTTTTAATGTAAATTAATGATCATGGTCGGGTTATAAAAGTTATAGAATTTGAGTAATATTTATCTTTCAGATTAGAATTGTAGTTTCAAATTTATTTATATATTCAAAGTCCTGTTTCCTTTTATTTCCTGAAAAGCTTGGCAAACTGTAATACAAGACGAAAAATCGCCCAAATCCAAAGAGTTCTGCATATATTTAAATTTGTTAACAAGGCGTATAACTGCACCTTACACCATTATGAAAAAAGGAATGGAGAACAAAACTGCATATTTTTAATTTCCATAGGGTCAGAAAGTAATGAACAAATTTTAACTTATAAAGAGTTATGTAATGTAATAACCACAATAAAGGCTTATGTAATAAAAATGACAGTACACAAGAAATAAAAATAAAACGAAAGATAGTACAATTAGAATGAGTGCAAAAGATATAAAATTATATTTAGGCCGCAGTTCTTTAAAAAATCGTATGGCATACAAAGTACTTTTACAAAAATTGTTAAAAATCAGAATTGAATTCAAAAATACCGTATAATCCAGTTATATAATTGAAAGTTTCCAAACATTCAAAAATATTTGGGCATTTCAATATATACAAAATACATAAGTCGGAATAATGCGACTCATACTCTTCCAAAATTGCACTGTAATTTATAATTTTAATTATGAAGTAAAATTGTTATCAATGAATATTTTAATTCTGCTAGAATTAAAATAAGTATACATATCAATATTTTAGGGATGTATATTTTTATGTAAACCAAGTGTTTACATTATTTCATAAAATTAATAACAGATTTGCTACTTAAAAAGTTCTACAACAAACGTAGTTTCTCTAGACAACCAAAGCATAGTATTTAGGGAATTTAAAACATAACTCTCCATGATTTTAAATTTATTACAAATCCACGATTAAAAGCAAACTCTAACAAATCACCTGCTTTCTCAAACTTAGATACTCCCGATATCAGCTTACATAATACTTTTATGTGTTTGATTTGCCTAATATAACCGTATAAACGCAACATAACCTTAACGAAAAGTCAATAAGATTCAGATAGGCTGTTAAAATTAGACAATAATAGTCTTTATTGGTGTATACCACATCGTGTATCTCCGCACTAAAGCTTTTGCTACATTTTAGCACGTCAATCAATAAAATCTCGCATTCGGAGCAGAAAAATTAATTCGGTACGGAAATAACGCATATAATTTTCTTCGCTTATATCGGGAAGTATGTTTTATATTTTAGCATCACTCTACGTCCTGTTTTATTTGGAAAACTACGATTCTAATGTAAATAATGGCAATGAATTTTGATAAAGAAGGAGAAATCAAATCTTATTATCTTAAAATTGAAATTACGTTAAACGTACTAGTGCGTTTGAATTTTGTTTAATACATCTAACTTTGTAAGATCAATAACAACCTTGCATGAAGTCAAGTTGCGCGTTGATATATCGAAAGTTATTCGTGTACAAGTAAAGCATATGTTCGGCCGTGATTTTGTAAGAATTGCCATTTTATTTTGAATAAATAATAAGTAAGAAAGTTAAGTAAATTAATCAGAAAACATGGCAACAATATCATATAAACGGAATGCTATTTATAGAAAAGAGACAAAGATGGGTAGAATCTGGGCTACTGTACGAGTTTTAAAGAAAATAAAAGCGACTTTTCATTAAATGTCTTGTAAAAACTTAAAAGAATTTTTTACCAACTAATTAGCTTATTATATTGAGACAAGTTAAAGTAGGTTTCATCTTAACCTTTGTCTCAACAGAAGGTAGAGGTATTTAAACTGTAATATATATTTTTTTTCAAATTACAATGACTCACCTGTTCCAATCCTACAATGACAATGCTCTGTTGGGCCTCTTGTATGTCTTTTTGGATGTCAATGTTCTATAACAAAATAATTATACAATATTCTATACATACGCGTTTTAAATAAATTATATAAACTTACATCTGGGTCTTCTTTCAATTTTGCCACGAGCACCTGCAAATAAATAAACTAAAATTAATTTTGTACACTTTTATCAAATATTGGCCAAGTCATTCCTTCAATTCAAATTCTTTTTGAATTTTGAATTTCGTATTTTATATAACACATTTTTAGTGTTACTTGCTAACTTTTGAATACGGCAACGCGTCTGTCTCTCTTTACTGTATATTACGGAAAAGGTGTAATTAAGTCGAACTGAATTGACGTACAGCAAAATAAATTCTAGATGGGAAACTTACCTGATGATTTCGAATGGCAGTTTTCAGTTGATTTTGATTAGCTTCAATTAAAGCTTTTAAATCTTTAGAAATTGCCATGTCTTCCATTTATAGATATCGTACTCTTACCAACAATAAATTCTCTACACACTAATTGTAAAAAACTAACTTTCGTAATCTCCACTTGCTACATGCAACCGATTAAGCAGACCGGGTACTTTGACGAACGAATGCGAACTGAAGGCGGCACATGCGACAAACAAATTTTAACAGCTGTAATTTATTCCACCTCCAAATTTAATCCCTGTACTATCATTAAAATCACATTAAATTCGTTAAGCAATGCCGAGGGATTTGTTTTACTAGGAAACTGACAACAAATAAACATAAAATGTTGAGATATAACTTATTGATATTAAACGTGATCGTTAAGGTTCGGCCAAGTTCGACAATACGATCTTAACATGTTGCATGTGCAATAGTTTCTGAGGAATCAGAAATAATAATCAAAAGATATTAACTAATAATTTAATTACCTTGAAATTCTAATTCTTATATTCATAATTTTTATGTTATAAATTTACTAAAAGTATTGAGTAAATTAAAGTAATTCAATAAAAGTAAAAATCTAAATATCCAACAAATTTAATAGATTTACAAATGATTTTATTTTATTTAGCCGAAATCTTTTAAACATTTGCAAATTATACAGCTAATTGCATTATATTCAAATTATTACTATTATTATGTGATTTTTTTTGTAAAACGCCCCATTCCAAGTTTTAAAAGGTATATGTAATCGTTTACATAATGAATACCGTTAAAACTCCAAAATTTACAAGAGGTGTATCCAGCCAATGCATGAAGCGCTTTATAATTGAATAAATTCATTTTATCCCAAAAAGTGAAATATAAAGCAAAGGGGAATTAGATATTATTAGCAAAATAGCAGAGCTTAAAAAGAAGCTAAAACATCCATTAGATAAAAGTTCTACTGCAATATATTAAGATAATATTTGATCAATAGATGTCGCTAAGTACCAAATATAGGTACAGATATTTTAACAATTTTTAAACTTTTCGTTTGATTAATTGAGCAGTTTTTTGTACTGAATTATGTGTGAGTTTTATGTGTAATTGTTTAACATTTCTTTTTACTGAGGAAAAGTTGTACAAGAGATTTTTAGTGGCTAGAGATTAAGCAATAACTGCAAAGTGCCATTTAGTTATAACAGAGAAATTAGCTGGTTCTGGTAAGTGTAACAAGAATATGTTATTTAATGAGAAATGCAGGTAATGAGCTTGTATAAGTTAATAAATCTTTACATGGGAGCTTTATGAACTCTACTCAACCAAGTTTACATATAGTCACTTTTTAAGGTTACTAGGAATAAATAATTGATTTTGCTAGTAATTTTCAGTTTGTCAACTTTTATTTATATTTTTTAATGGCTCTTGGCCTGTATATGTGAATGTGAATAATATCTATTATTTCGGAGCATTGGAAGCTTAGAAAGTTAATTTTAACTCTAGGTTAATCTCCCCAAATTGAAGATGGAATCTAAAAATGTCTAAACCTAGCAATCATAAAAAAATAAATGATTGCACTATTTGATATAATTATATCATACCTACCATTTGCTATTACTTAATATTAAATCAATCAGATAGTACAGAATACAATTTCCAGCTTATTTGCAAGTGGAAATATTTTATTAGATATTTTTGAAAATAGTTTTTTAGCTTTGTTTTTTTTTTCTTTCTTATGGATAATTTTATAACTTACCTTTTAGATAGATAATTTACTAGATTTGTTAAAATATAGTAGTGACGCAAATAGTTTCGAAACTATATCATCTAATTGTAGTATTTATTTATTTAATTTATTATCCAATTCAAGGAATAGTTAAAATTTTACAATTTCATACCACCCGTTACTTAATTTATGCAGATATGTAAGTGCAAAATTAAAGGGGATTTAAATATGGAACTTTTCGGTAATCTTATCTCCAGTTACAAGGTCTTCCTTAATGTCGTTATATTTACTTATAGGAAAATACATTTAGGAGTTGTTTGTTTACATAAATTTATGCAAATTACAAAGATTTCTGTAGGACAAATAACAAATAGGTTTCAGAAATTTAATTATACAAAATTGAAGATTATCTTAAGTACTGGCTACTAAATATGAGTAATATTTAAATTAGTTTGTGATCAATGAGGTGTTTTAAATAATCCCCAACACGTTTTCTCTTGTCCTTATCCTTTATTGGTTCTATTTTCCATATGTTATGGAGCGGTACTGCATCATCCCCCTAAAAGAATAAATGCAGTTATTGTATTTTTAATTTAAAATATGTTTAATATTAGTTTAGTGTACTTTATAATTGAAGGGGCAATTGGATGAAGGAGCTATGTTACAAAACTGTCTTGACTCACAAAATTCTATTTAAATTTAATCAATGCGACCGGTTTCGTGCAATGCACACATCCTTAGGCAACGATTTAGTAAAGCAGTAAAAAAATTGTCAATGAATAAAATTAAATGTCGGTTGAAAATTTCTCCACTTGTCAGGATTCAAGCTAAGCATATCAAACATTTAAAACCCTTTGTTAAAAAACTGTAAAGAGAGACTAAACACAAGTTAGAAGTATGACTGGTAATACAATTATATTTATTTCAACTGTTATTATGAACAACTAACACACAGTCACCATCGATCCTTTAAAAAATAGATTTTTTGAAAATTGTGACGTCACTCCTTCATCCATTTGCCCCTTCAATTAAAATTACATTAATTACTCTTAATCTTACTGCATATACAGGCTGATCCAAATTAACGGGCCCCTATTGCCACCTTCGTTATTATTGGTTTTTGCTGCTGGTTTATATGAAGTCAATAGAGAAACGATTGAATAACGCATTTTTATTAAAAAAGTATTTCTTTAAAGAAATATCCCGTTTTTTTTCTCGAAATTTTGAAGGGTAATTCCTTTTTTTTTTCAAGCTTTATAGACTATTGTGCTGAAATGAATAATACGAAAGTTACAATAGTCTTTAGCTTTTATTAAAGATATATAGGCTGGCACACCACATTCCCGTCGCTTTACATACGAAAAACGGCAAAATATTTTTATTAAGAGGCTCATTGGGAGCAAGTGTTAAAATTGTTTTGATATATGTATACAGGCTGACTCAAAAAGAAGTTACACACCAAAGTTGTGAAAATTTAAATGGAATATCCTGTATATTATTACATATTTTGATAGTGCCGGCTAAATAAAGGCAAGTTTAATTAGCAAGTTTAATTTGAAGTAAACTACTCTTGAAAATGTAGACCAAAATTTAAGAAGCGTGTTTTACATATTTAAGCTAGATATTTCTCATTGTATTTATTTTTAGTCGAAGCATTAGACTTGATGATAAAATAAAAATGATTCCTAAAAATTATACATGATAGACGAAAATACACTTTTGACTTGGATTATCATTAAAGTCAAATAACTTTCTTATATTAAATGGAACACTCCGTATTCATTATCGTATTTAGATTCTAATTTTAACCATTTATAAAATTGTATTAAGGTTTCCTATATCATATATCTTATATTTTCTTAGTAATTTAAAATTTTCAATTTCGAATATTCATTTCTTGTCATTTATTTGACAAAAGTAGGCTTTGATGAAACTGACGTTACTATTACTGCTCACAAATATATGATATTTATCAGTCTAACCCTTCAACTGGTTTTTTTTTCGTACTAATTAAAAGAGATAAACTATAAATAACAAATACATACTTTGTTGAACAAATAATTAACTTAAATGTAAAAAGAACTAATGTTTGAACAGGCATTCAAAATGATGTCCATCATTTTCAATGCATAAACGAACTCTTTCTTAAAATTACTGTTTCACTTTAAAGAAATTATCAGGTGTTATAGCACGAAACGCTGTTCTTATTCGGTTTTTCATATTGTCAGATGTGGTTGGCGATATATCAAACAATATTTTTGATATATCCCCACAAGGAAAAATCGAGACCTTGCTGGCCAATTTTGTGAACCTCCGCATCCTATCCATCCATCTATTGGGATATTGTGTACCTAATTCTCTTTTGGATATTAAGTGATATATTTTCCAAAAGTGCAGGTGATGCCTTTTATGAATCCAAGAAATATGGCGCCATTTAAGTGTAAAAAAAAAGTATAGTCCTACCATACGCGTTCCATTAAACCCCAAACATTAGCAGATCATCTGTGCTGACCTTCCAGGGTGCTAAGATATTGGGATTTTCATCACTGCAATAAGGTTTTTGTAGCATGTCTTCCAGACGGCATTTAACATATTTGGTAGACCACTTCTGGTGTCCCAGGTGTTCGGAATGACCTCTTACTATGGTATTATATCCTTCACACGGGGCACTCTACAACGAGGGGCTGGTAAATCCCGTGGTTCCACCAACACACGGGCAAACAAAGGATTTGTTGAACTTTCTCTTCTTTCCTAAGTTCCCGTCTACAGCTCGCGTAAATGCTGGATTACTGTTGTTATTTGGAGGTCTTCACGCAGCTGGTTGTTTATACCATGGAGCTGAGACCAGCATTCTCAACATCTTGTTCTGTATGATCTCGTTTTTTTCAAATGCGTTTTCGCGGCTGTCAACAATGTTAGTGCTCTACAGGTGAAAATTGAACGCAGACATGTCTCATACAGGAACAATCTAATCAATTCATAAGGCGGCAGTGCTCTCTTCTTGTTAAATCTAACGGCTGTACATTTCTCCTCGTTTACTCGGAGTCGCCAACCAAGCAACCATTCAACCAGACATCCAACGCCCGCTGCAGCCGCCTCAACAATAACTTCTCATTTCCATACGTCGAGTAAATCGCTATATCGTCAGGAAGTATTGTAAGCTCGACTTTGGGGGTACGAGGAACACCGTATGTATGAAGAATAAATAGCTCTGGCACCAACAAGAAGCCCTACGGGATACCAGATAGAATCGGTCTCTTGGAGGAAAACGCCGAACAACACTTAATCGAGAAGGTTTGCCCCGCAGGTATCACTCAATCAGTAAAACCAATACCTCACCTATTCCAGCCCCTCTCATTTTGTGGATCAAGCCGCGGTGCCAAACCGTATCAAAAGTTCAGGAAATGTCCAAGAATACCGCCCCAACTGTCTTCCTTGTTCGAAAGCGTTCCTAACCGATTCCAACAGACGAAGCAAACGACTGCGTGCTTCCGGATGGTCGGAAAAAGGGCCAGTTTTAATACCGAATTAAAGAGGAGCAATAGAAAGTCAAGCCCCACATTAGGGAGAGACTTAAGAATCCTGTTGGGAATGTCGTCATACCCTGAGACCTTGTTGATTTTTAGATGCTTAATATTATTCTTCAGTTCATCCTAAGAGACCTCGTCTAGTGGCTCATCTGTATTCTGGTGAGTAAAATCGCCAACCGTCCCATCCTCAACAGGATCCCATCGGGGTTCTGTCCCGAGCACATATCCTCCATTAGATTTGCGTGAACATTTACCTTGTCTTCGTCAACATACCAAGCCAAGCTCATCTTGAAGGGGTTGGTTTTTCGCGGTGTTAGTGTTACTCTATGTTAAAGGCTTGGTCGTGCTCCACAGCGAGCCATCAGTCGCAAGTGACTGGACCTTATCCCACCATTGCTGCCTTCGAAAATTTGCCATCTCCCCTTTAACTTGCTCGATCAACGAGTTTGCCAATAAGCGGTCAGTAAGGTGCTATGTGCCGGTTTAATAGCTTTCCTTTTGAGTCTTTTTAATGTTTTAGTGTCGGTTGGAAATCAGCTTTTAAATAACTGGCGTTTTACTTTTGACACAATTTCCTGTTTTCTTAAATTCCGATCATCCTGTAGCTTTAATCAATATTCTAAAACTTTTTATGAACAATGATTTTTTTTCAGTGAAAATGAAAGATAATGTGTTTATAATTACAGTTAGGTCCTTCCATAAGCACACTACATACATATAATTTAACAGCTTCGAATTTCAAGTAGTAAAAAATAAATAGATCTTTGTAAGCAAATTTGTTGAATTTATGCGCTTACTTCAAGAGCATCCAGATCTGCCACATCTTCATCGTCCATCAAGGACATTATGAGAGCTTCGTTGCACATCACGAAAGCAAACAATCCATATTCTTGCAATTCCTGTTTCAACATTTCCAAACTGATATCTAATTTGCAACCGAGTTCTTTTAAAATTTTGACGAAATTCTCATAATAGGCCGAAATCATAAGGTTCCAATTTTTATTTAGGACTATGGGATCAACACAAGTGCATAGTAGGAATAGTATATCTGTTGTTAAAGATGCTACTCTGAAAATAATTATAGTCATTACAACTTATAAGTTTAAATTTAATCGCGTTAGTATTACCTTGATAATTGGAAATCTATCAGAGCTAGTTTTTTACTACCATGTTGCTCTTGTATCAGGAAATTTGGAGGCCAACAGTCGCCGTGAGTAACCGCACTTAATGCAGTTCGTTTCTTGAGTAACTGGCAAATATTGCTGTAAAAATCCAAAATAAATGCAAAATCCATAAATTATCTCTAATAATTTACCCGTAAAGATCTTGTGCAATAACTTCTTCTATTTTGTTTAAATAGCTTGGTGGCAATTCTTTTTCAGCAACATCTTGGATTACCGTGCACAATTTCTTCATCGTACCGTGATACCAGTCTCTGAATTTTTCATCAAAATAAGTTTCCTGTAAATAGATAATTCTCGACGATAATTTGATAACTCATTAATTTTTCGAATACAAACCTTTAACTCTTCATCTATTATTCTAAATTCGCGAGAATGCTGCTCCCTGTATGCTGCAGTAATGGCATGGAATGTGGCGAAATATTTTAATGTGTATAACGCCGTATCTAGATCTAAACCTGAACTTCTCTCCAGTGGCTTAAATCCTTGATAGCTTAAATCTTCTAAAACAATAAAATCGGTTTTACCGTCTACAAAGGTCGCCAAACATAATGGAATGGAATCAAAATGTTCTGACAACTTCTTTGATTTTTGGAATGCATCCAATTGCGGCCATACCTAAAAATTGATTCTTGATTTCACATGTAATAAGTTTTTAAGTGAGAATTATTAGTAACCTTGTTATAGAAACTTATTTCTGTTCTAAAGAAGTCTAATGAACGAAATGATTTCGCTCTAGTCTGAGATTGTGGAACGGCCTTAACGATGACGTGTACTTGGAAATCATTAGTGTCATTAGCATCATCAAATCTAAAATTATTAAAGCATTAAAAGAAATAGGCACATTTAATAAAGAAAGGATTTCAAAAGCTCCTTTTGATCATTCATAAGCTAGTGAAGGGAAACTGCAAGTTAATAAACAGTAATGTCAAATGTTGCAAGAATTTAAACTTCTGAAATGTACTATCACTTAAGCATAAAAATCTGGGACAAGCGACATTACCCATTTTAAATCTGTCTCTTGTAAACTATGAAAAAATATGTCAAATTGTCAGTGTCAATTGTAAATGGACAAGTCATTGTCACAAGATTGAAAAAACGTCAAAATGAGTTCATAAGATAGATTTTTATGCAAGTGATGGTACCATTGCTTTCATAAAAATCTAGGACAACTCATGAACTCGTTTTGACGTTTTTTGAATCTTGTGGCGTTAACTTCAAAAATGACAGTATTTTGTATCTAACCTAAAAATGATGTTTTTCTTAAGCTTATACGTTATATTCGTTTATTTTAAAAACTGTTTGCTTGTAGTGAAAAAATATATCCAAGAATATTTTTAAGTACAAATATTTTCATTGAAAAAGTCTGTAACTTTACTAACTAATATTTTATTGGAATTTGAAATAACTTTGTGTAGTCTTTTAGGCAGTGATAAAATGTAATTATGAATAAATTTTCGTCATGACTTATTTCTTGCCATACATTTTCAATGGCGTGCCATAACTCTAGAGATATTGGAGGACGAGTTTTTCTTGTAAAACTTTTTAACGATTAGTTTTCAAATATTTTCCAATGGGTTCAAATCTGGTCTGATGGCAAAATTTCAGTATTTCGGTTTTGAAACCATTCTGGTGCTATATTGGCTGTGTTCACTCGACAGTTATCTTGTTGATATATCAAGTTATCAGGGTATAGATGTGTTACAGAAGGAAGCATTGTGTTTTTAAGAATATTCCTGTAATTGTGAGAACTAAATTTGTCCTCACTTCTTTAATAAACGCCAACGCCTTGATAACTAATCTAACCCCATTCACATTCATATTCGCTGAGAAACAGCCAGAAGTTTTTAAATTGTTACTAGAGCGAAGTAATCGATACATAGGCGTTTCACCGGAGTAGCGGGCTGTGTGCAAAAAATCGATTCTCGCTTTGTCAGCGTCCGCTTGTTTATTTTTCGTTCAGTATAGGAAACGGGAGCGTGCGTTGTGTTTTGTGTTGCGTGTTATTCGTTATAAATATATAATTATTAATGTAAAATGTGTAATGTGAACAATGCTAAAAAATTACCCTTTGCTGGCACAGTAAGCAAATTTATCTGTGACCGAATTTGTTCTACGACGGTGTTAAAATAGTTTGTAAAGTGTGCCAGAAACATTGATGTGCTGGGACAAGGCAGACTGTAATAAACATGTAAATATTGAAGAACACAGAAATAGAAAAAAGGGCGTTCAAATGAGGACCGCCTTTATTTTCGATTTACTTGTCACGATGATAACCTGTAATTTGTCATTTCGCTTACTCGAAAAAGAACCGTTTCAGAACTTTTGGTATAAGTACAACCCCGAGTTGAAGTTGCCAATTACGAAAACGGTACGTAAGTATGCTTTATTTGTACGCGAAGACGTGAAAAATAACATCAAATCTACATTAAAGAATCAGTTGCTTTGGTTATGTTTTGGCGAGACAACAGATTGTAAAAGGAATTCTATTCTAAATGTTATAGCACATGTACTGAACCTTCATAAACCGACATTTCCACTGTTACTAACTAGCAAAAAACTGGAAAAGGGAACTGGTACAGCAATTGTGAGGGTGATACTTAGTACGTTAGAAAACTTTCAAGTGTCGCCACGTCAAGTGTTGATGTTTATGAGCGATGGTGACGCAACAATGCGCTCGGTAATTCTCTTCTTGAACACGGTTGCAAGTGTCTACATGTTACGTGTAAAGTGCATGCTTTACATCTTGTGGCAGAAACTATCCGACAATGTTCACTCGAGGTAGATGCACAAGTACGTACAAAAGAAATGTTTCTCAAATCTCCAAAACGTCTTTGATAATTTCACGCACAGTGCCCTGGTATTCGTGAACCACCATAGCCGATTCTTACACGTTGGGGAATATGGTTGCAGGCAACTCTTTATTATGCCGAATATTTCAAACAAGTAAAAGCTATTATTCTACAATTCAATTACAAACTATTCGTAAAAACTATAGAGAATTACATGACTCAATAGAACTATTGCAGAATAGAGCGTTGTCGTTAGTGGAGTCACTGGAAATAGTGGACGAAGTACATACACTGCTACGCACTATACATGACGCAAAATATAATCGCGTTTTAGAAAAGCTCGGGAGTGTATTAAAGAAAGATTTCGATTTTATCGCATTAAAACAAATTTGTGATGGTGCATCTACCATTAACTCGATTCAAAGAGTGTTTTAATCACGTATGTATGTATTACATCCGTAGATGTCGAACATTTTTTTTCAAAATATAAACACATTTTTTCACCACGATGAACATCGTTTAACGAGACAACTGTGGAAACATATCTAATATTGTCAACTATTTACTACTCTCCATCCAGTGGATGATAATACTGATAATGGTGCTTCTACTTTTAATGTCTGGTAATTCCGGTGCAGCGTGTGTACTTGATAACGCTGCTTAAGAGGGTGAGTGTTTCACAACTTTTCAGATATTATAATTTTTGATTGGTTCTGTTATTATTATTCGATTTATTACCTATTTTTTAGTATTGTACTTACAGAAGGAAGCGCACGCCTATGCCGCGCAGAGACATTACCTCGCTTTAATGTATTTTTCATTAAATTTAGTGTTCTTTGGTCTATACACTCACAAGTTTTATTTGTGTGTAGAAGAAACCAGCCAGATTATATCCACAAAGACCTAGATTTTTGGAAAAAAGATTATTTTTGCGGACGGAAAAATATTCCAGTCGACAAATAAAATGTAACAATGTATGTTACGTGGGATATGTAGAATATCTATTATTTATTTTTTGTTAGTGTCGTAAAAATTTTGCAAAATTTGAAGGTGTCGAAGAATCTTTCAAAAACGATCTGAATAGGAATTAAATGAAGTAGAAACGAAAACATCTTGGTATTATTACTGTAATGCTTCGCGTACATTAAAGGATGTTCTTCATTATACAATTGGCACGCCACCTCCAACCATCATCAACAATTCAATTCTCTTCTGTGTAATGCCTTACAAGCGGCAAATAATTTTATAAAACATTGTAACAGATTAACTTTAATTTGAAAGTTTCACTGACCGAATTAATCAGTATCCATTCTTGTTTTGTATTAGAATACCTTTGTTTTTTATTTTCTGAATAAGCTGTATTTCTATTAAAAAAACCATGCACTTGCTGATTTTTTTTCAAAAATACCTTGACCGTTCAATTCCAAGTATTTACATATTTGCCAATCAATCTAAATTTCTTATTTTTTTGTTAAAAATAAAAACCGTTCTCTTTGAGTTAATCTTTCTCAAAAAACATTCTGTATCTTGTAAATGAGCAACAGTGTAGGATCGTAGATTGTCATTGAACTAGGAAAATAGTAGAGAATTCATTTTTGTTGGAAAAAATGGGATTATAGTAAAAAGGAAGCATGTCATAGCTATAAAACAGCAAATGAAAAAAATATTCTTTGTGTCAACTAGTGTCTTTTGTAAAAATAAAATTGACGTGTTTCAGCGTTTTAAAAAAAAATCATTTAATAACAAAGTTATGAATATTGTGCGTTACTTTAACGACACACTGTATAATTTGGTTAGTCCAATACAGAAATACCACTTGATATTGTTCCTGATTTAATTTAAAGATAGTATTATATTCTTCATTGCACCATTTTTTATAATAAGAAGTGTTTTCATTACATTCAAATAGCTTTTCAAGTATTTGATTTCCTGTAACAAAATTATTAAGAAATTATTCTTTTGCCAAATTCCAACTATGTAATATTTATTAGTTTAGGAAATCGACATAAAATATTAAACTATTATTCAGTATGTATAACAATATGAAATTTTGCAATGTATATTCTACACGAGTGCATAAATTTATATAAAAATAAATTAGCTACATAAATATACGTTTTCAAGTAAAATATACAACAAATAATAAAATAGGGATAATTACGAACTATATTATTTATCAATATATTTTGGTTTCCGTCGGTGAATTATGATACGAAAATCTATAATTTCCTTGGAATTTCTGACGTAATTAAATATTTGAAAAATCTTGTCCCAGTAAAGCATCGAACCTGACACATCCCACTTGCCGGACGGGCGTGCTAACCACTACACCACGGGAACATTGGTGCCAGGAACGTTCACTTTTTAGTACCTAGTTGTTATTTTATCTGCATCTACTGGTAAGGAATCGAACCTGACACTGACAAAATAACAACTAAATATTAAAAAGTTAGCACGCCCTTCCGGCAAGCGGGAGGTGTCAGGTTCGATTCCATACCGCGACGACATTTTTCAAGTATTTAATTACGTCGGAAATACCAAGGAAATTATAGATTTTTATATTATTTATCTATCCTATATTTCCTAAATAAAAAATTTTATTTTGTTAACGTTTTATTTATCGTGTACTTTTAATAAAGCACTTACACCTACGTTTTTGTAAATATAAACACAATAAAAAACATCTTTTCTAACTGCATCAGATTTATTCATCCATCCTTGTTTTTGTTAGTAGTTCCAAACATTCGTGGGAGTTATAATAAAATTAACTACAATCATATTCTTATTGTAACAACCACTTTGCTTTTATACCTATATAAAATCGCGTATAATAAATTTATTAATAAAAAAATGTAATTTCTTTCTTAGCCGTCTTCTTTAGAAATGTATGTTTTATTTTCTTTAAAACAAAACATGTCAACGAACGCTATTTTTTTTTTAACAATAAAATTTTACATGTTACATTGTTTAATGTTTTTATATTACTAAAATAATGACATTTTGTCAGCTATCAAAAAGGCTAATCTTCATTCGTTCATTTGCCTTTTCGATATCTGTTAAATGCTGTTAAAATGTTAATAACAATTATTTTTTTGTTTAAGAGAAGATAAAAGGTTGTGGAAACGTTAAAAATGTTTATTTTTATGAATCCTTGAAAAATTTATATCAACAAAACCGCTAAAATCAAAATTCCATTTTCAAGCTAAATACATTTATTGATTGATTAGTTCAATACCGTTACTAATTGTGTCGAAGGGTACATATACATAAGGAAAGAAAATATTTAGCTGTACGAAAAAGGGGTTAGCGGCAGTCGACGGCTCACGACGGTTACCGATGTGGTTAGTTACGAATGGTTACGAGGTAGACTGCATTATGTGCGGACGATCTTAGTATTACGTGCGCTCTTGCACACAGTAGGTCTACATGCTAACGTTGTAATAAGCGTACTAACGACCTGCATCGAATCGATCGCCGTACATATATAGCTAATTTCACATTTTCCCAATGTGTATATTGCAAGAATTCGTACAGACTTACAGACTGCAGAAGATATAATGCAACAGATGACAAAAACAAACTCGAAAGTTAGTGATAAAGATCTTATAGGATAAATTATTCCGCACAACATTGTACACTCTGATTGGTTTAGCCCACCGACATTTGGTATTTCCTAATAATTAATAATACATCAATGCATAATGGTACCCACTCTCACATTTCAGTAATTAATAACATTGAAAACTGTTTACAAATTAATTAAATAATTTTATATTTTGCTTACCCTTCATTTGCATTTGCTTGAATCGTTAACCGTGTGAGGCAGCCTTGATAAGAATCTCCTTTTTTTGAGGAAAAAGTTAATAAAATCTCCTTAACTGCTATGTTTATCAAACCGGTTTTTTTTCTCAATATATCCTGAAGAACGATTTCCGTAAATCCGGGAGATATTATATCTTTTAAATCGCCTATAGCTGTCATTATTTAATCACTATCCTAAATGCTTCTAATAATTTAAAATTGCATATATGCCAATATACAAATGGCTAACTTCTACGAATGTAGTATTGTTCGCGATTGTTATTGGTTGAAGCGAACATGATTCTAAGAAGTACATATACACGTTCCAATGCTTTTGATAAACAAAGGAAAGGATACGTGTTACTTATCTACACTATCTACCACTCACAACTAGTATTCACATTACTAATATGTATATCAGTAGTTTATGGTGTAGCAGTTTTATCGAATTAATTTCTTGTCTTGTCAATGACATTGGAAGTAATTGTTCACTTTAATTAATATCTACAAGATAAAAATCTACCCACAATATTTTGTAATTAAAATTGTCTAACTATTATATATTTATTACATTTTATAGGAAAACCGGAATACCGAAACAGACAATACGACCTTAATAGTTCATTAAACTTTCACGCAGCAATATAGACATCCAGAGAAAATGTAACATTTCTTTATAATTTTTTTTTTGCACTACAGTAGAAAAGTTTAGTTGGGGACAAAGATATTTCTGTTATGCTAATTACTTTTATGCTATTTATAATATTAATCGAAAAATTCATCAGTGAAATACATATCTTAAGCCTGTGTTACACGCCACGATTTACTGGCCAATTAATTGAACAAGTTATCTTCGATTGTATCGTACCGTGTTAAAACCGCAAAAATCGGTACGATTCCTTGAACAATTTGTCGTACGATTACTTGAATTGAATAGCACATGCTCCATTCTGGCACGATTTTTCACTAACTTTGCTGTTTTAATACCAACCCGGTAACATTAAAGTACATACGAATTTTGTTTAGTGTTTTTAAACTAAATTGATGATAAATTTCGAAAATTTACTACGATTTGTACATCATAATCGTAGTAAATTAAAATTAAATAATTTGAATTAACTAGCCGAAACCGAAATAACCTAAGCTAATATGTGTCTATACCAAAACTGCCAAAACATTTGATAAACGCAATCCAGGCCAATCCATTTTCATCTGCAGATGAAATAATAATTTAATAATTCCCCCGTTCAACTATTAATGAAACTAAACGAGTGTTCACGATTGTTAAAAAATTGTCCAATTTATTGTGGCATGTAAAACAGCATATTTCTACCAATTTCTTGGTCAAGAACTTGTTCAATTAATTAACCAATAAATCGCGGCGTGTAAAACAAGCTTTATGCATAAACAGAACAACAGGTACCGATTTCACGGAAAAGCTTTATTAAAATATATTTTTAATTGTAGCCTTCTATTAAATCTACCCCAAAAATTTCCTTGTTTTTATTTATTTGTTCTCATTGGATATATTCTTGATATCAAACAATTTCTGTATATGTGTATGTCTGTAATATATAAACATACACATTTTCGTATATGTGTAACATTACAGATATACAAATAAACTCCAGAAAATTATTTTCATGGCTCATACGTGAAATCCCCATTTTATAACTGGGGTTGTCAAACCCTATTTGTGTATTTAGTTTTATAATTTTAGATATTTTGTAGGTGTAGTGATTTATTTTAAAAACTTTTAATTGTACATTTAGTAATTTTTTTTAGTGTAGTGTTCACAAATTGTGTAATGTCAAATGTTCCTAAATTCACAGTTTTATTTATATCAATATGGTTATTTTAAGACGCTGTTTTGCCTGTATTTACATATTATTCCAACCAAATAGTATTTTGTTCGATATTGTAATTTATAATGCCATCTCGTTTAGGGATATAGTGTGTCCAGTTATACAACAAATACAAAAACGAAAAAGAATTAGTATATAGGATTCTTGAGAAGATTCGAGAAGGTAAGATTCTAATGAAAAATATTACTTGAAGCAAAACAAATGTATTACTTCTCTTGGATGCAAAAGTTGGTTATAGAATCCTGAGAGAGGACACTTATTGACCAAAATACGAGGGATACCTTTTAAGTTTTTACAAAAACAATGAATGAAAAAAATTTGCAAACTACTCGGCTTATTTTTGCGTTTTACCCGCTTCCACATGGCTTCAACAATAACAAATGTCAAATTTTACGAAAATAGTAATGTCAAATCTCAATGGAGCCATCTAGTAGTCCTTTGTAAAAACTTAAGACTCTACCCTCGTTGGCTCGTTGCATTATATGAATGTGCACGAGCAATTATGAAGAAGATATTTTTAAATATTTAAAAAAATATGCGAAACCACAAAGAAATGAGAATATAGAATTTTATAGTTTCAATTATGTGACATATTAGGAGTAATGTATTTTTAAAACTTTAAAATTCATGTGTAGTATCTTTGTATAACCATTTATTTATTAAAATAGAAACAAAACTGAATATTTAGCTATCGCAATACTACATAAAACGCAAACGGTAGACTAACAGATCATCAACAATTTTTAAAATTCACTAATATTACACCAAGGACCTAAATTGAAACAAACTTATAATTTGTAGTAAATAAAACAAACGTATTCATAGTAACATTAGTTTGATAACCCCATGCACAAAATGGAGATATAAGTACAAGGTCAAGGAATTGGTTGCACGAGATCAAAGGGGCCGGCAGAGGGTTCGCCTCTGTTTATTATTTAATCTGTAATTGCTTGAGCGTTCAGCATGGTATTTCCACTAATCGTAACATATGTAGGTTGGTTCTTAATATAACGGATAAAGGTACTCCGACATTTCAGTAATTAATAACTAAAGAGAGGTAATGTCTCTGCGCGGCATAGGTGTGCACTTCCTTCCGTAAGCACAATACAAAAAAATAAGTAATAAATCGAATAATATTAACAGAACCAATCAAGAATTATATCTAAAAAGTTGTGAAACACTCACTTTTTTTAGTAACGTTATCAAGTGGGTTGGCGGGATGCATCGGAATTATGGAACATTAACAACCCGCTACTCCGGTGAAACGCTTATGTATCGCAGAGACGATTACCTTGCTCTATTAATAACTGTGAAGACTGTCTACAAATTGATTAAATAATTTTATATTTTGCTTACCCTTCATTTCCATTTGCTTTAACCGTAAACCGTGTGACACAGCTTAGATAAGAATCTCCTTTTTTTGAGGAAGAAGTTAATAATATCTCCTTAACTGCTATATTTGTTAATCCGGATTTTTGTCTCAATATATCCTGAAGGACGATTTCTGTAAATCCGGGAGATATTATATTTTTTAGATCGTCTACAGTCGCCATTGATTAATAACTATCCGAAATGCTTCCAACAGTTCTAACAATTTAAATTACTTGTATGCCAAAATGCAAATGCATTCAGAAATGTACTGTTTGCAATTTTTATTGGTCGATGCGAACAAGTTTCGAAAAAATACACGTTGCAATGTTTTTTGATAGACAAAGGAAAAGATACGTGGTCCACGTCTACCACTCACAACTACTATTCACATTACTAGTGGGCATATCAGTAGTTTATGGTATAGGTAGTAATTTTATCGAATTTATTTCTTGTCCATGACATTGAAAGTAATTGCTCACTTTATTTAATATCTACAAAATGAAAATCTACTACCACAATATTTTGTAATTAAAATTATCTACATATATTTATTACATTTTAAAAAACAGAAACTCCGGAATCAACCGGAAAAAAAACTGACAGCGCGACGTGCTGCATTCATTAAACTTTCATGTTCAATGTCAGTCACCCAAACAAAATATAGCATTTTTTTATATTTTTTACGACAGTGAAAAACTTTAGTTGCGAATGTCAAATATTTAAGTAAGCTATAAACACATTTTTTCTGCTATGGTAATTATTTTTCTGCTGTTTAATATTCTCACTTGGCATTTTTTTTAAATTTCGCGAACAATTTAGGTTGGTAGTCTCGGCAATAAAGGGCATATTCAAACATATTCCATAATTTTTTAGCATAATGCACGCGAATATGTGCTTTATTACCGGAAGGATCAACTTAGATCAATCAGGGAATTTAAAAATGCAAAGTGGGTTAGCTTTAAGATTGATCTGATCACACATTAGTAAAATAGGTACCGATTTCACACAAAAGCTTTATTAAAATATAGCTTTAATTGTAAGCTTGTATCTAAACCTATCCAAATAATTTTTCTTTGTTTTTATTTATTTATTCTCATTGAATATATTCTTATCAACCAATTTGTGGATAACACAAACCCATTTTCGTGTACGTGTAATATTTTGAACGATCGTGTAAGTTGTTACGACAAAGTATGGAAACATAACCTCAAACGTAGAAATTGCTGCATATTTAAAATTAGTGTAAAGTGAGATGTGAAACAAATAAAATGAACTGGTTTTTAAGTATTTTATTTCTATATTTATCTATACAAGGATCACAGACTTTAAGAACTTATACCAAAGAAGATATGATCAAATTTAGGTAAATATATGCATAACATGTAATTTAAGGAAGTTATTTAACTGAGACAATTTTTAGGGAAGAAGTTAGAGAAATGTTTTATCATGCATACAATAGTTATTTAAAATATGCATACCCTTATGATGAATTAAGACCTCTTAGTTGCGATGGAGTTGACACTTATGGAAGGTACTCTTCCATTTATCTTATATGAGATTAAATTTCAAGCTTATTTCTATTTTCAGCTATTCTTTGACCTTAATTGATGCTTTGGATACTTTAGCTATTATGGGTAATTATACGGAATTCCAAAGGGTGACTGATATTTTAACAGCTAAAGAAAACTTTGATTCTAACATAAATGTATCAGTATTCGAAACAAATATTAGAATTATTGGAGGCCTTCTTAGTGCTCATTTATTGTCACACAGGTCTGGAATTATTTGGTTGTAATTTGGTTGTATTTTATTGCTTCCACCTTATTTACAGAGCAGGTGTTAAACTAGAACCTGGCTGGCCTTGTAATGGACCTCTTTTAAGGTTAGCTGAAGATGTTGCTAACAGACTTATTGTGGCGTTTAATACACCTACTGGTATGCCGTATGGTACTATAAACCTAAGGCATGGCATACCACCTGGTGAAACAACAGTAACATGCACCGCAGGAATTGGTACATTTATTTTAGAATTTGGTACCCTTAGTCGACTAACTGGTGATCCACTTTATGAAGAGGTAAGTAAATAAGTATGTCATTATATGTATGTATATGTATGCTAGGGTGGCCCATCTTTGGCGACTTTCGAAAACATAAGATGTCACCCCCTAAAAAGAGTCCATTTAATGAAAAAACATTCCCAGTAAAATTTTACTTTGATTGGATAATAAGAAGTGGTGCTGCCAGCCACTTGATATTGATGAGAACGAAAAAAAACAATACATTTTTCAAAAACAAATTTATATTTCTTTTGTAAGTTTATAGGTATGTACAATCGTCATGAAAAGTAATTATAATCCACAAAAAGAAGAAAATGTACAAAATAGAATAATGAATATTCTTTTACACAGTTTGACTGTCCAAATTCAAAACCTAGTAATGGACAAAGTCAAAATTAGTCTTAATTTGCATTTTTCCGGTGTTTAAGTACACAGTAACTGCTTATTAAGCCTGTTTTACACGCCGCGATTTATTGGCCAATTAATTGAACAAGTTCTTGGCCAAGAAATCGGTAAATATGCTGTTTTACATTCTACAACAAATTATACAAGTTTTTAACGATCGTAAATACTCGTTTGGTTTCGTTAATAGTTGAAATGGGAAATTATTAAATAGGAAATTTTCATCTGCATATAAAAATGGATTGGCAATCCGCTTTTGTTCGATATTTTGGTAGTTTTGGTATAGGCGTAGCTATAGGTTTGGTCATTTCAGTTTTGGATAGTTAATTCAAATTATCCATTACATCAATCCCCGTAAATTTTCGAAATTTAACTTCATTTTACCTTAAGAACACTAAAACAAAATTCATAGGTATTTTTCTGTTACTGGGTTGATGTTAAAACAGCAAAGTTCGTGAGAAATCGTTGGAAAATCGTGTCAAAAATAGATCATTTTCTATTCAATTCAATTAATCGTACGATAAATTGTTCAAGAAATCGGACCGATTTTTGCTATTTTATACGGTATGATAAAATCGAAGATCAACTTGTTCAATTAATTGACCAATAAATCGCGGCGTCTAAAACATGCTTTATGTAAAGAAAATAAATAGATGGCAACGGAAATAGTTTTTAAAATTGCAAACATCGTTGTCAAAGTTTGTACTTGACTAAAGTTTGTACTAAAAAAAATTAAACAAACATTTCTAATTTGTCCTTTACTAGGTTTTGGTTTTAAAATTAGACAGCCGAGTTTTATGCTTGCAAAAATAGATACAATAATGCCTTTTTAATTATAAGTAATTTAATAATTGCAAAAAATTAAACGTATCTATATGATCCTACTCTAAAATTTGTAACATTGTTTCTTTTTTAACATCTGGAAAACGATCTTTACAATCCTTAACAACTTGAAGTAAAAATTGTCTTTGTTCTTCATCTTTAGTTAATATTTTATTGTATTCATCAATTAGCTTAATATCCTTCTCAGCTGTGTCGTTTACTACTTTAAGCTTATTAATAATATTGCAACGCTTTTCATAACTTTCGTTTTCACTCCAAGTTGCTGGATCGTTTTCCAAAAAATCTGTGGTAAAATTAAATTTCTGAAAAAAATTGTTGATATGTACTACATCAAACGTATATCCAAATATGTGGTGAAATCCGCGGGTCAGTATACTTTTTTACGGGAAAGCATACTTCGAATTAGTTGTATGCGCGTATAAGATGATTGTGTTGTTAATAGCTTAAAGCGTACGCAAAATGCCATTGCGTTTATAGTGAAGCTGCGATCCTCGGTAAGAGCGGCGAGTTAGCAAAACGAATCAATCGGTAGATGTTGCATCTTTCCGGGACGCGCACTGGTTGGCCCGTTTTGCTAACTCGTCGTTCTTATCGAATATCGCAACTCCACTATGAACGCACCCTTATCTAGTTATTACCGTGATAGTAAATATACAAATGATCAACAAAACAGGAACAAATAAGGAAAAATAATTAGAACCAAAAACGAAAATAATTTATACTGCTGGAATTGAAATGTGAATGCTATTGGAGATCGATAATTGTTATGATTACGGTGGTTAGTAACGACCTCTTTAGATTTGGCCATAAAAGACACATTTTTTTGCTTTTCTTTTTAGTCAACTAGGAAATATTAAAACCGTTATTATCATTTTTTTTTAAAATAAAGTATAACATATATGGTGTTGTTTCCATTCTAAGAACATAAAAATATACACACCGTCCCAATTAAGATAACAAAATTGATATATTTTCCGGTGACAACGAAACTTGGTTTGAACTGATGGAAACAGCAGAAATTAGTATATCAAAAATAGAAATCAACACGTTTAGCTTAACAAAGCTAACTTCTTTGCTTCGAAAGTTAGCTTAAATAGTTTAAGATCTCATTGTATAGTTCAAATTTTACTGATTCAATCTTAATGTTAAGGTGAACTCGTAATTTTAGGTGGCAATGAACGCATTATACGCTTTATACCATCACCAATCTCATATAGGTTTATTTGGCAATCATATTGATGTCGCCACTGGTCGCTGGACAGCTCAAGATGCTGGGATTGGATCTGGTGTAGATTCCTATTTTGAATACTTAGTTAAAGGTTCAATCCTCTTCCAAAAACCTGAACTTTTGGAAATGTTTTACGAAGCCAGAAAAGGTATTGATAAATACCTTAAAAGAGACGATTGGTATTTGTGGGTTTCGATGACAAAGGGTCAAGTCACCATTCCCGTATTTCAATCACTAGAAGCGTATTGGCCTGGCGTTTTAAGTTTGATAGGTAAATCAATTACGACCAGATATAAAAATGTTAGATTTTAATGCTTTTGCGTGTAGGAGAAACATCATCAGCAATGAAAACTCTTCATAACTATCATCAGGTCTGGCAACAGTACGGATTTACGCCAGAATTCTATAACATATTGCAAACGGAAGCTGGTAATAACAGAGAAAATTATCCTCTAAGGCCTGAGTTGATTGAATCTGTTATGTACCTTTACCGTGCAACTGGAGATCCTTATTTAATCGAGATAGGGGTTGATATACTGAAAAGCATACAATATAGTGCTAGAACACCTTGCGGTTATGCTACGGTAAGTTTTTTTATTCTTATGCGTCCTAGATGCAATTACATTGAAATGGAGATTAGATTTGAAAAAAATGCAATAGTAGCTTGTACCTTTTGTGGTTTTATTGTTAATTTTATATAATAAAGTAATTGCGATGTATGCGTGGTTTCAGCATCAGGAAGATATTTTGGATTCATGACGTCGTAACCGTCAAATATGCAACTTAAGCTACGTGAGTGCTCATGCAGTAGTTTAGAAGACTGGCTTGCCAGAAATTCATTAGTAAGGTTCGACAAACGAGTGCAACGTCAGAGGCGTATCGCGTAAAAGTAGGTACGTGAGATACAGTATTATTCAAAAATAATATATTGTTACCTTTTACTGATGTCCTAATATCCAGTGCGACAACCGGGCTTACCGGGGCAGTAGTATTTTGTCGCAGTGGACATCAGAACGTCAATAAAAGGTAAGAATATATTATTTTTTAATAATACTGTATCTCACGTACCTACTTTTGCGCGATAAGCCTCTGACGTTGCACTCGTTTGTCGAACCTTATTCATTATTAACGTCATTTGATTATGTATACTACAGAGATAAAACTAGGGAGATAAGAAATTCAAATATGGCGTCTTGTAGGGCACATTATACTTCCATGGGGCGCCACTAATACCTCTTATCGAAAATGGCGCGCATTTTGAATTGGTGATAATGTGTTGTCATTTCAATTTGACAAGCAATTAAAAAAAATAAAACAACAAGAATATAGTACTGTCTATATCGCCATGATTTTCGTCAATATTAACGGTATTGATATTCTTACAGTTTCCGTTTTATGTTTAACAATTGCCACAAATTTGATACATACAAAAGTAAATATTTATGTTATATGAAAGAAAACTACAATTGTCTTAAGAAATTTCATTTTTATTAATGAAAATCATCTTGTACTAAATTCTGACACAATTAACTGTATAATTTATTTATTTTTTCGTGACTTAATATATTTATTTTTATAATACTTTTGAAAATTATCTACAGGGTCTCGAGTATCTTTGCCGCTTAAATATCTGCCACACTCTTTGAAATGGTTAAAAATAATTAATTGAGTACGTTTTTTAATAACAGCTTCACGGAACACATCCTTATGACGATCACATTTTATGAAGTAATGTAAATTCATTTCGTTTGCAACTGTTAGATATAGAGTTTTACTTAAGTTAGGTTTATAGGAAAATGCATCTTTCGTTGCATTGTATTCGCATGCATTAATAAACAGATGGTGTGGCTCTTTGTATTTAGAAATTACACTTTCTTTACATGTTACACAGTTATTGATAACACTTAATACCCTTTTACGTACATTATTTACATCCAGACAACCTGGGACCGCGCAAGGATATACCATATCTTCCTGACAAAAACAAAATTTGGTTTCTTATAACTTTGTAATATTTGAAATGTAATCTTACCCACAGATTTTGTTGTATTATTTGTTGAAAATGACAATACAAAATCCACACCGTAACTATACACCCTAATTGATACCTGACTGACAGAGGACCGGATTCTATGCAGACAAGACAATTTTTGAGGAGCGGCTGAAAGGAGGATTGGATACCAACGTTGCTAAATTGTTCATTAGAGAATGGCGAACGTATGTAACCTCACTTTTTTAGTGGTATAGTGTATAGCATAGATGTGTAGTCCATGTCTTTAATCGTTTTCGCTTGGGTTGCGTTAGAAACATGAGTGTTGCTTGCTTTCGGCCTTGTTTATATATTCATTTATAAACAAGGCTTTCAGATAGGCCGTGTTGCTAGAACCTTCCAGTCCACTTTTTGTATTCACATCTTGACTTTTTTCGAGAGATGAAGGTGAACGTTTTCCTTAAAACTTAAAGCATGTCGATCAGCGATGCCAGAGATTTTGATATATGTTAGGGGACTATTGTTGGATGGTGATAGTAAGCTCATGGCTTGGTCTGATATCCCCTTCCATTCCTTTAGTTTGCCGTTTTTTCCTTTCAGTTGGTGATTCCTATCTCTCTCATGTCCGGCTGATCTTTTCATTTGGTTGGTGGTCTTCCTCTCGTTCTTATTCCACCAAAACCTCCTTCCATTATTCTTTTGGGTACTCTGTTTCTGTGCAATCTGCATATATGTCCCATCCATCTCAAACGCTGCGCTTTTATTACTCATATGACACTTGGTTCTTGATATAGTTCTCTTAGTTTTTCATTTGTTCTTCTTATTCATGTTCCATCTATATTTTTCCCCCAACTATTTTCCTCAATATTTTTCTTTCCCATGCTCCTATTCTGCTTTCGTATTTTTTATCCAAAGTCCATGTCTCACGGGCGTAGGTGAAAACTGGTCGTAGGATGGTTTTATATACTCTTAATTTGGCATTCCTTGACAGGCATTTACTTGTAAGGAACCTGTTTAGGCCAAAAGTACTCCTGTTTGCTGCCATGATTCTTGCTGGAATTTCTTCTTCGCTTAATCTAACCCCAGTTCTGTTTTCTAGTCCTACGCTTAGAACTTCTTTGATTGTATTTTCTTGTCTCGCCCACCGCATATACTTTGTCATTTCTTGGTTTATTATCTCTTTTTTGCGCTGTTGCTGCTAGCCTTGCCGTTATTGCTTTCAATTCCTGTTTGCTTCTTCTTATTAGAATCATGTCGTCCGCGAAAGCGACGTTTCCTTTGGAAGATAAGTCCCGACCTGTTCACTCCAGCTTCTCTGATTGTTGCTTCTAATAGTAGGTTAAACAGAATTGGGAACAATGGATCTCCTTGTCTTAGTCCCTACCTGACCTCAAATTTTTCGGTTACACTTGCCTGGGACCTTATTCTATTCTCTATGTTTTGTAACTTCATTTCCACACATTTTATGAACTTCCTCGAAACTTCCAACTTCCTAAATGCCTTTAAGAGTTTCGGTCTAAGGACAAAGTCTACGAACACCATAGACTCTTCATTCTGAAACTCATGGCTTCTACTTGTATTTCTTTTAGGGTGAAAATTTGGTCCGTCACTGACCTCTCCCTGCGGAACCCCGTTTCGTATTCTCCTATCAGTTTCCTATCTGCTTCCGTGAAAAACAGGCTAGCAACACCTGTTTTTCACACATATTGCCATTACCTTATATGCTACACTTAATAATACAATTCCTCTATAATTCCGACAGTCTGATTTTGATCCTTTCTTGTGTATGGCGCAAATATAGCTTCTGACCAACCTTCCTTCCATATTTTCGCAATTTTGAAAAAAGATACCTACAAGTTAAAGTTGAAACAAAAATGTGAACATTTTATATTTTTCCTCGTTGTATTTGCAGGAAAATTAGACAAAAACCAATTTATAGGTGAAGTTCGTTTATTGGAAACATGATCCAATGTTGTAGGCTTTTGCGGCCGTTCTCGTGTAGATTGGTTTCCAAACCGTGTCCGCGTGGAAATTGCACTAATTGGAGAATTCATCTAGCAGCATTCAACACAAAATTCAGGAGCCTAGAAAAGGTCACCTGCAATTGCAAGTGAAACATCAGTAAACTAATGCAATGCCAACGCACTTTCAGTCCGGAAACCAAACTACATTGTTTAAAACCTGTTTTGCAGTTCTACCTTTTTCTTGTATTAGTACTGTGACTATTATTGGTTCTCATGAACTAATATTAGGTGTAGCATTATATAGATAATTATATGACCCGGTTTTATTGAAATAGTTTTGATATATAATTCACCAATAATTGAACCAATTAAGACAGCTAATTGATTAAAAAAATGTATATGGTTTAGATTACCGGCTGAACAATTTCTTATAGTTATTACGTCATAGATCCAATATATTTTCCTACCGACAATCCACTTTAATTTATCGTGTTATGTGAAGTTAGGCAACACATAAAATATTGAAATTGGAAATTCTATTATTGCTTATTTTTCTCTTTTTTCATAGATCAAAGATGTAAGGGATCATCGAAAGGAAGATCGTATGGAGTCCTTCTTTTTGGCAGAAACAACGAAATATCTCTATTTGTTATTTGACACCGATAACTTCATCCATAACCAAGGCGAACATGGTACAATAATTGATACTCCGAACGGAGAATGCGTCATTCAAGCTGGCGGTTATGTCTTTAATACGGAAGCCCATCCAATAGATCCTAGCGCCCTTTATTGTTGTCATGAAGTACCGCATCAAAGATTATTTGATTTTGGCGATTTGAAAAGTAATGGGGAGAGTTTAAGAGGCCAACCGGTTAAAAATAGAGATAGAAAAGACAAAGTCGCAAATCCGGAAAATGTTGATACAACTATAAGTACTATTGAAGAAGCTCAAGAAAGCCACATCGAAGTGCACGTAGAAATTGTAACGGAATCGACTGAGGGTTATAAACTTGATGGTAGTGATAATTTATTTTCGAGAACGGATGAGGCGGACAATGAAAAGGTTGACACTGCAGATGCTAATGTGACCGAAAAAGGGAAGTCTACAAGCGAAAATACAAAAATATTCCGTTTAATTAGGACCGTAATACCTCAAGTTCCCAAGCAGAAGTTTGATCCCCAGAAGATGTTGGAGCGGTTTAGAAATGATAACAAGTACCCGATAAATACGTCTTGGGCTAATAACTATGAACTACTCAGCTGCAAAGCTCAACCATTTATCCAAAAGATGTCATTATATGGAGAATTTTTTAATAAATAAATGTATTTATAAAAAAGAAATGTTTTTTATTTTTATATATCTATAAATAACTGGTTGTGTAATTTACTCCAAAAGGTATTCGTTCTTACACTGTGTCATCGCACACTTTTGGACTGTGGATGTCGGGAACTGAGGGTTTAAGTCCCTTGCAAAAAGTGTTGCAGTTTTTTATGGGTTCGGTACGCCTATTGAGATATTCGCATGCCGGGGGATAATTAACCCCATTGCACCATTTGCGGTGGGGGGTTGTTCCTGCGGTCACAATAAGCAATTAAGCTTGTAATCCTGTCGGGTTGCTTCCCACACAAGAAAGGACGAGAGTGGTGTCTGGTTGAGGATATTCTACGTGCCCAAAATATGACGCTATTTTTTTTAAACATTTCCATTGATTTTGTAAAAGGTTTAACATCACCAGGTATTTGAGAAATGTTTCCTCAAAAAGAAACAAATAGTTTAAAGTTATATAGATTTGTCACTTTATTACAATTGACAAGGGGTGTCAAATTAAATTGTCAAACTATGTCCTGAATATTATGTTGCCCTCTAAATTCCAGTGAATGTGAGTTTACAACAGTTTTAAATTTATTGTAGAAAAAGCTCTATTTCAGAAATATGCATGAAACAAAAATATGTCAAAGGATTTGGACACTACAGCGTCTGAGGAATTAGCACTTTCTTCGAGGGGATACAGGTTATACAAAAAACTAGGCGAGGGCTCATATGCGAAGGTTTATCTGACCGATTATAAGAATCCCAAAGATGGGAAGACAGCTCAATTGGCCTGCAAAATTATAGATGTCGCAAAGGCACCCAAAGACTTTGTTAAAAAGTTCTTACCAAGAGAACTGGACATATTAATAAAGTTAAATCATCCGCATATAGTTCACATTCAGAATATATTTCAGAGAAGGAACAAATATTTCATATTTATGAGATTCGCTGAGAATGGAGATCTTTTGGAATTTATCCTGAAAAAAGGCGCAGTGTCCGAAGCACAAGCAAGAGTATGGTTCAGGCAGATAGTATTAGCTGTACAGTACTTACATGAAATGGATATTGCGCACCGAGATCTTAAATGTGAAAACGCTTTAATAACTGCGAATTATAATATCAAATTAGCGGATTTCGGTTTTGCCAGGTACGTCGTTGATGCTCATGGCAAGAAGGTTACTAGCGACACGTATTGTGGGTCACTGTCATATGCAGCACCGGAAATTCTTCGCGGTATACCGTATCATCCAAAAATTGCCGATATGTGGTCTATTGGAGTTATTTTGTATATTATGTTAAATAAAGCTATGCCTTTCGATGATGGTAATATCAAAAGGTTATACGAACAACAAACGAATAAGAGATGGAGATTTCGAGCTAAGGTCATAGATCTGTTAAGTGAGCAAGTTAAGAAGTTAACGACGCACTTGTTAGAACCCGATATAAATAAACGATGGAAAGTAGAACAAGTTTTGAATTCCGATTGGATAGCAATGGATTCTAGATTGCTAGAATTAACGCCTCCCGAACAATACGCACTACAGTGCGCCCAAGAAGAGAAGAAGAAAAACCAAGGTGGCGTTAAAGCCACGCATTTGCCGAAATCCAAAAAGAAAGCTGATTCTATTGAAGATATTAGTATTGTGGAAGAAGAGAAGACTAAGGAAAAACGAAGTTCTTATGGTCTCATGGCCGAAAGACAAGCATTAAAAGAAAACATTTGATTAAATTAAATACAAATATCCATTCATGTACTAATGCGTCTTTTCCGTGGCAGATATTTTTTTACTAAAGCTAATAAATGTTGTGCTAAGGTAAACGCAACAAACTATTTGTTAATTTTGCACAGTAAATGTTTGTGGTTCTATTTTAAAATTGTTTATAATACAGATTTTTGTATGCGAGTGTTGTATAACTATACACGTAAACAAAGGATGACTCAGGTGTAGTGAAATACGTGTAAGACCTTGGGTTTTGTCGACTGTTTACACAGAAGGAATCAATTTAGACTCATTATGTATTTCGACATTTACAAATAATTTTTGGCTAAATTAATTTAACTAGAACTTCCTTTATTTGATTTTAGTGGGGATTAACTTAAAATATTGTTAATAATAAAACAATAGAATGCAAATAATAGTTTATTTAAATATCTATCTTAGCATATTTAATAAAAACGTTGGTACATTTTTTGTTTAAACACAAAAAACAAAACAAATACATTAAGCATTATTATAGGTAGGTATTTATATTTATAATAATAGTGTGGTAGGTAATATGTAAATTATACGTTGGTACATAAATATGATGATGATTATACTCGATATGTTTTCAATATCACCGTTTACGATGCTGATGGATTTGCCACTCGTCCTGTTAATAGGACGGTGCGATTCCCTTCCTCCTCGTACACCAACATGATTAAAAACGGATGATCTGCGTTGAATTCGCGATACTGAATTCGTTGATTTTGTGGGCCACTCTTGGAGAATACAAATCCTGAAAATATACAGCTGTGTTAGCTTCATATGTATTATAATATTAATTTCTATAAATTACATTGAGTTGCGCCCGTTTTGAAAGACGATTAGGCTAGAATTATGGATACCATAACGATACCTTCAAAACTAACTTGTTCAAAGTAATCAGAATGTATTCTCTACTTTTTATTGATTTTGAAATATAAAAGCATACGTCGTTCGTTTACCGGCTTTTTATTTTAGACGAAAATATGCTTTAACAAATGGAAAGAGATAATCAATCAGTTTAAAATGCGAAGCTAAAATTTGCGAAAAATTAAATTTTTGTGTTTTACTAACTAGAAGAGGATTGTTATGATGGTTTTGATGTTATTTTGGCATTCCAGACAGACGTTTTTCGACCTTTACTCAAAATCAATATGTTAGCTTGTGGTACATAATGGGAGAACAGGTGTGTTGTTTAATTGCTCAAGCCTTTGATTAAACAGTTTTTCCAAAAATTTTACTCGACTTAAAAAACGCATTTGTGTTTGAACTGTTCAATCAAAAGTTCGAGCAATTAAAAACATACCCAATCAGTATATAATCCTTTCAACGTCATCCTTTAGAGTTTAATATGATTCAACATCGGGTCTTATAACCACATTTAAAACTAGTTTTACTTTAAAACTAGTAGCGTATTACTAACACTTTTAGACTAGATTCAAGCCTAAACAGGCTGTTGTAGTTACAAGGAGAAAATTGCTCTGGGGTCACTTGAAACAACATTTAAATTGACTTCAGCGCGTGGTTTTTGCCGATTTGAAGGTATGACAATTTTCGCCTTTAGTATTAGCTAAGAATGTTTATTAAAACGGGTTTTCATGTGATTTTACTTCTTCAGTCATCATTATCATACGATGAAGATCTGTAAGGTTACTTACAGATGACCGGCAGATCCGCCGGCTGCGAGGGTTGCCGAAAAAAGTTATAATAACCGCAAGTTTATGATGCTTTGCAAAGCATAAACTTGTGCGTATTACAGTATTTTTCCTGACTGACGAAACCGTCAACTTTCTTATTTTAAATAGAACATCCTGTATACTTTTAATTTTTGGAAAGGTAATCGAAAGGCGAAAATGTTATACTTTAACTTAAGAAATATGACGATATTCAGTAATAAAGATTTTGGTAATCTGTTTTTGTTGTCATGCAAAATTGGCTAGGAAAGAGTGCTAAATTGTTTTTGTGATGTCAGACTGATCCAAAGAGCTCGTTTTAAAGCAAAGTAATCATAACAATTGCCAAACTGTCAAATCTCAATTCCAGAAGCGTAAATTATTCTTATAGTTTATTGTTACTGTAACCTGCATTTGTCATAACTTCGTTCTTTGTGCTCGTTATTATTTTATGTCATTTTAACTTGTTTTGTTCATTGCTGTTTCTCCTTTACTTTATCGAACTTTATTGTAATTAACGAAGCTGTCCCACTCTCTTACTAATCGGTACCTACGCTTATGATAATCAAAAGTTATTTATTTGTCTATGTCTACTCTCCGATAAAGTATAATAAATCTAACGTCTCGCCTCGACAACCGCAATACGTTCCACGTTTCTTTTTTCCTTACGACAATAAATTTTGAAAATACAGAGGCCCGTTTAATATACTTGTGGGCGGCCGCTTCGAACGAAATTACCCCTATTTTATAGGAAAAATAGCACTCTTTTGGTGCAGCTAGATCGCAACCCTTTAGCTGGTTCCCTCTTTTCCGCAAGTCCCGTATGGTTTGCTTCCTTTTGACGCTCTTTCCCGTCTCTCTCGCGCTTACGGACGAAATATTTGAACTTTGCGCTAAGTAAGGATAGTAAAAAATTTATAGAGTGAACTGCTTTAACAGAAGATAATATAATTTAAATTATTGTACAATTTGTTGCGCAACCATGGCAAAGAAGGTGATAATTGTTGCCAGATTTACATGATATTAAAATTGACCCAGCAATTTTGCATGATTCTTGCCGAAGCCATCATAAAAGCCTAAAAAACAGATATGTTATTTATCAAAAACTAATATATTTAAACAAACTTACCATAATTCATTAATTGCAATAAACTTCGATAAAGTAAAGGAGAAACAACAATTAACAAACCAAGTTAAAATGAGAGAAAATAATAACGAGAACAAAGAAGGAACGTATGACAAATGCAGGATATAATAACAATAAACAGCAAGAATAATTTACGCTTTGGAAATTTAGATTTGACAGTTTGGCAGTTGTTATGATTACTTTGCTTAGCAACGAGCTCTTTAGATCAGTCCGGCGTCACAAGAAACAATTTGGCGCTCTTTCCTAGCCAACTTTGCGTAACAACAAAAACAGATTACCAAAACCTTTATTGCTGCATATCGTCATATTTCTTAAGCTAAAGTATAACATATGTGGTATCGTTGGATTCGCCTTTCGATTACCTTTCCAAAAATATAAAAATATACAGGATGTTCTGTTTAAAATAAGAAACTTGACGTCACCTCCGGTATCAGCGGAAATACAATTGAACTATCGATAACGGCAAAAGTTAGTCCACAAAAAAATAGAAATCGACCTATTTTCCCTAAAAACGCTATTAGCTTCTGTCAGATTTGTTTAAAGCGTTTACATGCCAATCGTTTTGAATCTTTTGGAATAATTGCAAAACTTTATCCGTTTCCCCAAATCACTCTCCCATATCGGAGACGGGCCTCCACATATGCCCGATACGCACATAAGCTCGCGGATACGCTCACCGAGGAGACGATCACTCGCAGAGCGTAGCTGAATGGAGCGATCCTGGTATATAGCGATGTAATCCACGTGTGTCTTCCAATTTAGATGGTTGTCAATTTTTAACCCGAGGAACATAGTACTAGCACTTGAACTTCGTCTTTGTATTTTACGGTAAGTGTATGTGTTTGTGTTGTTGTGAATTTAATTAAATTAGTCTTTTTTATGTCTAATTTTAGGTTGTAATTTTCAAACCAGCTTTCATTTATATCTAGCGCCTGTACAATCTTCTTTTCCAGGGTGTTCAGGTCTGCGGCTCTCAGAACAACTGACACATCGTCCGCGAAAAGTGCCACAAAGTCTTGTTGTATATCCGGCATTCGGTTCAGGTATACTAGGAACAGCATAGGTCCAAGGACCGATCCTTGCGGAACTCCTTTTCGTACTATTTCCCAAGATGATGTAAGCTTGAGACTCTGTCCACGAATTCCTGCATCCTCGAGTTCTTGAATTAATGTGTGGTGATGAACACTATCGAAGGCTTTTGACAGATCTATATATAGACCAGCCACATGGTCACCATCATTCACGCCTTGCAGAATTTCAAATAAAACTTGATATATAGTTGTCGCTGTTGACTTTCCTTTCTGATAGCCACTCTGCTTATTGCTTAAGGGATTATATCTTTCTAGAAGTGATATTAGCCGTTTGTGTATAATTTTTTCGAAGATAGATTAGATATATTCGATAATAAAGTTATTGGCCTACAATTTGTTATCTGCTTTTTATTGCCTTTCTTGTGTATAAGGTTTACAATTCCTTTTTTAAGTAATTGGGAAAAGTACATGTTTGAAAGCTTAGGTTAATTATGTGAGCTAGTGGCTTGGCAATGTAAGCAGCAGATGATTTCAGTAGCGTCACTGGTATTTCATCGTGTCCAACAGAGGAGGCGTTTTTTAATTCTTATTCACGTCAGTGCGTACGTTTAGTAAGTATTTGTTGATATAATTCAGTTTTTGTAAATTATCATCTGTACTATATTCCATTTGTATATCTTCCAATATACTATTTTTTGTTTGTTCTTTCAAATTGATGTATTTTCAAAAAAATTCAAATATTTTATTTGAGAAGGTTTGCCATTACAAAGTAGAGCAGATAGCAGATGTGTATCGAAAGGATTTTTATTACACATTCCTTTCCAAAGAGATGTTATTATACGTGTATATGGGCTAATGTCATATTGCCAAAAAGTCTTCCGAATAGTCGAGGAATATACGATATATTACGATTGACATGGTACAAGTTATTATTAACCTGTATCTCGTAGTAAACCGCCTCGAATGACAATCCATTTAGATTAGGCGCTTTCAGTTGATTTCAAAAGAAATGTCAAATTTATGCATCAAATAAAATTAGACTGAAGCCAAGTTATTGCTGGCCGTTCGCTGGCGGTTCATCTAGGTTTACATTCCACTCGCTTCGTTTCTGGATAGTTTATTTAGGGCAGCATTGGATTTTTTTGATTTATTGAAACTTAAATTTGTTGTGCACATCGTCCTCTATGTAAACGTTCACCGCGAAACCGTTTTATGTTGCCAAATTATAATATGAATGCGACTAAATGTGTGGATGTGAAAGAGTCTAATTACATCAGTGATAGTTATTTATCCAGCAAGATATAAGATCTAAACTTGATGGCACACATTTTTTTAATAGTAGTATTGAAAGTCGATGGTTGTTATTTTTGTGCAATATTTCAAACAACGTTTTATAAATTATATATTAATATAATAAGTAGGATTTATATTTAAGCAATAATTTAATTTGCGATCTATGTCCTGAATAATGTAAACAATTTGAGTGATATAAATTACATTTATAATTAATAAGTAGTTACCGCATAACAGTTGGTGCTACGTTTGAGGAAATGAAATTATGTTTTACTTACTAAAATGGAAGAATATGAATACAATAAAGGGGTAAAGCAGGGCAATGGATTATCCGCAGCATTGTTCAATTGAACACCGGAAGTAATCATAAAAAAAGCAAAATCAAAGGGATAATATAGTATTTGAAAAAAGCAAAAGTATATGCCGATGATATTGCATTACTAACAAGAAATAGAAATAACATGAAGGGAGCACTATTGAAAATAGAAATAGAAGCAAGAAAACGAGTTCTTGAAATAAATTAAAGTAAAACGAAATACATGGGAATAAAAAGACATAGGGACAAAACTGAAAAGAAGAAGACCAAAAATACGATGGGAAGATCAAGCGGTTGAAGGCTTTTCGAGGGTATGAAAATTATAGTACCATCAAGAGATGAATGCTACAGTATTCGAAGAATGGTTTGCTACATTATTGAATAATCTGGCTGATAATGCTATAATTGTGATGGACAACGCATCATATCATTGCCGTAAACTAGAAAAAATTCCTACATCATCATCACGAAAAAGCGAAATGCAAGAATGGTTACGATTAAAACATTAATAATCGTCATAAATTATGACGAAGATATGATTCGATCGGAACTGTTACATTTAATTCGCCCTCATAAAGAAGAATACGAATTATATGTAATTGATGAAATTGCTAAGAAAAATAACAAAATTGTATTGAGGTTACCCCCTTACCATTGTGAATTCAATTCGATTAAATTAATACGGGCACAGATAAAAAATGAGGTAGCATCTAAAAACTGCACTTTTAAATTAAAAGATGTTAAAGAACTTTTCTTGCAAGCAGTTCAAAATGTTACCCATGCTAATTGGCAAAAGTCTATTGAGCATATTATTGTGGTAGAAGAAAAAATGTGCGAGTTAGATGGAATAATAGATATGATTGAACCATTTATAATTTCAGTTGGTGCTGATAGTGATGACTAGTCTGGGCAAACAGCGGTAACAGTCAGTGTAGTAGATATGTGGTGCGGAGTCGGCGATTATTTATTTTACGCGTTCACAGCGTCAGTACTAAATCGATGATGTATGCGAGTAGTTCTGTGTATATGCAGGCTGTCGTAACTTATTTCTTAATTGTACGCTTATGTTTGCTTTAAAAATGCCGCAGTTAGGTACGTCGTGAAAACGACCAATGGCAGACACAGTTAAAAACTTTATAGTGGACATGCCAAACTTAATTTTTGATGGCGCTAAAATTCAATGTCTAGTTTGTAAAATTCCTTTGATGTGTTGGTCCAGAAGCCATTGTCAACTTCACATCGAAAGCAAACAGCGTTCTTCTGCAAAAAGTGGCATACGAGACCAAGAAAAATTGACATTTGATTTATGTGTTACTCTTATTTTATGTAATCTATCGTTTCGTTTACTACACAAAGAAGCGTTTGTCTCCTTCTGGAATAAATATGGGGCTGTAAATTACCTAGTCGGACATCGATACGAAATGTAGTGCCATTTGCTCGTGAACATATAAAAAAAAGAATGAAAACGGAATTGAAAGATAAAAAACTGTCGTTGTGTGTGGACGAAACAACAGATCGTCAAAAACATTCTGTGGTTAATGTAATAGTACGTACAAACGAACCACATCGACCGCCATCCTCTTCCTTACTTGTTTCCAAAAGAGTTATAGATTGTACTGCCGATGAGATTTTAAAGGTGGTGTTGAACTCATTGAACAAATTTGAAGTTTCAACTAAGCAACTTTTAATGTTTATGAGTGATGGTGCTGGAAACATGCGTTCTTTGTGCCGATCTCTTAAAGAACACAGTGGTAACTTCTTACATGTAACGTGTAAAATCCATACTCGAAATCTTGCGGCACAAACGATTCTTACATGTTTTCCACTAGTAAATGCATTGATTGCTAGTACAAAGGCAGTGTTTCTAAAGCCCCCGAAACGTACCCGACTATTTCACAAACTGTGCCCTGATTTACCTGAACCACCACAGCCGATAGCTACACATTGGAGAACATGGTTGCAGGCTGCGTTTTACTACAACAAATATTTTGATCAAGTAAAGAAGGTAGTTTTAAAATTCATTCCGACAGAAGCTACAGCAATCAAGAAAAGCCAGGAAATATTTCAAGATAGTCAGGTTAAAAGAGATTTACAAACTATTCACAACAATTACTTCGGACTAGCGGAGGGAATAGAAAAATTATAAAATGTTTCGATGTAGCTAGTGGATTCTGTTCAAATTGTGAATGATGTTCACGCACAGTTATGCGCTGTAGAAGGCGAAACAAATTGGTGTGTAATACGAAAATTTGAAAGTGTTTTAGAGAAAGTCTCCGATTTTCTTATACTAACACAAATTTGTGAAGGTGCGTGTGAAGATGTATTAAGTTGTTTCAAAGATTATTTTAAATATGCAAATATAACATCGCTAGATGTCGAACGGTCGTTTTCGGCATTAAAAAACATTTATTCCGCACGTCGTACTCACTTGACTAAAATAACTGTGGAAACATATCTAATAATTCAAATATTTAACAGATGTTACCCAGTTTGTGATTTCACGGAAGACTATTAAAACGGTAAGTGTTTCAGCATGTTTTATAATTTATTTCTTACCTTCTATTTTATGTGTAAACTTTTATGCGCTCGCCACGCCTCTAGCTGTTACCGCATATTTGCCCAGGTTAGTGATGACACCTTATCTGAGAGTTCTGATGAAGTTGATAGCTCAATTTTCAGTGGAACATCATAATTGGAACATTCTGCACAATGCCAATAGTGAAACCAGAATATATAAGCTCAAGCAAAGAATATAATATAATGTTTGATAGTGTCGTTCTCAAAATTTCTACAATCATTTTATTTAATGTTATTTTGTAATCATATAGTTAATAGAATTATATTACAAACACTATAATTGACTGAAAATACTTATTGAATTTACATCAAATATAATATAATAATACAGCAGTCGTTATTAAGTTGTTTTCATTTAAAAAATAAAGTGTAGTTTTTGCTTTACCAGTTTTGCATTGCAAATTTTTCAACAAATTTTTGACCATTGCAGAGGAACATTCCTTCTTTAGAAAAAGAATATTTGAGATTTAGAAATTCAAATTTGGCGCTGAAAAAATTAGTAACTTTATCTGGAGATATTTACATTGTAAATCAGGCTTTTCAATTTACTCCTCCTAGTTAAAAAACAGAGTATAGCCGTTTATGGTATAGATGTTAATAAAGGTAGACCCCATACCGCGGCCATCACCGAAAACTTCCTTTAGTACCACAGAATTCAAACGATGGATTGGCCTTTACTAAGTCCCGATATCAACCCAATTGAGCATCTTTGGGATTTGTTAGACAGACGTATTCGGAGGCGCCTAGACCCACCTAAGACTCTTCAACAGCTAACAAATGTCATAATAGTTCTTTCAGTTGTTATTGTTATCTCAAAGATAATATGAAAAATTTGTTTTGTTTTTCAAATTTATTCGAACAAAATGTAACTTTAAGATAAGCTTTCTCAAGATTTCTATTTTATTACAACTAAAAAGGTTATTTGGATGAAAATAAGTTTTCCTGTAATTATTTTACGCAGTGTGTACTCAAAAGTGAAACGTCATTTCGATTTCATTGAGCCTTCCTACACCTAGAATCCGCAAAATTAATTATGTGAAGTAGTGTTTCTATTTGGATGCTTAAAAATCATAACGCCCACGGAACATCCGCTAAACGTATAAATTTGTTTACATTCCAAAAAACACGGGTACGTAAGTCTAATAAAATAACGTTTATTTTATTGGGCATTCACATGACGTCGGTAAAGCTAGAGCTTTGACGATCATATTCCTGCTATAAAGTAGATATTTGAGATATTCTTTGGTATGCAAATAGGTATCATAACTTATAAAAATTGAATTTTTTAAATTATCTGAGCAATTTAAGGCTCCTATTTTCTAAAAACGTTAAAGTTAATGCTAAGAAATAATAAATAGTCGTCACCTGATTGCCAAAGGAGATATGGAAAGTGTAATATTTTTAAATGTGAAATCATCGTAAATGATATTAGCTATTTTAAACAAGATGTGTAGTAGATACCCACCGCTCTTTTGGAGCTAAGGACGTAATAACTTAGGAATAATCGTAAACATTCAATGCAAAAATGTGACACGTTCAAAAACAACTATGTCAATATTTTGTGGCAAGTAAATAAGCTTCGCATGCCAGAACATCGGAAAAAAAACTTTAACAGCACAGAAACATTAAAGCAAATATTGTGCACGTTTTCCTGGACAGAAAACGACCACCATTTATTTATACACGGGAGATATTTTTGCAAAGGGGAGGCGTTTTTGCCAGGCAAATATATTTTCAAATTCTCTATAGACTATCGCATTAGATTTGCTTTGCCTTTAAAAAATTGCTAAATTTAGCATGTTTCTACGTGTTCAAAGTCACTGCGCTTCTCATATATACAAATGCATAAATTTAGTGCGTTATTTTAGATACACCGACATAGGTTTCGCGATTTTAACATTTTTCTTCCGTTAGGTAGCAGGCTTCTTACCAAAACATATTTTGTCGCATTTGCGTAAGTTACAAATTGGTAATATGAGCAACTTATAAATGGAAAGCTTGTCGATGTTGCTAGCTTCTTTTGATTCTCCAATATTAAAATACCCCCTTGTACAGCATCGCTTTTAAATATTTTTAGATATTATTAGTAATCCTAGATCAAGAAGGATTCCTGTCGTGTTATACCTATTTCGCATAATCTTACCTCAACAAGTTAGAAGAAACAATACAAATAGCAAGGGTATTGCAGCTAAATCTATTAATTTGAATAAGTATTGTATTGAACAGCATTTTGAAGTCTGTTCATTATCTTTTAATTACGGTGGACCGTGCTTCTTAATTGTTATACATCACCCTTGAAAGATTAGCAAAAGTTTGTAAGAATAATAATGTTAATTTAACATTACATAACACATATGTGGCGACTTTAACTTTGATGCCTATAAAAGTGTACATTCTTAGGTTTTGTATAATGATTTGTTATGTTATAATTGTACCCCGGTGATGTGGTGGTCTACTCGAGTAACGGTTGTGTACTGTACCTTGATAGATATTTTTGTTAGTTTTGCAAACAATGAAATTTGTTGTGTGATAGAAATATGAGACCATAGAACTATACTTTTGAAGTTAGGCACATACCAATCGAAATCAGGTAAGGAGGTGTATATAAAACGATTTTACTCTGATGAAAATCTACATTTTACCGATAGACTACATCTTATTAACTGGTTTACATTTTATAATATGAATGATGTCAACTTATGTAGCTTAGGAATATTTTAGTAACGTTTTTAAATATTACTTTGATTTAAGTTTTCCTAAAATCAATGTCATATAGGTATTGTTGTGTAATAAATGTATAATAAAAAAACCATAGATAAATAATGCTGTTATACAGTCTAGTATGGAATTGAAAAATCCTTTTAGTTTGAGGAGTGCGTACCCTGCTCTAGCCTCTGTTTGCAACCAAGCAAAAAAGAATCATATTGAACAATAAAAAAAAAACAATAAAATTAATAATTCTGATAATAATAACGGGCAATGTGGAATATTGTTGCAGAATTAACAGGTAAACATAAACCTTCAGCTGTATAACGCTCATTCTTTGTATTTACAGCCTTTTGAAGAGGAATTGCTTGGCGTATTGACAAATAGATTAAAAATAGAATCATCAGATCCGAATGAAATACCTGTTTTTATTACCAAAATAGTCATGTCATTATTAAATCGTTGACTTTCTTAATTAACTTGTCATTTACGACAAGGTTTTTCCCTGATAAATTAAAAACAGGTAGAGTTACACCAACCTTTAAAAAGAGTGACCGCAATATATTAGAAAATTGTAGACCCATTACTGTTTCGAATTCGTTTTCAAAGATTTTTGAATATGCCTTTTTGAACCGTTTATTAAATTTTATTACAAGTTTCAAAATTCTTGATCCCAATCAACATGGTTTTTGTCAAAACTAATCAGCATCAACAGCGATGCTGGCTTTTTTTGATATGATAATTGGGAAACTTAAAGCGGGAGAGTGCCCTGATGCGGTCTTTTGTGAGTTGAGCAGGGCATTTGACCGTCTCAACTTTACTTTCAAAATTGCACAACTTTGGAGTTAAAGGTTTGGCTTTGGATTGATTAAAATTTTACCTATTCGACCGTAAACAAATTGTTTAATTGTCATATTTTAGTAGAAATGTACGAGTAGATATTAGTTAGTATGGGAGTACCTCAGGGCTCCATATTGGGTCCTGTGCTCTTTTTATTGTATGTTGGAGATTTTGTTGATAGCGTTCAACATATTCCATACGCTGATGATTTTTCATTGATTGTTGGTAATAATAAAGATAATATTGAGAAGATCTGTAGAGATACAATAATCGACATCATTTTTTTTTTATAATCATGAATTGTCTTTTAATACCGCTAAAACGAGTATTTTACAATTTCATAACTGATGAAATGATGTGAGACCTATATCATTGACTGTTGGTGCTGATGTTCTGAATAGTAATGACTACTATAAGTTTTTGGGTGTTCGTTTTGATGAAAATTTAAATTGGCTGTGAGTTTGAGACGTACTTTGGAAAAATTTCATTTACGTGCTGTTTACTGTTTTTTACATAATATTCATTTAAGTATTTGTCGTTCGTAAGCATTGTTACTTGTTTGTCTTATACTTTATATTAGTTAAACTATAAAAGCATTATTATTATTATTCTTATTATTAAAATAAGTTTGAACGTGTTACCGTAAATTAAACTTTAAAGAAATTTTTTTCTTGGTCTCAGAAATACATGAATGGATTTTGGATTCAAACCTAAATGTGGGATGAAAACTGTTGTTTTAGGCGTTGTGATGTAAATTGGCATAAAACATACAAAGAGCGTACATGTAAATATAAATAATGAATTAATTGTTATTGAAATTGTCACATTGATGTGATTTTTGCTGAAAAGCAAATATTAATTTTTCTTTTTCCTAATTTGAAAAATATGGTACGATTAATATTTGTAATTTGATTTTGCTCTCACACAAAACAAGTTCGATTATAATACTCATAGTTTTGTGTAAAAGGGGTTACGATTTATATATTTTAAATACACAGAAAAGGATTATAACTTATTCTTGATTTGAAACCTCGGCAGTCTTGCAAACCTACTTTTATTACAGAATTCTCACTATTTTTGGTCATCTGGGTGATGCTCCTTGTTCTTTTTTTGTGTTTTCTTATGCTTTTTCTAAATGGTAACACTGTATCATTAGTGAAACATTCTTGAATCATTGGTCAAACAAAACAATAAAAACAAAAATGTTATTATGAAACGACAGCCACGTATGTGAGCGTCCTCAAATACCGTACACACCCTAATCTAATTCTGATAAGCTTATTGTAAAAAAAATTAGAAATTTTACCTCTGCAAGCTGTAATTATAACGCAAAAATGGTTAAATATTTCCTGAAATTTGGGGTGAACGAAGTTTTAATCTAAAATGTATATAAAAAGCAATGAAAATGACCTTAGAGCAAACAACAAATATGGTCAAAGTGGAAGATCAAGAAATCAGTAAATTCGTAGTAAGGAAACGGTTAAGGCAAAGAGACCCTCTCTCGACAATGCTGTTCAACTTAGTATTAGAAGAGGTGATAAGAAACAGCGACATAAATCGACAAGGAACACTAAACACAAAAAGTCACCAATGTTTAGCGTATGCGGACGATGTAATCCTGATGGCAAATAGTAGTAAAGAACTGAGCAGAGTAATAACAAAATTCATAGAGGAAGCAGCGAAGATGGGCTTACAAATTAATAAAGCAAAAACAGAGTATATACATTTAAAGAAACCGAGAGTTATCTATATCTGGGTGCATGGATAGATAACAAGTGCGAAGAGGGCCCCGAAATAGACTTCAGGTTGACAAAGAGCAATAGGTGTGTGGCAGCGCTACAAAAAGTAATGAGAAATAAAGAACTATCATGGGGGCTAAAGATAAGGATCTACAAAACAATAATACGACCCACCCTGCTCTATGGAAGTGAAACATGGACGTTAACAAAAAAAAAGCAAACCAAGATACTGATATGGGAAAGGAAGATTTTAAGGAAAATCTTTGGCGGTAGGAAGACGAAGGATGGAAAAGAAGGTCAAATGCTGAAATATACGAGCTGTTTAATGAGCCCAGGATAGATGAAGTGGTAAGGTCGAGAAGGTTGCAATGGCTGGGGCATATGGAAAGAATGGACATCTCAAGAACAGTAAGAAGAATAGAAGGAAGAAGACCGGATGGCAAGAAAAAACGAGGAAGGCCGCGAAAAGAATGGAGGGTAGTAGTAAAGGAAGACATCAGAGAAAAGAGTATAACAAACTGGAAAGAGAAGGCGGGGGATTGGAAGAGATGGAAACAAGAAACGAAACCATGAGGTTCTAGGCAATAGGCCTGAATGGCCTGGGCGAAGCCTTATATACATATAACACTTTAGCTTTTTGACAGATTGTGATAAACTTTGTTATTGTTTTTTATCATAGATAGGCTACATACTTATCTATTTGATTGGACATTTAAAAAAGTAATGTCACGACGTTTTTTGTGGTTCAAGTATTTAATACTTAGTACTGAATTAATATGTTACTAAGTATTATAGGAATTACGTACAGAGTTTTTCTAAAATAAATTTCACCTGATTTTGTTTGGATACATGTAAGCCTACTTGATTAAAATATAAAAACAATTAATTTTACCGGTATTTTTTATTCGATCATACGTTATCTTACATCGTTGAAAAGAGAATAAAAAATTCTATTCAGTAACCCAAAAATCGAATATAGGGTCCATTTAACTTAAGGAAGTTGATACGAGTAGCTCAAAAACCGCAATCTTGAATATTTGTTCAACGTCAATTTTCAATTGGTCTTATTGAAAACAGTGACTTTCATATGAAACTTGCTTTCGTACCTCTTATACTTAGGAAGATATTTGACATACAAGAGAATGACAGTTTTTAGTTTTCTTGAAATAACTTCTGACGGGTTCGACATTTTGAACTTTTTCAAACGGATTTTAAATTAGCACATAAAACTGCAAAATATTGCCCATTTAACCCAATCTCCATCTTAAATTACCTATGCAATCCCACTCGATCTGGGACACCCGGTATAATTATAGATATTTCTGTTTGATAGTTTATACAATAATAATATAGTAATATAATATGGTTGGCTACATTCTATCACTTTGTCTTTACCTAACTCATGGGTTCCTACCTAACTCATGAGTAATACATTAATGAAAAATATTAAAGTATTAAGTCAATAGGATTTATTTTATTTGATAGAAATGACTGAAATGTACAGATTACAAGTTGTAGCACTTACAAAATGCAGTCAATATGTCAACTCTAAAGAAAATTGTTGGAGCCATTCTCTAAAAAATTTCAGAAGATTTAAAAACCAGCGAAGTAAAGTTACACTTCCGGTTAATCAATTCTAAGCAACCTTCGTACTCGGTTTCATTAGAATATGCAAGTTGAATCACCTGTGATATATCGTATATCTGCAGTGTAAAATTTACAGCAAAAAATAACTATTAGAATGTAATATCAAATACCACTTCGGTAACATTTAATGAGAAAAGAAATATCATCGTTGAAATCCCCATGAAGTGTAAAACCTACAGAGAAAATTACTTAATAAAATGGAATTTTAAATACCAAGCGAAAATTTTAGAAGTGGCAGGTAATTTTAAACTGATGTGTAGTCAAAGTTTATTTCGTTTCCGGGTCACGTAATCTGATTCAGTGTTTCGAGTTAATAACATTATAATAGGGGCAGCGCCGCATAAGACCCTTTATTGTTTGCATGTCATGCTTTTAGATAATCGGTGCTTCAAGGTGCCAAGAACCAACTCCATTTCGAAATATTTTACGCCAAGCAACTACAAGTAATTCATAATACAGAAAGAAGATTGGAGCTGATACATATACACCCAGAAAGCACCTGTAGCAATTTTAACATGTTCCCAATTATCGTATTGAGGTGAAATATTCTTAGACAACTTACATACATATATATGTTCGCTTTAAAAAACATTACAGTGCTGCAGTTTTTTGACGTCAGTGGTGTAATCTACTCATTTAAAATAGAAGCAATTTATTTCTGGTATTCTACATGCAACAAGAACCTACCAAAAATACTCCATGTACATTAGTTAATAAGATAATTTGCAGATATTTTCTTCGAGTTTGAATCCTTAATGCTCTAACACAAATTACGCGTACATAAATTATTACATACCTAATCTAGAATGCGGTTCTATTTACATCTAGGAAATAAATCAACGATTTTTCAAAAAGGAGGCATGTGTCGCGAGTTTACTAGCAAACGTTATGCTGAATCACTTGGTTTGTGACTAATAAGATGTATTCCCTCTATGCGAAAACCATCTTTTATTTTTGGTTCAGTTCTCATCGTTAATTGAATTTCCAGCGATGCCTCATTTGCCAAAAAAAATACCCGCTGACTGACAAATAGGAAACAGAAACTTCAGATTAGAACAGTGAATCGGCTTGTCGCACGTCACCTATTCACACCCTATTCATTTTTTTTCTACGTCTTGTGGCAGCCATTCAAGTGTTACGAAATGATCTCGGATTGCTGTAAACAAATGGGTTCTACAACTACGTAGGTAGATATAATGATTTCCGTTGTGGTAGCTGGTTTATAACGTTATTCTTTTGAATTGAAACTTGCATAGTTTGGAAGTTACGCATTTAGAAACTTCTATGCCAAACTATAAATCTTTTCGAATTAAATATATTTGATTTTATCTGGTGTTAGATTTAGGAAACTTTAAATTAGCGAAACTGTTTATACGAAGTGATGAATATATGTACAAGCCAGCTAAATATTAAATAAATACCAGACTTTCTTTAAATGTTATCAACTAACGAAATGTTAACGGACTTATTTAGAAATTTATGTGCTACCAAATTCTTTACATATTTAAACAATTTTAATCGAAGGATTTTTGAGATGGAAAATACTAGTGTTGGGCATAATCGATATATCTCAATAATCGAATGAATTGAAATAATCGTTTATAATAATCGAATGATCATTCGAAATTTACTAACGATTTCGATTATTTTCCATGATTATTTGACAGAATCCGAGTGACGGGTGAATTATTTCGAAACTCGAAACCTCGAAGTTTCGAATACAGATCTCGAATCGTAATCCGTTTGTGTGCTCCTGCGCAGTCGAAACGAATAATGAATGATTTCTGAACCATAATCGAATGAGCGATTATTCGGATATAATCGATATATCTCGATTATACCATTCATAATCGCCCAACACTAGAAAATACATTTTTGCTGCTAGCGATTGTTATAATACATGCATGGCCTGTAAACTGTGCTTCAGGAGAACCGTTTAAAAGTTCTCTTAAACAGCAACGGTGAGTAAAGCGATCTTGAAACGCTTTCAGTTATGACGCTCCATCTTTTTTGGATCCTAGAGCGGTGCTACACAAAGAAAACGAAATTACCTTAGTCATAAATTTCGTAAACATTTTCAATAAACTGTTTATCGAAGAAAATGTTACCTCTATTGTGAAACATTAAAAGCAGATACGTAGATTACCTGCGATAATATTCAGGTCATAGGTACATAGGTATTGTTAATAGGATATCTTGCATATTCAGCAAATATACATACGTTATTCCAACATAAAGCAAAATTCCTATACACTACTGTCCATTGAAGTTTGGCTAAATAGAAGTTTAAAAAATCAAAAAATGAAAGGCAACTTCACAGAGAAAGATTTTGGGACTGCAAACCCTTGTATTTTTAAAATAATAACAGTTTGTAAATTTACATTTGCCCTAATAGAGATTATAGTTGGATTTAAGATAAAGTATTGCTGTGACATATTTTACTATACAGTCTGGTCCAGATTTTATCTATGAAAATGTCACTGGCGATTTCTGAAGTAATTTTAAACAAAAAGTGTTAAACTTCGCAGCTTTAGTTTTCAAGATACAGGCAAATTTTCCTTAAATATTTCAAAAATGGCTAATTACAATAATTCTCAATTTGTCACAGTATCAATACTAAATGAGCTCTACATTTTGGTACTGCCAGTGATAAGTTATTTAATCTAGTGGCAGATATTTGTGTCTGGTGTCCCTTTTTTTTTAATATTTTCTACACCACTGACTAAAATACAGTTTTGGTTATTTTGGTAGATTCCTTGTTCAATTTAGATCAAGAAAGGTCCCTTCCATTATTTTTTCGTAGCATTCACTGTTTTTAGAGGATTCTACAATGTATGAACCAAACTATCGACAATTTGATGTGTAAGTTTTATTGTCATTCTATTGACATTAGTTGGCTGTGGTCGCCTCTCATACTCTCACACATTGTCTTTATTATTGCCTGTCAATCTTGTTAGTCTTTCACATCAAAGTTTCTTGTTTATCTATTGTAAGTATTGCCTAATTTTTGTTATTACATGATGGCAAGAATATTTAATAATGAGGAATATGCCGATATTCATTTTATTTACGGGTTTTGTGACGGCAATGCCGAAGCAGCAGTTCGAAAATACCGCAGGCGGTATCCAAATAGAAGACATTCAAATGCTCGAATTTTTGTTGAAACTCATCGTTGTTTTCGAGAACTCGGCTTGCGAAGACATCCAGAAAATATTAGACAGAGAAGACATCAAAATCAAATCCTAAGAGCATTTGATGACAATCCAATACTTAGTTCTCGCAGAGTATGTAGGCAATTGCAAGTGTCTAAATCTACCGTGTCACGTATGGTCATCACAGGAGAGCCTATGATTTGAAACTTGTCCAACATTTACATCCCGGGGATGCACAAAAACTTCTGAATTTTTGCCAATGGTTGTTGGTAGTGAATCCACAGATTTTACAGAAGACCGATGAGGCAACTTTCGCCAGATGTGGAATAGTTAATTGCCACAATCTGCATGTGTGATCGCAAGAAAATCCACACGCAGTTCGCCCCAACAGAAATTTAGTACGAGTGTTTGGTTAGGCATCATAAATTGTTACGTTTGCGGTGGAGAATCGTTCCACGATTTTCTGGAAAACCATCTATTTGAGTTACTGGAAGGCATACTTCTACATGTGCGAAATGGAAGTTGGATGCAGATGAACGCTGCTCCACCACACTCCACGCGCCTGATTCGCGAATGGATAGACCTAAATTTTGCTGAGCAATGGCTAGGTCGCTTCAGTAACAATGATGCCTAGGTAGGAAGAGATACAGTAGCTTGGCCATCAAGATTACCGGATCGTACCCTTTTAGATCTTTATGTGTGGGGCTATTTGAAAGACAAAGTGTATGCCCATTACCAACAGGGATCATCTTCTTGGCAGAATTCAAGAAACTTGTCTGGAAATGAGGGAAATCGGCATCAAGTAACGGCTGCTGTTAATTCGATGATTAGAAGATGCCGCAAATGTATTGATATTGGCGAATCTCATTTTGGGCAGTTCCTTTAATAACGGAAATAAATTCATTTTTTAAATTGCAATTTATTGTCGTAAAATAATTTTTAACAATTAATGTCAATTACGGTGGTCAAACAGGTAGCATACTTGCCTTTCGATTCGATCGACGCGAGTTCATATTTCGGCCGAGGCGGTTAATTTTTAATTACGGGTAAAAATCGGAGTACGTTAAGAATTCCTACCGGAGGTTCGAACATCTCTGGATTCGACAGAATTCTAGTAGAGTTAGCTAATGATCACAGTAATCAATACCTTGAAGTGCGAGGTGTATTCCGTAATCTGACGCTTCATCCAACAACAACACATTAAAGTGTCGCTAGTTTCATACATGGTAGAATACTCTGAAAACAGTGAATGCTGAGAAAAAAATGCAAGTGACCTTTTTTGGTCTAAATTGAACAAGGAATTTAACAAAACAACCAAAATTGTATTTTAGTCAGTGGCAAATTTATCACTCTAAAAGATAATTATCAAAATCCCATGAAAATTTTATTTTTTACTATTGATTATTAACAAAATTCTGAAATATTTTTCTCGTCAAAAAAATCCAACCTTTGTATTGATAACTGCTTTAACAACTCCCGGCATCCTCTCGATTAATTTTGTGTATGGCAGGAAATAGAACCAAAAATTCGTGCTCTTCTATCAAGCTCATACCACTCAATAGGGTTGAGATTAGGACTCTGCAAGGGCCATGTCATAACTTGTAAAATATTCGCTTAATTTTGCTTGTTCAGATACTGTATTCGGGCTGCATGCTTCGGATCGTTATCGTGCATAAAAGTAAAATTCTCGCCGATTACTCGCAGTCCAGGAGGAATGGCATGGGATTCTAATATTTCGCGGTAGTGCTGTTTCCGCATTATTCCTTCGATTCAATGTAACGTCCTTGTTCCCGAGTAAGAAAAGCAACCCCGAACTGTAATTGAACCGTCACCGTGTTTTAACGCATTCGAGAAGCTCATTCTCTCATTAGCTTCAACAGAACACTTTAAATATTGATTCATCGGTCCATAAAATATTTTTCCACCGTTCTACCGTCCAGTCCCAATGTTCTCGGACGCAGTGTAGCCTTTTCAATCGGTTACCTCGGCCTGCGAGCTGCCACGCGTCGTCTACTTAGTAATTGTAGTAGACGACGAGCTGCTGCATTAATAGTGATAAGGAATTGAAAAAAGACCAGCTCTTTTTAATGAAGAGTTAAAGGAAGATAGTTACCGTAATGCAAAAGAAAACTGTAGGTTGAAATTTGTGTACGAGTGATTCTAAAGTGCTTCCGCCGTTTACTTCTCGCGCCAAGCAATAGAGCGATCAGACAAACAGTTTCAATGATATCCATTAGAAAACTATTTCTCGTAGCGATTTATCTATGGCAGTGTGTGCACTTTCTGGCAGCGATTTTTCAGTCGCAGCAACTAGAAGTCTTCAGAGAGAAAGAGAGGGAACGCGATAAAATCTTTACCTGCTTGCCCCCATTTATAAGATGTGTCAAATACATAGATTAGGATAATCCGGTGCAAATACGGTTGGGTTTCCAGGTCATAATATGTTTCATTAAATTTTTTGTTCTCAATACTTTAGTTACTTAAGTTGCAAGTGTGTTTAAGACAAAATTATAGCAAGATTATCGTTGTTGGATGCAATAAAACTTCGATTTACGACTATGTTTCTTATTCAGCTTAAACGTGTAAATATTGTTGTTTTATTCTGCTATTAACAATATGTAAGTTAACCCTTACATTTTATTTTAAAATTATACTGTTTTTACATAATAACACAGATATACGAAACGCATGCCTATCTTCTGACACACTTTTCATGTAAATAACGATAAAGAATGGACTGTTTTTGAATATGTAAACGTTTAAATTTAAATTCTTGTCTATTTTTGACAGGTTTGTAGTCCAAAATATATTTTATTTTTAGTGGCTTCTTTAAATAACTGTCCAACAATAATATTTCATGTCTATTTTTCTAATACAATAACAGTGGAATTGGCATTGTAAGAACACTTCAAAAGACAAGTTTGTGTATCAGTTTATACAGCTATCATGTCATAATTGATGAAAGTAGGATTTTCGCATTACCAAATTGTTGCAAACGTGAAAATTTCTTTTAAAAGAAATTATAGATCAGGTGCGTTGCATTGTTTATTTAAAAAATCTCCATAGATGTTTTGCATTGTACGTAAAATTATTTTCGTTACTATGATTACACTTCAAGTTAAAAATACTTCATTAATGTCTATTTTGGCAGTTACATATAGAGAAAATAGTTTGTAAAAGATTATCCGAAATTGCAATAGACGAGAAACCGAAACGAAAACGACCACCAGGTAGACCACTAAAGCGATGCGCCAAAACTTGGATTTCGTCATCGACCGAGTCCCCTCCAAGATAAACATGAAGACTTTTATGTTTGAACTAAACAGGCACTGCCTTAACCAAGTGTAAGAAGAAGAAAAATAAGAACATTATGTCGAGGTTAGGGACAATTCGTAATAAAGAAAAGAATCAGCTCCAACAAACGTGTGTATTCAATTTAAAAACAAACGATTTTACAACTTTCAATGTAACTCAGTTTCACAGTGTTTTGTCTATATACTGTGTATTACTTCTCATACATTACAATAATGACAATGACTATATACCTTACATTAAACGTGAACTATATCTATATTTAGTTTTCAATGCTGCCAACCTCTAACACATTAGTCAATCTGAATTAGGATCGCTTTAAGTGGTTCTGTTGAATTTTTAGAAACATTCTGAACGCTTTCCATCCTTAGAAATGTTACGTTTTGATCTCTGCCGCTAGAGGGTGCATGCTATGTTAGCGTATCGGCTTTGACAAGTTTGATAATTATCAGTGATCGATTTTTCAGTTGATCTACGGAATTTAGATGTAATTGTGGATGCAATCTACTGATCTATCGACGTGCTCCAACATTCTACTGAAAAGCTTCAGTTTATAAACTATTTACGTAGGAAATTTTAAAAAATACATTAACGGTAAATTAAAATAACTAAATATATTTTTCTATCAATTTTTTTTCTAATTACTATGTACTATAGCGAGTTGTAGATGTCATCTATTAACGAATTTTTAATTTAGAAACGGCAATTTAGTTGTTCGTTCCAAATCCAATATTAATTTTACGTGTAACTAAAAAGATATTCCTTTTTTAAATTTTTCAATAATTAAATGTTTAATACGAAATAATCGAAACTTTAGAAAGAAAAAGAGAAAAATAAAAAGTAAATGTCTTTAAACGTAAATCTTGTATTATTCGTCGAATACAATATAAGAAGTTTCCCTTGACATTGTCTTAGGGGAACTGCCGCGCAGAGTTTGTAAATATAGATCATCTAGACATTATTTTCATACGATCAAGTCCTACATTTATATATCCCTTGTTTTGTAGTAATGGGACTAATAACTACCTGTGAGGGTAGCAGTCAATCTTATAAAGAGCAATGGGAAAACTGGGCTTAAGGGCTGGCTAACGAAAAGCCATAAAGACTCACAGTACGCTATTTAAACATTTGCATCTGTTAACAATAAATTATTATTAATAATATCTGTATATATTATTAATAATATTTGTATATATTAATATTTAATAAATATACTAAAAGGAAATATTTCTAAATATGATCGTTTTATATTAAGTTTATACCGTCGTATTCCAAACTTTTTGTACTTCAGCCATAAAGTCAAAAGGATGAGGGGTGCAATAAAAAAAAATGGTTTGGGGGAGGTTTCTTAGGGAGTGGTTTAGTAGGGGTAGATTTAAAAAGTATATCTTTAAAGATTATGCAAACCATTTCCGACGACACCTTGCTCGATATCGCTTGTAACATTGAATCCGGGACTCCCGGTGTAACCCTCAAATGATCCTCTCTAACCACTAAGCTTACTAAATCTACTGTCAGTGTAGAATCCAAAAATGAAAAAACAAACAAGGTGTTCCATTAAAAAAAAATGAAGGGATGACCATGGTATACGGGGTGAAAGTTACACCGATAAATAAGCAAAAACCTTTATATGGTTTTTGACGTATTTTTGCTTAATCCTGAAAATCAACCAATTGACAATCATTTCGGCTGGTTAGTTTTTATTGGAATGCTCTGTATAACGTTATATGTTCTACTCAAAAATGATATAACTTACAGGGTGTCCCAAACAACATGAAGTATTGGCTCCCTCCTCACCCCACAAAATACTAATTAAATTAATTCGGAACAGCTGTTTCGAGGGCTTCTGATATGTATGTATTTACAAGTACCTGCTATTTGCCGTTTAATACTAAAGACATGCGAAGTGTATACGGGACGAAAAAGACCCGATCCCGTGTGTGCTCCACCGTCATAAAATAGAACACGACACCAATACGTTCTCTCTCGTCAAATGTGTTTTTCTTCCGTCTATACATCTTTAATTCTAAACCATGTAAGATGTACAGGGCGCGATAATAGAATCTTTTGTCAATGTAACACGTTATTTAAAAAACCATGGTCGTTTTACTTTAGTAAATCAAAAAGACGGGAGTAATGAAGAGGTGGAAGGTTCAGTAGGTTTCGTTCCTTTTTTATGTATATAGTTTCAAATGCGTCTAACTCACAAGGCAAGGTTACGTTCTTAATCAATTTCATGTTTTCTAATTTAATATTATGCCCGGTCTCGTTTATGTGTTGTGCTACACTTGACGCTTCTGTTTTGCCGTACCTGTAGCACTTGATGTGTTCATTAAATCTAGTACCCATTACTTGTTTTGTTTGACCAATATAGGCTTTATCACAGTCATTACATGCAATTCTATAAATTCCCGACCTTTCTTTCATGTCCGGTTTATCTTTCGGATTACCAAGAAGATTTTTGAGTGTATTACGTGAACTGAAACATACGTTCATATCTTGTCCTCTAAAAACTTTATTAATACCTTTCGATACTCTGGTGGGAGGGAAGTTTCACAAATTTCTTGTTGCGGGTTTCTACCGGGATCAAGGTCGTGGAATTTCTTACATAATGCCTATGTTAGGTTTTCTTAAGAATACGGTCGACATCTATAGAAGAGTAACCATTATAAAAAGCTAAATTTTTTATGAATTTAAGTTCGTTGTAGTACCTATTTTTATTCAAAGGGAATTTCACTAGTCTATTAAGAAACTAATCGCGGCCATTTTGTGTTATCCACAGTGGCTAGAATCCGTCATAATGTATCTACTATTTGTTTCCTTTCTATAGACGTCTATTTCAAGTTTTTTGTTTTCACTAAACTATCCAGGAACGGGAGTTGATTACTCACTTCTTCTTCTACTGTAAATCTAATAGTTTCGAATTTTGAACTGAGTGTCGCGAGGAAATCCGGTATAGTGCATTTCTTGGTATCAAAAACCGCGAAAATATCGTCTATATACCTGAGCCAAATTCTAGGAGAATATACGAAGTCCTTTTTCAAACACGTTTCAAACTTACTTATGAACAAGTTAGCTATAAAAGGGGACAGCGCGGATTGTCCAAAAAATAAACTAACAACCACTTTTTGTATCGGTAATAATAAAATTAATAATAGCTGGGGTTAAGGTATAACCAATAACCTTGTACATAAGCAAATAATCGGCCAAATTGAACTACCTGTATTCGGTGGTTTATTTTCGACATCATTAAAGCATACCGGATGTATAATGTCGAAGAGAACCAATGTGGTATCTACTTATTCAAACACTGTAATCGTAGTCATAATTTATATTGATCAACGCTCTTGGAATTTGGTAGCTTTACTTTTCGTGCCATAAATAAATTGTAAGATAGATTTCTTCAAGATGTTATTCGATTAATAAAGAGTGACATCAGGAACCATACAACTAGGTCTATTAGACGATAGTCATCCGTAAATATGATGCGTATATTATTGGACCAATTATAGAAATATGTGCCTACCGTTTCGTTTAAATCGATGCCAAAAATATTTATAGAATGTGTTGTTTTAATTATTTCATTATTTACAATCGTATACAAGTGCACTGCTAAACAACATCATTCTGGTAGAGTATATCTTTGACCAGTAATCCGCAATATACGCGTGTACATCGGCCAATTTTGCTTCAACGCGTACATTTTCAAATAAATCGGTTCGATCCTGTAGTAAATATTTATTTCTCCGGCCAGAAATAGTTAGCCCGAAAATGAAAACGCTAGCCGTATTTCCAATAAAATTATGACGCCGTTGCTGCCAACGCTTCTCAAGTAGAACGTGAATGCCTTTTGCCAATTTTATATTTGAATGACTTAATTTCGGGAAGTGCGACGTAAAAAGTAATTTATTTAAGTGAGTCCCCAAATAATTAAACGTTTGTTCTAGCTACTTGACCTACCTAATGATTACATTTGATCGTTAAAAGCGCAGTAGTACTATTAGGAATGGCAATGATTTATTCGTAATAAAAAGATATCTATAAAAAATTTACATGTTTATATCGATAGGTTATTTTAGATAAATTGATGAGTCGTTTCAAGATACATCAAAGGTATTTGAAAGATACGTCGCAGTATAAACTTGTAGAAGAAGTAAGGGCTACCATCTAAACGCAATGGTGACGCAATTGCGTAGACGGTAACGACACGATCTGTTTTAGTTTTACGTCAGAAGGTGGCAAATTAAAATTAAAAATTGGCGTGTCCATGCAATTCTCTTAAATAGCTATTTATAGTATAAGTGAATAAAAGCGAATTTTATCCACGAAAAAGTAGTTTAAAATTTTATTGCTTAGGTAATTCATTTACATAAATATTAATTGTACTATTACTAATGTGATGGACACTTAAAGAAGGAAAGTTGACTCTGCTTTCGTCAGGGTCAAGTGCAGTGGAAGCTCCAGGCCTCCCATTTGAATTTACATCTGCTAAAATTTTTCTCGACGTGGATATTTTTTGAGCAACTGCTTCGTCGACATAGTGTTCTGCCACTGTAGAAGACTTCCACCCTCCGTGCCTTTTAAGAGTTAATAGAATAGAATATATATTTATTTAACAAACACACAAAGTGTATATAAATCGCCATAAAAACAAAATATAAAATTCTAACATAGTTTAAACTAAAGATCTTATTAACAAAATAATTCCACCAAAACCAAAAATAAAAGTAACTAATAATTGGAAAAGGAAAAATACAAGAATGCTGAAACTGAAGTAATTCTAAATATAAACACAACAGAAGAGATAAAATTACAAAATAATCAACTAGAAAAGTATTGTTGAATAGAATAGAATGTATGCTGAAGGAGATAGTGTTTTAAGCCTTTTCTGAAGGACCTGATATTCTTCTCTGATTTGACATTAGCAGGCAGGTTATTAAAGATCTTGATTCCAAGATTATGTGCTCCGGCGCTAGTTACCGCTGGCGTGTGAAGGTGGTCTTTTATTCTAGTTTCATGCTCGTGTACTTCATAGTTAGCAGAAAGCGAGTGCTTCTTTAAATATATGTAGGCTGCTGCTTCGAAGATATATAAGGATGGTAGCGGCAATATATTCAGCAGTTTAAAAATGGGCTTGCAGGTATCTCTGTAGGACGCCCCTACAATACTTCGCACAACAGCCTTTTGTGCCAGGAATACTTGATGAGCATGTGATGCAGAACCCCAAAGCGACATTCCGTGCTTTAGTCGTGACTCTATCTCGGCATAATAAAGAGAGAGCAGAGAACCCCTAGACGTTTGTGTTCGGAGACATCGAAACATGTATGCTCTTGTTGAAATGGTGTTAGCCAGGTTTTCGCAATGAAGTGTCCATGTGAGAGTAGATTGGAAATGCACTCCGAGAAATTTTATACTGTCTGTGTGCTTTACCTCGCTTCCGGAAAGCAGTAAAGCTTCTTCGCTGACTGACCTTTGCCTGGTGTGAAACGTCATGAACATCGTTTTTTTCCGTACTCAGTGCCAGTTTATTCTGCACAAACCAGTTAGATAGAACTTCCATCAAGTTAGCTGCTGTTAAATCAGCATCCTCTACTAGGGCTGAGATGTCATCCGCATACATGGTGAGGTAGATATCATGAAGCAGTGTAGCAAGTTCTTTTAAATAAAGGCTAAACAAAACTGGACCCAACACTGATCCTTGTACGATTCCAGTATTTACAGGTAAATATGCTGAAGAATAAGGTCGAATTGTGCAGCAGGAAACCTTCCAGAGTATCTTTACGAATTGAATTCTATCGCCCAAGTACGATTGAAACCAATTAGCAATGCTTCCTCTTATCCCGTAGGAATATAATTTTTCCATTAGTAGAGTATGTTGCACACAATAAGTCAGCTCCTGCATTGGCTAATAAATTTCTGGAAGTCCGTCGAAAACAGTGCCCGGTATAAAGATCATAATTTGGTAACTTCAAATATGTCGCTATCATTTGTGGTATTTTTGCAAAAGTGTTGATACGGATAGGTTGTATTGTGCATTTTGATTCCGATAACTGAGAAAAAAATTTCTGTGTGGTACATTTTCTGGACGTAAATTTTTGTACTTCTTGTAAATTCCTATTAAATTAATTTGACAGTCTTCATTGATAAATGTAAATGTGCGTTCCTTGTTTGTTTCAGTGTCCGAAAGCGAAATTATTGAAACAAACTCTTTCTCATCAATATCATCAATTCGAATTTTGTGTAATTCGTTCAATTCTACATCCGCTACCTACACCCATAGTTAAGATTACCTATAAAGAATGAAAAATTGGAAACGTATTTCAACGATGATTATCCTTCATACATAAGCACATTTCATTAGGGGCATCGGATAAACATTTGTAGAAATCTGTTTTTTCAAATGTTCGAGCCTTTTTTGGTTTGTAATCTGAAGTCTGTTTTTTTAGAAAAGCGATGAGCTTTGAAAACCTGCAAAACTCCATAATAGTTAAATCTAATTTAGAATATTTAGGTTTACTTACTTGAAAATATCAATATTTTCATTTGTGGATAGCGTTGCTCTGAGCATTGAGTAACGACACCATAAGGTGGACACCTTTACTTTCTTTGATTTTTCTAAGAAATAGGCTAGCAGTGTTTCCTCGTTAACAGTTTTAACATTTTTTATTGCCTTCCATTCGCAAAATGCTTTGTACTCCTTTTCGTAAACTAATTTTGATTTTCCTGGCAATAAATTGGATACTGCTATCGCAGCTTGGTTCAGAACATCTTGTGGTATGCTTTTTTCCTGGTTATTTGCCATTTCAAACACACTTTCAGACTCTTAAATCGGCAAATTGAAGAATTTGCGTGAAGTGTCACATGTTTTATAAACAAGCCATCCGTAGCAACGAAAATTTCAAAGGTAGTGTGAATTTTAATTTTTTTACTTTATTCGTGTTGTCAATAAAGTGTTGCTGTAAACATTTTATTCATCCTTTTGATTAAACTATTGTTTTAATAATGAGATTTAATATATAAAATGAGCATTTTATTAATAGGAATTATAAAAAGTAATTTATCAGCTAAGAGCGAATTTCATTGACGATTAAATTACATGCCTGCAATTTTTTGTACTTTGAAGTGTGAAGGGAACCCAATTTTGGTGTCCGTTAAGTATTCTTAGATAATTTTGAGGTGTAGAATTCGTTGATAAATCATTGCATGAATGTATGCCAAACCAGTATCGTTGGAAGCCTCACCCATATGGCCTTTATTTGTAAGCGATCCCACGTAAGTGTCTATTGATGTAGCGAACTTTAATACCTGTGTAATGGTTTGCCCTATTTTCTAGAAAGTTTAAAACATTTCAATAAATAACAGGCATTGATAGCCTCGATTGCATTCATTGGTTCGGAAGATTTTTTTAACAAATAAAAAAAACTTTATTTGAGTATGTATTTCTAAAATAAGTACGAAAAGCGAAAGCGAATAAAGTTGGTAAAAAATTAATTAGTGATTTCTACAGACGAGCGGTCATGATTTAATCGCCCATAATACTGTATATTCAGCAACAATTCTTTCCATGAAACAATTCAATGAAGTAGAAATATAATTTGATAAATTCCATGGTATATTCTAATAATTTCGAAGCAGGTGTGGATGCATAAGTGATGTCTTGATAAATCCTTACAACTACAGATTGTCTACCTTTTTGAACATTTTGTTGCTGCTGACACAATAGTACATGGTTCTCCGTCATAACAGTGGAAGTTCCCAGCTGGAATTCTCAAAGAATTGTAGGAGTAGTCCAGTATATTCATAATAAATTTCTTCGCTAAAAACCAAATATTGTTCTACTTTTAAGGATTGTTTTCATCCTAAGAGCCTCCAAACCCCCCATTCTTCTTTAACCATGAATCGTATAGTTAAAGAATAGTGCCGCTTATATTAATTCGTTTGTAAATGTTGCGTGTGTATGCTTTGAAGGTTTCCGGAAATTTTTATTTACTTAAGCATTTTTTGTGCTATTTTTAAATTATAATGGACTCGGATTGCACGTTATGTGTTCTCCACATGTGATTTACAACTTTTCCTCTCGTTTACAGCATGTTTTCGAATAGATATTTATCTGGTATTTAAGAGGACTTCAAAAGAATTCGTAACTTTAGATAACAATATCCGAGAGTGTGAAGAAATTAATCAGGTTTATTTGGAAATATTTTACATGCGATTACCGCATAAATTTAGCCCGATTTAAGTGACATATGTAAACAATTTCGGAACAAAATGCGATGATGTTTGGACTTCTGCCACGAAATAATATATAAACAGGGCGCATGGAGAGAGTTACGGAAACAACCTAAAATCAAGAAGGGCTAACTGACGAAACCAACAATCTTGGCGAATTACAACAATATATGTATCTACGCAAGAAAAAAAACCGTATGTTGAAGTTTAAAAGTGAAATAATCCTTAAAGGATATACAAAATGTTGGTACTGCAATATAAGGCTTGGCTGCCTTTACATCTTAAAGGCAGTAAGTCTACCCAAAATGCGAAGGCAAACCTCCAGTACCATCGGAGATGGAACAAATTGACAACAAAATTAAATATAAATTAGCTAGTGCTAAGCAGAAAAAGTAAATTTCTTCTTGATGATCAATTATATCAAAAGGTGTTTGTAGAGTTTTTAAGGAACAAGATATGAAGGTGTGTTTCAGTTGGCAAAGTACACTCGGAAACCTTTTAGGCAATCCGAAAGAGAAACTGGATATGAAAGAAAGGTCGGGAATTTACAAAATTGCATGCGATGATTGTGAAAAAAAAAAGTAACAGAACAATTTAATAGCGCAATATCAAAGAAATTCGAATTTTAGTACCTATCTTTATGAATAGAACAAACAGTGTATTTTTAAAACTTTTGAAAAATAGTTTCATTTATAATATTAAAACTGCTATATCATAAACTATGGTTTTAAAACGAATCATAAAAAATATGGCGTATCAGTTTATGCGAATAATAACTTTCATTGGGTAATAATCTCAGAAGGCTTTGCATACTCTAAACCAGTGGTCGCCAACCTTTTCAATGTGTTGAGCTACTTTGATAATTTTGGAACAAACAGTGAGCTACCTAGTCGCAAGCGACGTAAGCCAACCTAAATGAAATAATGCACAGTTACAGTCCCTGGCCAAATTACTTGAAACACTCAATATTTTGTAGTTTCTTCATAATAAAATATAAACTATACATGTATTATATTTTTTATTTAAAAAATATTTTGTAAAAATATGTAACATATGTAAACGGATACTCTAAAACTGTGGCACTGGAACACTGAAGGTGTTTGAAAAATAAACAAAATTTTTATGCAGCCACAATGGCATGTCACATACGATTTACTAAAAGTGAATAAAAATAACAAAAAAGGAACGCACGGACGTGTTTAAGCGCAATACGAGTGAGTTTCTGCGGCGTTATGTAACTGTAGATGAGACATAGATACATCATTGCACGCCAGAACTCAAGGGCCAGTCGGCAAAATGGGTATTTCCCGGTGAACGTGCACCAAAGAAGGCGAAGACGATTCCATCAGCCGGAAAAGTTATGGTGGCGATTTTTTGGGATTCGCAAGGCATAAACTTAATTGATTGGAGAAGGGAAGGACAACCATGGAGCAGTACTATGCTGATTTATTGGAGCGATTCGACGCTGAACTAAAGAGAAAGAGGCCCCACCTAGTGAAAACAAAATTCTCTACCATCATGATAACGCCCTGGCCCACTCATCGGCAATTACGACAGCAAAACTAATCCAGTTACGGTACGAATTGATGCCCCATCCACCATATTCGCTGTGGCTTCTTTCTTTTTCCAAACATGAAAGAATAGCTTGGCGGAAAGCGGTTCTCGTCAAGTGAAGGGTCATTGCCGAAACAGAGGCCTACTATTTGGCTAGCTTAAAAAAGATGGAACATCGCTGGACTAAATTTATAGAGCTACAAGGACATTATGTCGAGAAATAAATGTACTAAATGCAAAATAATTGCGTTATCTTCCTTAGCAAAAGTATTTACCACACCATCGTAAAATACTAAAATTAAAATTTTCTTGAGGAAGCATTTCTCATTTTTTTTAAAATTGCATCTTTGCGTAAAAACAAAAATATAAACATATATTTATTTAAATAAAGTAGTAACGTTATTCTCTCTTTTCTGTTTATGCGAAAGTTAAAATTTAAAATAGATTTTATTGGCTATAATTTTGTAATGAATATTATTAATAACTCAAAATCGAAAATACCTGCAGTGATATATAACCATGCTATTTATTCCGGTAATAAGTTTCTTACGCACGAACAATTAGTTTCACGATTTTTCGAAAGAAATTTACGATTATTTAGCCTTGTAGATATTTTGGCAAATTTTCAACGAAAACAGAATTTTATTTTTGAAAGAAAATATGTATTTATGAAAAGAAATAACTACAGTGCATTTTAACGTATAGAAAGAGTAACTTTTAAAGTAATCAGAGTACCTAAATTCGAAAGGAAAGGTTGGAAGGTCATTGAGAAGATAATAGAGCAGTAGATTAAATGACAGTCCTTTCTTCAAGAACTGAATGCAAACAATTGTTTTGCGTATTTGAAGTGTCCCATACGTAATTAATTTTCAGTGTTAAAAATGTGAGTAATCGTTTTTAACACGAATAACATTCATAGTAGATTACTATCGCGTTTGCGTTTAGTATACAAAGCACCTGTTGGTAATCATTTAGAAGCTGTTAACTTTTACTAATTAGACTTTTTGTAACATCGGATTTAACACCAGTAGTCTTTTGTCACTGAAAACAATTGTTTGAGAAACAACTGTTTTTTTTTAATATCTAGATCTGTAAAGAACGGCCTCAAAATGTTATTTATTTTAAAAGTTTAGGTTAGACATTAAGTTGCTGATACAATTATATATAATAGAAAAAATAGTTTTGTTGTGATTAGGTCTGTATATTTCATGCGCGTCCGAGTTGGGCCGCATATCTGGATTAATCCCAGGCGAGGAAAAGGTAATTAAGAAATTAAGGTTTATGACCTACTCAATGTCCGAGTTGGGCCAACAACCGGTGGGACCAAATCAGTTTAAGGAGGCTGGAGAGGGTGGTTAAAAGAGGTTAATATAATGATAGGTAAATCATTTGTACTTTCTGCTTTGCATACACAAAATAAATTTGTGTCCGTTTATTTAACAAAATGGAACTAAAGTGTTAAGTGAAAAAGGAAAGCTTGTTCTAAATAATTTTAAATTCTGTTTAGCTGAAAAGCTAAAAAGTGGACAATGTCGATAGAGGTGCGTAAATAAGAAATCTAAGTGTTGTGCTAAAGTGTACACATTGGAATCTGATGTCCAGGTTGTTGTAAAAAGTGATCTCACTCACAATCATTCAAAGGGAGACTCTAAGTAACAGTGCTAAAAGAAAAGCTGGACAATTTGGTGGCAAGACCATCGAATATAAGCTTAGAAGAAACAATTTTGACGAAGCAGTATCTCACGATTTGGAACGAGTAAGAAAAAATATGTGGAATGCAAGAAGAAGTGCTGTGTCTTGACTTCTAAAAACTCAATGTGAAGTGTTTGATCGACTGGACGAACTTAACCCTAAAACAATGAAAGATGAGTCTTTTTTGCTAATTAATAATAAGCATGAACGAATAATAGAGTTTTCTTGCGAGTCAAATTTAAAATTTCTATATTCCACCGATTCGTTTTACATGGATGGGACATTTGAATTTTGTACAAAATTTGTTCATCAAATGTTCACAATACATGGCTATAAAAATGGACGTTATGTGCCTTTAGTTTTTTGTTTGTTAGCAGATAACACAAGTAGCACTTATTTCAAATTATATCAGTTATTAGCAAAAAAATGTGAGGAGTTGAATTTGTCATTGCGGCCTAAAAGAGTGGTAATTGATTATGAAATGACGATACATAATGCTGTAACAAAAATGTGGCCAAATGTTCATATTGTTGGTTACCGATTCCATTTAGGTCAAGCATGGTTTCGCAAAATACAATCTTTACATTTAGTGAATGATTATATTCGCGAAACCCAAGTGGGAAAATTATTGAAACACTTTTTTTGAATCCAAATGAAGTTGAAGACTGTTTTGTGGAACTGTTCGATATTGAAGACAATAATCCTAGAATTGTAGAATTTCAGAATTATTTGGTTGACAATTATATCGATGAAGATTCTTTATTTGCTCCCCATATTTGGGCATGCTCTACAGACGTTATGGCTCGCGTCTTTCCATTCCAAGTTTAATGGAAATTTCTATTGCGCTCATCCAAATTTGTTTGATTTTGTAGAGGTTTTATTAAATGTACAAGCCGAAACTTATATAAAAATGTACACCGCCAATAAATTTTCAAAAAAACTAAGGCTCGCAATTCAAAAAAGGAAAGGATATTTAGGAAAAATGATTCAAAAGCGAAACTCTGGCGAAATATCAATGTTAGGTTTTCTTAAATGTGTAGCTTATAGATATGCGCCTCATTGATTAGTACCTATGTATCAAATATGTAAATTCATTTGAAAAGAATAAATACTTTTTAAATTACGTTCAGTTTGATTACCTGAATCCCCTGATAAGGCGGGCAAGGATTATTTTAATGACCGGCCCAACACGGATTCCACTTAACTACCTCTACTGCGCGCCGGCCCAACTCGGATCCGCCGTATATTTCAAAGACTTGCTTTGATTTTTCAACATTTATTGGGTGGAGAATAAATGTAGATTGTAAGTTAAGTTCTACAATTAACCAAACAGCAATAAGTGCTGTAATTGTTAAGTAGAAGGTATGAAAATTGGGCAGGGCATAGATGCGCCACTAGTACCTGCTGTAATCCCCTCAATTATGAAGGATGGGGTTAATCCGTAGGCATAGGTGCGCCATTGGTCAATTTCAATTAGCGCAACAGGGATGCTATCTCTTATCTTCCTCCCATAAAAGTATTATAATAATGCATTTACGATTAGGTGGAGGTGCATTCATAAAAATTGTTCCGCTAAGATATATACGGATGAAGCGAACACTACAGTCCGGCGCCGATTGCGCGAAAATCGCCTAATGGGCCGAAGACTTGTAAAAAAGTCGCGTTTAATAGAAAAGATGAAATCTGCTCGTCTCAACTTTGCAAGAGAATATCGACATTTCACAGATGAGAATTGGAAAAAGGTGAATAACTTAACAACATGATTCTTACTGAATTAATGTTTACATTATTTAATAGGTTTTCTTTAGTGACGAGTGCTCGCTCTGTGTGTTAGTGCAGCGAGCACAATTTGTTCGTAGACGGTGCTGCATGTCATACTTCCAAAAGACCAATGAAATGGCTTTCAGACCATGAAATACCGGTTCTAAAATAGGTTTTTAGTAGTCCGGACCTTTCGCCCATCGCGACGTTGTGGCATATCATGCAAAAGTGGTTGCGAACCAATCCTGCCAGACTGTGCAAGAACTCAAGCAAAGGCCCCAGAACATTTGGGGTAATTTCACTGCAGAGGAGTGTCAGGATCTAGTAAATAGTTTGCCGAGAACAATGGAAGCAGTTATTAAATATAAAGGTGATGTTACTCAGCGGTAGAATGAGCTATATCTTAGAACTGAAAATCACAAATTTGAGTTTTTCTTTTTTTCAGTCCTAATCAGTTCCAATTGTTGTAATCAGTTCCGTTATTTTTGTGCAATATATTTTCGAACTATTATTTGCAAAATAAAAATTGAGAATTATACCTCTATTAGTTTAAATGATCTTCAATACATGCTAATAACTGAAATTTTATCGGGTGGGCCAACTGATGCTGGACGGGGCTCGTATACAAATATTGTATCTACATATAAACATTTTAAAAATATTTCTATGTTTTACATTTTTTGTATGATCTATTATTTTAAACATTTAATCGGGTATTAAGCTGACATCCCCTGGGGTCAGTACCGACGCATTTCTGCCCTATCCTCAATTACCTGCAAAAACTAATTGGCGCACCTATGCCCTCGTTTTCAGGTAAAATAAATTTTGTGGCGCCCTACACCCATGAAAATTGAGTTTAATTTACAGCAAATCCGCAAACACCATCTAGTACATTCTTGTCATTAAAAGTTGTTGAATGTACTGAAAGAATGCTTCATTAAAAGCCTGTGTGCTCGTAAATATTTAAAAGCAGAGCCTATAGCATCCTGGTTCCTTATAAAAATATTTACAAAAGCATTTCGAAGGGAAAGGAATTTAAACTCTATTTATTTAAAAGTATTTCGTTTGGTGTTGAACTTGGATATAAATCCGTAGACCTATTGAAATTGATTACACAGATTTTTATTGCTATGGTTGCGGGTAACGGTACGTTAGTACATGTTTATTATGGTAAATTTAGTTTGGCAGCATTTACGCAAACAATGTTCTAATACGTTCACCTCATTTGCTAATTCATTCATTGTTATTGTATTTTCGCCAAACCTTTTAGATTTTAAGTTAGACGTCACTGCTGGTTGAATTATGGTCGAGACTCCCAGACCAAAATATTGCGCTCCCGTGTTAAATATAAATCTCGGTAATGTTTGCATTTTCTCAGTTATAAATATAATACAAACTACCTCTATCCACCCGAACTACTATTATTAACAGGCATGACTTATCACGGTTTACTACGTCTATTGTGCCGTCAACAATAAGACGTATAGATTTTTCAATTCTTGTTATTATTTTGCAACCGTAGCCGTACATTGCTAGCCAAAAGCTTCTAAAATAAACATGTTTATCAGCAAATTTACGCCTGAAATTGTGAACAAATGGTATGTTAAACAACGCCTTGTGTAAATGTGTGGATTGTGTATGTATATAGCAGAGTATAAACGGGTGCATGTCCCCAGCCCCGCCACCTCCGGATTTTGAAATTTCCTATACCCTATCATTTTGTGCTGTTTTGTGCCGCAAACATTTTTTTTTTGGCGGGGCTGTGGACATGCCAGCCCCGCTACCTCGACATTTTGAAATTTTGTATACGCTATAATTTTGTGCTCGTTTTGTGCCGCAAAAAGAAAATTTTGTGCTTCAATATTAAGGGAGTTATAACATTTTGAATTTTGGGCATGGCATGTCCCCAGCCCTGCCACCACTGGATTTTGAAATTTCGTATACGCTATCATTTTGTGCTAGTTTTGTGCCGTTTCGTGCTGCAAAAAGAAAATGTTGTGCTTCAATATTAAGCAACTAGCACAAAATGATAGCGTATATCAAATTTCAAAATCCAGTGGTGGCGGAACTGGGGACATGCCACGTTATAACTCCCTTAATATTGAAGCACAAAATTTTCTTTTTGCGGCACAAATTTCATAATGCCGAGGTGGCGGGACTGGCATGTCCCCAGCCCCCCCAAAAACAAACCGTTATAACTCCGTAAATATTGAAGCACAACATTTTCTTTTTGCAGCACAAAACGAGCACATAATTATAGCGTATACGAAATTTCAAAATGCCGAGGTGGCGGGGCTGGCATGTCCTCAGCCCCGCCAAAAAGAAACCGTTATAGCTCCGTTAATATTAAAGCACAAAATTTTCTTTTTGCGGCACAAAACGGCACAAAATAAACACAGAATGATAGCGTATAGGAACTTTCAAAATCCGGGGGTGGCGGGGTTGAGGACATCCAGCCAGTATAAACGCGTGTTAAAATAAGCATAATATCAACAACAACTTTAAATATCTCAGGCACTGTGGGTTGTCACCGATTAACAACAAAAGTTGATAACTACAGTCTTAGCTTCAATTAACTGATGTTTACACCATGGTGGTAAAATATTCAGTGTGCCTTGTATTTATTTTTGGAGTTAGACATTTTGACAGTTAAAAAGTGTCATTTCGATAGTTAGCGTTTCAAGTGGGAAATTTCTCCGGTTTTCTTTCTAAAAAATGTCAAACTCCAATGGATGCAGCCAGAGCAGTAGTTTTAGTCCAAAATGGCCGTATTATGCTGCACAGGTACTAGTACCTGTGCAGCATAACGAGTAACGCTTAGGCGTTACTCGTTCAGCAGTCCAAAGAGCCGTTCTGCGTTTTAATGAAACCGGCAGCAATAACATCCGAACGAGACGATCGATTTGTGGTTTCTTCAGTTTAGAGGGATAAGCATCCGACTTCGATTGACGTGGCAAATCAACCGAGCGAAGTAAGAAATGTGCACGTAAGCAGATGGACAGTTCGTCGACGACTAGCTAAAGCTAATTAAATGTCTAGAAAACCAGCCCAATGTCCACAGCTATCTGTGGAACATCGTAGAGCTCGACTACCTTTCCCACAATGGGGGGAAAAAATTTGGAGAAGACAGGGAGAGCGATTTGCTCAATGCAATATTGCGGAAAGAACTAGCTCCCGGGGAGGCTCCGTTATGGTTTGGGCAGGCATAACTCGCGAAGCCGGTACTGACTGGGTGGTGGTTGATGGTGGTTTTATGACGACTGCAAGGTACATAAACACCATTTTAGAAGAGCACGTGGTTCCTTTTGCTCGATTTATAAAGATTAATTTCATTTTTATGGACGATAACGTGCGTTCGCACCGTGCTCGGATCGTCAACGAATATTTAGGTATATGAATTGGCCAATTTGTAGTCTCAACTTCAATCCAATAGAACATCTCAGGGACAGACTAGGAATGCAGACTTGAGCACGTGTACTCCGTCCAAACAACATGGTTGAACGTGCTGCGGCTTTTCAGGTAGAATGGGAGAATTGGACCAAAATGGCGTTCAAAATTTAATTAAACCCATATCGAGACGTATGCAAGCTGTCAAAAGAGCCCGAGGTGGAAATACTCGCTATTAGTTGCAATAAGTACTCTGAAAGCCCCTTTACTTTTCTGAATTCTCAAATAATGTAATATAATTCAATAAATTAATTTGTTTTTTCTTGGAAAGGTGCTTTTTATTGAATTTTATCTGTTCCTCTTTAAAAAAAATTATCACCAACCTTAAGATTATATCTCAAAACATTTTTTCTTTACGAAAAAATAAAGAATGAGGAAAGGGATATTGCATACCCCTTTTTTCCAATTTATTATATTTTTAAAGAAATATATATCTACACGCCCTAAATTTAAATTTCGCGATAGCTTCCTTATCGGCATTCTTCCTGTAAATTTAATTCGGTGTAGGTTGCTGTAATTTATGCAATTTAAAGCAAGAAAATAATATTTTGACATCTACAATAAAATCTATAAATAACTTAATTTTAGAAGTTACTGAAATTGGTAACACCAAAACAACAACAAAAATAATTGGCTGTTAAACTTCATGTTATTTACACTTGTTTGCCAATTGTTGCGAAACGAGCGTGCATTTCTATAATATTCAAAAAAGTCAAAGTTCATTAACTTTCCTTTATTATTTGTACGAAAATAGTACTTACTTATTTATAGCACCGTTTTTATTTTTTTTACGGAATGAATAAGCTTCAAATATCATGTAAACAGAACATATTTGGGTCGATAATTTTTTTATTATTTTTTTTTTGAATAGTAGTCGGACTTAGATAATTATATTTGAAATTGTAGATATAGGTAATAAAACTAATATTAGCTAATGGCATCAGTTTTAGTCATCGCTACATGTAGGGAATTTTTGGGTACCACATCGTATGATCTACTGCGTCTACAACTCGTTCTTTTCAAAACCACTCCCATACGTCGATTAACAATTTTGAATTGCCATATTTTGGTTTACACTACAGGGCTATTTTATTCCTGGTTTTCCATGAAGCCATTTTAAAAGCAACATCCTATATATTTTAGTGGATTTCGATAAACCACAGAAAGACGTCTTCTGTTGAAATGTACAGGGTGTTATTTTTAAAATAACATAGTTGATGGCACACCGCAAGTAAAATTGCCCTGTAGTATAGGCCAAAATATAATTCAAAAATGTTACTGGAAGTGTCCGAGCGTTTTTGACAAGAACGAGTTCTTAGGATCATATTGAATTTATTCTTTTCATTGTGAACACAGTATATATACAGTGCATTTCAGATAATAGTGTCCATAAGTATTTATATAGTAAAGCCTTTATGTGATATTAATGGTTTTTCTACGGGGAGTGTTTGATTTATTTTTTGTCCGCACATAGTTGGAACGATTTTTTTGATGTTCTGAGACATTTTATGCCTTGGAACAAAAAAGTAAAGCCGAAATTAAAGAAAAGAAGTAGCAGCTTTAGCGGCAATTTCAGGAATTTCTAGCAGAGAGAATGAGACACAATTTTGCAGCTGGATGTCTCAGCCTTTGTTGTATTAATCAAAGCGACAGCTGATGTTATTCAAGCAATTCTTTACAAACAGACTTGTAATTCAAAATAGCTGTTATTTATTGGCCAGTGTTATCTGAAGTGTACTGTGTATAGGGTAAATGAAAGAGACAAAGAGAAAAAATTAATAACCGCTGCGAAATTCGCCTTAATGAACTTTTTTCGTGTAATTTAAGAAAAGTTGAGATACCTTTTTTGGTAATTCAATTCAAATAAGCTTGTGATGCATGTCATATGCCACACGATAGCATATGCCCAGTTTGTTTTGCACCTGAAAATATCATGAAACCATACACAAAAGACCTTGATAGACTTGCAGTTTTAACTCACAAAATTTCAGAACTGTATAGAAAGAGATTCGCCAAAGATCAGGCAAAATATGTAGTGACGCCTGGCGAAGCTCCTATTTACAGGACTTTGATGAAAACGGGCAGATGTGCTACGTTAAAAAAGAAGAACATTTTCCACAGTTAACATTAGGAAAGAACTGATAATTTTTCGGAAGTTATTATTGTAATACGATACAACTATTTTCGTAAAATTTGACATTTGTTATTACTGAGGCAGTGATTGCACGAAAATCGGCCAAATAGTTTGTTTACAGTGAGCGTTTAAAGAAAGCAAAAGAAAAAAATGGAAATTTCACGTGAAAGTTTTCGTTAGTAAAGGCCTAACACAACAACATCATAAGCAACTGTTTACAAGTGGTTTGCAGAATTTCGTTGTGGTCGTGCTTCCATCAGTGATGAATTTTGTGAAGGTCGACCAAAATCACTTGCTGTTCCAAAAAACATTAATGTGCGCAACACGATTGAAGAGAATCGGTATGACTTAGTGTGAAATAGAAGCATTCTTAGGCATATCAAAAACTGCAGTACATTCGATTTTGCATGAACATTTAGGTGTGAAAAAGTTCCCGATGGATTCCGCATAATTTGACCTAAGCATAAAGAAAGGGCTCGTGTGAATTGGTGTAAGGAAGTGCTCAAAAAATTCAACAGAGGAATTTCAAAATCCGTAACAATATCATGACAGGTAACCAAGCTTGGATATATTCGTACGAGCCAGAAACTGAGCAACAATCAACTGTTTAGGAGTTCCCAGATGAACCGAATCCAACAAAAGTTGTTCGTTCGCGAAGCACTTCCAAGAAAATTATGCTTGTTTATTTCGTTGTACTGGACATATCACAAGTATTGCATTGGAGAATCGAAGAACAGTTAATGCTGAATGGTATAAATAATTTGTTTGTCCGAGATCATCGATAAAATCAGGAAAAAAATTGAATTAATGTCTCATTCACCGGATTTATCGCCTAATGATTTCCTTTTATTCCCGAATGTCAAACAAAAAATGCGAGGACAGCGATTTTCACTTGAAAAAACCATTGAAGCTTTCGAAAACCATGTTTTGGAGATACCACTTTCAGTGTGGTA